>CM042260.1:22110100-22700100 GCA_023566225.1 Romanogobio albipinnatus | reverse complement strand
AAAAATAATCTGATGAACCTGGCGAGACAGGGTCTTTTATACCCTTGGCTATGCAAATTCTGCTGCCCCTTGTGGCAGGAATATTAGAGGGACCTGATTGGTCCCTCCCGCCCAGCGGTCTCGCAATAGGTTCCTGCAGTTGCAGTGGCACAGCCAATCAGCGCGTAGCTGCTTCCTGCTGAGAGCTGTACAGCTGCACTGTGTTTTACATGGTGTTTTTAGGATGAACATTTTCTTCAAAATCTTGAGGAAAGGAAATTCCCCTAGCGTTTAGTGAAACGCAATACGAGAGTACTCTCGAAAGGGAAACACTTTGTACCCAAATATCAAAACATTTACTCGAATCAATGAACAGCTTTAATAAAGCCCCAGTCTTGCAGATCATTAACTAAAAAAAGTCTCACCTTTCACTAATGCATCCAAGTCGCACTCCGTCACCATTGGTCTAAAATGCAACTGCTGTCATGTTTTGCCACAGGAACGCAATTCAGAGTAAATTTTGTCATTTTTGCAGGACTGTGATATGAAGAGTGCGTCAAATAACATTTTATACATAGTACATAAGAGGCACAATATAGTTATAGGTATAGACATGAATACCTATTGGTGCAATATGGGTCACATGCATCATTGTTTTCAAATACCTCCGTTTTCACAGTCCACACTACAACGTGAAGATGGCGTTTTCAAATGTATCCGCTTTGGAGAGCGTTTTCAAAAAGCTACATTTTCGTTGACTTAAAACGGTGTGGATGGAAGGCCAAAATGGAGAGAGAAATATTTGTTTTCAAACAAAAACGTATTAGTGTGGACATGGCCTTAGTGTTTGAGTGTTAAGAATCCATTCATTCATGTGATAATGTTAAATAGCACTATGAAATCCATTTTGTTTAGTTTTTTCCCTTTTAATATTTCTAGATTGTAATGTTAATTCAAGTTGAATCATCAATAAAAGCATGTCTAATCAATGAAATTCATAAAACTTAATCTTAAACAAAATCAATCTTTTAAAACGTAATGCAATTTATACCAATTCCTTTACAACAGAACATTGCTTTTTTTTGTCAAATAAAGTGGTGCGCAAGAGCTTTTTTTGTTTGTTTTGTTTTTAATATATTAATATATGTAATATATTTGTTGTAATTTCTGCAAGTTACACCAAATGCTAATTTGAATGGTTTATAGTCAAGACCTTTGATTTTCTGTGTTCTCTTTGATGATTTAAATTATGAAATGCTGGTTAACTCTAAGAACAGCTGTGTGTGTGTGTGTGTGTGTGTGTGTGTGTGTGTGTGTGTGTGTGTGTGTGTGTGTGTGTGTGTGTGTGTGTGTGTGTGTGTGTGTGTGTGTGTGTGTGTGTGTGTGTGTGTGTGTGTGTGTGTGTGTGTGTGTGTGTGTGTGTGTGTGTGTCCAGGTCCAGTTATCATCTTAGAAAAGAATATGGTTATTTATATTTTCAGTCAGTATGCATACTGTATGGTAGTGTGCACAAAGTTCTGAATGTAAATCAATTCATGCGACTGACAAGATTCTCCAACATTCTTTATCATCAGATGGTGGTTTTCAAGTATATTGAGGATAAAGACGTGTTCCAGAAGTTCTATGCCAAGATGCTAGCCAAAAGACTGGTGCACCAGAACAGTGCCAGTGACGACGCCGAGGCCAGTATGATCTCCAAACTGAAGGTTTGTGCACTTGTTTAGTGAAGATGGCTCACTTTACTGCTCTTCCTTCTAGGGCTGGGGATTGACACAAATTTCATGATCCAATTTCAATTCCTTATTGATTAATTGGGCTGTGTATCAGGAACAGTACATGGCACATTTTCTCAAGGGAAAAGAAATCTCAACTAATGCTGTAAACCAGTGGTTCCCAACCACGGTCCTGGTGGACCCCCAACAGTGCACATTTTGGATGTGTCCTTTGTCTGACACACCCACATCAGGTCTTGGAGTAGCTACTAATGAGCTGATGACCTGAATCAGGTGTGTTTGATTGAGGAGACATGCAAAATGTGCACTGTTGGGGGTCCACCAGGACCGTGGTTGGGAACCACTGCTGTAAACCATTACAATATTGTTAAAGGTTTAAAAACTGATTTGTACAGGCTAATTACATTTGCATTACTCAGGTTTTATAATAACTTTTTAAAGACAAGGTGCTACAATGATCTGTCATGCCACATTATGTGCAGTGCGCCAAAATGGTATTTATTGTTTGAATTTCATAATAAAATTGACAATTTGAAAGCTGAGACTTTTCATTTCAAAAGTACCAAAGTTTATTGCAATTTATTGGATGGGAGGCACTACACATTTTTGTTCATTCTTCAACTAAAGGCGGCATAGACTCTTTGGAATATCAGATCATCAAAATGAGAATTGATTAAAATTGAGAAATCTTTTTTTGAGAGCAGCTTTTTTTTTTCTGCCCACCCTCAGCAAGCGTGTGGTTTCGAGTACACCTCCAAACTCCAGCGCATGTTCCAGGACATCGGTGTCAGCAAAGACTTGAATGAGCAATTCAAAAAGCACCTCACCAACTCGGAGCCTTTGGACTGTAAGTGCTCAACACTCTGGCTTTACATCGATTCCTCATGTTTGCTTGTGTTTGGAGTGTTTTTATAATATATGTTATTACTGATGAATAAAAAATGCAAATGAAAGACTCCGGCTCCATCTGTCTCGCAGTGGATTTCAGTATCCAGGTTCTGAGCTCTGGCTCATGGCCGTTCCAGCAGTCTTGCACATTCGCTTTACCATCTGAGGTGAGACGCTCGGACGCTTAACCCTGTCATTTTCGAAGTCCTTCACACCCTTCCACGAGCTGAGAACAATGTGTGATTACACTTCCAGTTGATGATAGTTTTTCAACGGCTTTGTTTTTCACAGTTGGAGCGGAGTTACCAAAGATTTACAGCTTTTTATGGAAGCAGACACAGCGGCCGGAAGTTGACATGGCTTTACCATCTATCCAAAGGAGAGCTGGTCACCAACTGCTTCAAGAACAGATACACTCTGCAGGTTTGTTCCTTCTTCATGGCTGTGTCATGCCAGCGGTCATATTAAGCATGCACTGGGACTCATTAAGAAGGTTGTAGGACTAGTGTCAGCATGTGTTTATGTGGCGTGTCCCCGCAGGCCTCCACCTTCCAGATGGCCATCCTGCTCCAGTTCAACACCGAGAACAGCTACAGCGTCCAGCAACTGGCTGACAGCACGCAGATCAAAACAGTGAGTGCCGTGCAATTGCTTTATATCTCTAAAAAATCTCATTCTCATTCTTCCTGAACACATATTTATTATTATTAATTTTTTTTAATGTTTTTGTTTGCATTTCGCAGGATATTTTGGTTCAGGTCTTACAAATCCTCTTGAAATCAAAGTTGCTGGTAAGTTGCTTTATTGCAGTGTTTCTCAACTGGTGGGTCGCACGCACCCCAAAAGTGGAGCATGTAGTCAAAGAAACGACAACAAAATAATTGGAATTCCACTTTTTTTTTTTTTTTTTTTTCATGTGCAAATTTTATTTTGAAAGATATGCATGAAAGTGGTTGACTCTTCTGTCAGATGCAGTTTACTGCTCGATTCAAATTCCTAAAAAAGTGGCAATAGGGTCATTAAATGTGGGTCCCATGGACAAACCAGTTGAGAACCACTGGCTTACAGGATCCTTATTGTACTCTGCTGTTTATATTTATATATACAATTTTGTTTTCTTTTTTTTGTAGGTCTTGGAGGATGAGAATGCAAACATAGATGAAATGGATTTCAAGCCCGATACATTAATCAAGCTTTTCTTGGGCTATAAGAAGTAAATGGTTTCCTTCAGCATTTTCTTACAGCTTCATGTTTGACCTGCATAGTACACACAAATAATTGATAACTGAAATTTGAAATATTTCAGAAATTACATACTATTTTTAAATATGTTGCACATTTGTCATCTGCAATCTACATTGTCATCTGCAGTAAAAAGTTGCGGGTAAATATCAATGTGCCAATGAAGACAGAGCAGAAACAAGAGCAGGAGACGACGCATAAGAACATTGAGGAAGACAGGAAGCTCCTCATACAGGTATTAAAAATGAACTATAACAATCCCTTGAAGTTCAAATGAAAGATTCTTTTGATTCTACATGTTCTTTTGTATTCTTGTGTGCAGGCAGCTATCGTGAGAATCATGAAGATGAGGAAACTTTTAAAGCACCAGCAGCTTTTGGCAGAAGTGCTGAACCAGCTTTCTTCACGATTCAAACCTCGCGTTCCTGTCATCAAGGTAACGGGACTGCAGCACTGTGCAATACAGATTGCTTACGAAATGTTCATTAGAAATATTAAAACTTGCTTTTTTTCCCCCAGAAATGCATTGACATTTTGATAGAGAAGGAATACCTGGAACGTGTGGATGGGGAAAAAGACACTTACAGTTACTTGGCATAAAAATGTCCTCTGAAGTCTTTGCTCAGATATTTGTCTAATGTTTTGAGGAATATCAACAGAGTGGGCACAGACAAACAGGACAATTTGACACTGGACTTTTCCCTTTATCTTCAAGCCCTTAAGCTGCTCAGGATTGCCATTTACTTTTTAATGTGTAAATACCGGACATTGAACTATACTCATAGTGGGACCTGGAGTCAGGGTTGCATGCTATTGCCTATCATTATGAAAAGACAAAATGCCGATTCATTTAATTGTAATTCACAATGACTTTTGGAAAACAGATTGGTTTCAGGCAGAAACACCTATAAGAGGATACTTTTCAGCAGCACTTTGACTATAATCATGTCTGACTGGCTGGTTAGTTTCAGTTACCAGTCATGAGAAACACCATTTGTATAGTACAGTTCATTTTATAAATGTCATGAATAAACTTAATTTTTCTTTATGCTTTCTCAGTGCTATGTCTTGCTCATTTATGTTTATTCTTTGTTTTAGTGGCATAACCGGTCATGCTTGAACAGTACAGCAAAAAAAAAAGTGAAAACTTGTTTATTTTAATCACCTTTAATAAGTCCCTGTAAACAATTGAACAGCACCTTGTAATTGGAGGCAAAAGCATGGAGATGGAGTGGTCAAAAACCCTCAGGGAAGAAAGAGTATAAACAGTGACTCGACAGGATCAAAGGAGAAATAGGAATTAAATGGAGCAAACAAATTCATCTAGCTCCTAAGAAGTGACTCCTTACTATTCACTAGACAAATCACAGCAAATGATAGCCATCAATAAATTATAAAACTTGTTTACACAAAATAAATAGGGACATTAAACTTCTGGAGTCAAGCCTGGTATTATTGCTTTGATTTTACAGTATCCCACATTAAGGAAAAAAAAAAAGTGATTGTTTTTTCACGTAACCCGGGACAAAAACAGCACCTTAATTTAATCATCTTACATTTAGTGATGTCTAAAGTACATAGCTGCAAATGTGTCTGGATAATCTTACAAAACATGTACAGTGAGGAATGAAGCGTTACCTGATTCCAACTCCATTTGAAACCTTTTTGTTCATGCATACAACAATTTGAGTACACCATTCAACAACATTTTAAGAAATCTAATTTAAGAAACTATTCAGTGTTCTTTAAACACATGAAGGCACCGCAAAAATATGATACTGAGTCTACCCTCCTTTCCTGACGCACCAAGTTGTTTCATCTTCACAGCAACAGCACATTGGCACCAGAAGATGCATGTAACATACCTCTGCAGAGAGATTTACATACAAAGCAGTGACAGCGGCTTTGGTTTCCGCGAAGAACAAACCTTGAAACTGAGCTGGGAATTGTGTGATATAAATACGTTTCTGCATTACAAACATGCAACCGGTTTGAATGTGAAATTTGGTCCAAAGGTATAAAGGAAAATTGTCAAAACTTAAAGGAAAAGAAATAAAATACAATGGCCTTCAACTAAAACATGACAGATTGTTCAAGTTACCATCAGAAAGTGTATCCCAGAGTAAGCCTGTTGGTCGAGTTAAAAAAGAAAGAAAAGACAAAAAGGAAGTCTTTCCAATATTACTGTTAAAACCTTTTCAAATAGATGCCCTGTATCTAACTGTATTGGAAATGCATGTGGAGAGAGAATTCCTGAAGAGTAAGGCATTTGTTCAAGGAGGTAGATGGCTTCATGGAATTTCCATTTCACGTTCAATACCCACATATTTCAGAGCGTCGGCTTGACTGTATCTGAAAGGGAAACGAAAACATTAGCGCTAATGTATCAGAAGCATTTCGTAAAAATTATTATTTCGAAGGAAACTCCCGTGCACTTTTTTTTTTTACCTGTAGTCAAAGAACAGTTCCTCTCCAGTCTGTATGGCTCTCTTAGCAAATATGCCAATCCTGTGATCCCCATTAACCATCATCACTGTGGGGACGAAGAACACACCATGACGTCACATTTTACACTACATCTTCTTAGCTAAATATTCTGAGTGATTTACCTTTTGCATAGCAATTGGGGTTCACAGAGTGGTTGGCAAACCTGATCTTGTTTCCTTTCCTAGTTGCATCAACAACAAAGTCTGTGGGTGAAAAGGTGGGAGTTTATTAGCCAGTGAGGGGGATGTGAACCGTGAATGTTTGCAAGAAGGAGGTTAGTTACCATTGTTAAGATTAAACAGGAAGCTGCACATGTATTTGTCATAGACCTTGCCTCTGCGGTCTGCTTCATCCTGGGAGATGATCTAGCAGGTAAAAATAGAAACGTCACGTTAGAGTTCATCACGCAGAGTGATGCATTTCCTTCTGACATGTAAAGAAATATATATAAACACACACACACACCTCCCCACAGTACTCGGAGATGAACTCATTCTTCTGAACCGGCTCTTTGATGAAGATTCCCCACCCGGCCACATCAGACGGAGCCAGTAGCAAGTGCTAAAAACCCCAGCATAAAAAACCAAGAGGTGAGTGTATCAACTGAAGTCAAGCAACAGATTATTCACTCATCTCATCTTCATGCCAATGTGTCAGAATAAACCGCACCTTCTTTGCTCCTCTCTGGATGCTACAGTTCTTGCAAGAGACATTTTTACTGTCCCAGTGATCAGCTGCCCCACAGGTGAGGCACAGGTCAGGGTCACACTCTCGTACGGCCAGGTAACAGGGGCACTGCTTGGTGTTACACTGGGCCTTACAACGGCAACCTGGAAACCGGTTCTGACCTGCAGAGACAGAAAAATAATTCCATTTAAAAAATAAGACTGTTTCAAATGAAACATGGCAGTTATAAAAGTAAACACAATACCTTTACCGCAGTTATAAAAGCTATTTATTAACATTCAGTGTCAATCATTCAAACCCAAGAGCTCTGATAAAAAGAAAACCTACAAAAACAACTCATTTAATATGCAAGTCAAAATGAAATGCTTTCAACTTAGAGATAATACAGTGCAATAAAGGTTTCTTACTCTTTCCAAGCTCAAAGCACAGATTATTTTCCAGTGTTTTGGTGTAAACTGGGCGTCATAATATTGCATGCTTGATCTGGATGAATGGTGTCTGTCTGTGTTTGTGTGTGTTAAGGATGTTCCGATCAGGATTTTTGCTGCCGATACGATTACCGATTTCTTGTCATCATGATTGGCCGATCCCATTTAAGCTTTATATAAATGCAAGCTTTCTTTCAGATAAAGTAATACCACATATGTTGTAATCATTGTTTTAATTGAGAATCAAATAAGTACAACAAATATTCATTTAACAATTAACATTTTGATAGGCCCTTAAAAACAGAGCTTACGCAAAACAATATCCATATTAGGATACTTTGACTTATTAAAGAGCCTACAAGACTTTAAAACTGAACATAATTGCAGGTTGCCAATCAGTGCATTTGCATTGTTACATCAACAGGTGGCGGCAAGGAGGAGTCTTTATGAGCGAATCATCATTAAACCATTTATTCAGCTAATATTCTTAACACTGATTCATTCATGAATGAAACAAGGTGTTGAAATTAAGCTGAGGCTGATGTGTCAATGACATCAATGGCATTCATTCAGTGCATTAAAAGGGCACTGACACCAGTCATGGGAAATACCCTTAAATGTGAAAGGATGCAACAACAATGATACCTGATGGCAAACTTGACTTTTTCACAAATATATGACTTGACCTGAAGAAGGACAAACGCAGGTAATCACACACTCGCGACAGAGGTGGCAAATCAGGTTCATTGTATTAAATCCTTTAGCCAATGCACCTCCACGTGATATTTCTTTAGAACATGACATGTGACTGTGGCGCTCTAGTTTGACGTCAAAGTCATAAAATTGGGATCTGTTCATGAGATCGGCCAAATTTAGTGACTACCGATCGAGTCATAGAATGTGAATATCGGCCAATACTGATCTGAGCATCCCTAGTGTAAATATACTCACATTCCGAGCTACACTGGCAGAACTTCTCACAGAAGTTTTGCGCGGTGACACAAGGGCAAGAACTGTCACACGGCTGGCGCGGGTGATCACATGGCTGGTAGTTGTACACATGATTGGAGGAGCCATCTGAGAGCATAAAATTTCACATAAAAATGCATACTTGCATTCTTACTAAACTTTCACAATAGTGAGCACAATCCTGCCATTAAATGTACGAGCTGGCCTTTCACTGTAAAGACACAAACCTTTCTTTAGTTGAATTTTCCGACAATGAGTGGCCCACAATCTAGAAGAACCCAAGAAAAAAAACAACAGGGTTTTGCACCAATAATATTGGAAATACTGAAAGTGAAACACTAAACAAAGGGTAGTCAGGCTCTTACAAATATCACTTTAAAGACATACCGGTGTTTCCTCTTCTTCTTCCTTTGAGGAGTGTTTTCATCCACTGCAGGTGCACGTGCAATGATGCTAGATTCTTTTACCCTGAATTCATAAACCTGACAAGTCCCAAAACAGGAAAAAGTCAATTCAATGCACTATTCATTTAATTACCGTTTGTGGTAATATGTAATTACTAGCTCCTCAAAATAATTCCATAGCAATTGTGCAGTTGCTCAGCATTAAACAGTATTAGAACACTGCAATATAAAATGTGACATCAAAACTACTCAGGTGCACATACTTGTCTACAGGTCTTTGTGCCGATGAGTCTGGCGATAGCGCAGAAGTTGTCATAGTAAGTGCCGATGAGCACTCTGAAAAGAGAGGCCTCAGCGCCACTCCAGTCCACATTCTCAGGAGGCTCTGAGCTCAACTTCAACTTCACTGGAGTCTGACAGCGAGAGTTTGCCTCTGTACAACATCAAAAAAAAAAAAAGATTAAACTGAAATCAAATAAATGCATTTTCATGGCTCCAAACCACTAATATAAAATCATTTGTAACTTTACAGATTGCACATTATTAACATGGTATACAGCACCCAATCAAATATCCCACTGATATAGTTACATTTCATAGACCCTTGAGATCTCTACCTGAGGAGCTGGTGGTCTCATCCTTTTTGTCATCATCGTCTTTATCGTTACAATCGTTTCCATCTGGCCCTCCTTCTCGGTCACTGTCTGTGTCTTTAGTCTCAGAGTTAACCGTCGGGGTGCTTGGTCTGCTGTTGCTGTTCGGGAGTCTTCCTCTCCGTCTGCCTACGGTGCGCTTAGAAGGGGTCTTGGCACGCTCAGCAACCACCCCTGCTGGGTATTCCCTAACCATGCCATCCTGAAGAGAGAGACATGCCATTGCCAGGGTCAATCAATAAGAGTTAACAGTCAGATATATGCAACACAATTGGCTTGGCTTTGTTGTAGATTGTGAGAACTGAGTGATTTGGAATGTTGTGACAACACAAAGGTGTTATATTACTCAACATGTGAATAAGGTATTTGATTGTTTGAGAGCTACATGTGGCAATTTATCTGTTCAGAGTTCATCATGAAGCATTATCGATTGTAAATGGTCATATTCATCCAGAGAGTCACACAGAGCCAAAGCACGACTAAAACAATGTTCTTCTGCTAAATGCATGCAGTTTTGTTTAACTGCTAGGCAACCAAAAGTTACATAAGCCGCATTTCCACCGCAGGAACTTTCCCCAGGAACTAGGAACTTAGGGGTGGTACTCGGTGTGTTTCGACCGCAAGAACCTTGCAATCAATCTTGCTCTTTCTGTCCGATGGCACGCGTCGTCTCAGCCATCTCACGGCCAATGTCCGTAATAGCTGATGATAACATACTAGGGCTGTATGATTAATCGAAAAATAATCGAAACTGAAATTCAGAACCTCTAACCGACGTATTTTCCCCATGTCGGTTATTTCGATTTTAGTCACGTGACTCCGCCCCGTCAGTCACATCAAGTGCAGTTTGCAGGCACACTGAGAGATGCAGCAGCAGTTATCTTTGTTTATAGATGCCCAGAATCACTATATAGTAATTGCATGTTTTACACAGTTTATACAGGCAAGTTAAAATTGCCGTTATTATAGCCTACGCGCAGCCATACACACACACACGGCGCACGCAATCCCCGAAGCTAGATCGCTTTCACTTTCGTCCTCATAAAGTTTGTCAAATAAATGCGTTTGAAGGCTTGAACATTTAAAGCGATTGTGCACTATTCAAAAACAACAATACGGAAAACTTATCCGTTTAGTGCTCAGCTTTTTTCTGTGACACAGTGAGCCGAGCCGTGTCACGTCTCTGACAACGCGTGCGCGCCCTGAAGGCAGACCTCTTTCACCTGCGTCCTCACAAAGCTTTGTCATTTGTATGCATTTTAAGGCCTGCCAGTTTGCATAATAAAGGGATTTTAGACCATCAGATGTGTATTATGTTGAACTAATGCCTGATATATTGTGACAAACGAACACTCAGACAGAAGCTCGCACATCACGTGAAGATCGCGCACAGAGAGCAGCGCAGAAACGCCTTTGAAGTAAGTACAAACCACAGCTTCATAATGAGACGGTATGATAAATTCACACACACAATCACGCTCTCATTAATGCATTCAAATAAATGTAATGTAGGCCTACTGTGTTAATTTATCTGTATCTGATGTAAAACAAGCAGAAATCTGCCCCATAGACAATAACTGCTGAAAGTGAACCGCTCCCTTCAAGTATTTAAAAATCACAAAGAAATGCACTTTCATTAGAAAAAAAAAAATTCCACCTTTAATAGTAGAAAATATTTACAGTAAAAACCTTACGAGGGCAAAAAATGGAAAGCAAAAAAAAAAAAAAGCCAAAATATTCATTCATTAATCATAATCGAGGTAAAATATTCAATTAATCGAGGTTTTTATTTTTGGTCAAATCGTTACAGCCCTATAACATACGCTTTCTTATTTTAAATCTAGCTTTATGAGCTTTCAGAATACGCTTTAGTATCAGTGCTCGTCTCTTTTCCGCAGTTTTGTTAATTACCTCTTTAACCAATACATAACTAGCAAAAGCAGCGCTGCTTGCATCTCCTCCATACTTGTTATTGTTGCAGACAGTGTCGCACAAAAATTATTACTGTCTGTCGGTGACTGGGAGGAACAGTCATGCAGTCCCACGTCTCTGGACTAATTTGCCTAATCTTCACGGTACTTTAGACCGCAGTGGAAATGCAGACAGTAGTAGGTCTGGGGGGGGGGGAAAGAAGTTCCTGGTACAAATTGTTCCAGGTAATTTCAGTGGAAACGGGCTATAGTCCAAAATGACAGATATAAGTTACACACCAAGTGGAGAAATGCACTTGCCTGAACCATATACATATAGCAATAATTGCCACAAGGTTTGCTGTCCACCAGATTTTCCATGTTCTTACGCTTGTATGTGTTTGGAGTTGCATGAAAAGCTGTAAATCAAAAGAGGAACACATCTTTAAAAAAAATGCAATCTTTGCACAGAAAAGGGGCTAATCTGATTTTAATAGTCAGCATTTTTTGAAGTCTTTGCTTACGGTGAAGGAAACAGTCGTATTTGAAGCAACGCCTGCAGAAGAGTGTATGGAAGGAGTGCAGACTCTGCTCTCTTTGCACTGACTTAGCATTTGGTCCATCGATGTTGGGAGTGCATTCAGGAGGAAGAGCCCCTGGGAGTTGCTGCTCCGTGAGTTCTTTATATCTGCAAAAAGACATAGTATCTCAAATTAAAATGTCATCAAGCCTCCATTTTGATTATATAAAAATTAGGGTTGGGAATCGAAAATCGATCTTAAGAATCGAAAATCGGGAAACGAAAATCGGATACTTAAGGTCAGGAATCAGATATTTGTTATAAAAATAAATTTAAATTACACTTATTGATTTCTTTTGTGTGCATTTTAATATCACTAAATTTAAACCACTGAAGAGCAAGACCTGCACGAGGTTGTGAGTGGTGCACACAGACTTGACTTAAGTGAACGTAAACAGTTGAGGAAAAAAAAAACTCATGTGTAACAGTATATTGGATATGTGTAGCTATTAAAGTGACAGCAGCCTAACAGTCCTGCTGCCGTTCTTAACTGAATAACTTTTGTAACTATATTTGTAACGTATATTTTATTTGTAAAGTGCAGTGTTACTTTACATTTGATTAGTTTCCCTACCTGAAAACCTTTAAGAACTGTTTATTTTAATTGTATCTTTGTTCAGTTGCATTTGTTAGATTGCTAAATTGCAACCCAAATAAAAATAAATGAATGAGAACTGGATTTCTAAATGTTAATCTAATAAAAAAACATATTTAAAGCAAGCTTTACATTATTTGTCTTTTAAATGTATCAATGCGAAGTTTACATGCAAAGGAGATGTTTCCTGACATACTTTTCTTTGAGTTCTTCAGTTGAACCTTTATCAGGAAACATGGAAGAAATGGCTTCAAAGATTTTATCAGAAGGAAACCTTTTTGATCCATCACTGTTGTGACCTGTTACATAAAAGCAAGCACAGAGTTTATTAAATAATGAACTGTATAATAAAATTAGACATTTTAACCTCACAGAATTATTTTTAAATACTTTACAATAAAAATCATTTAAATTCTTACTCTCAGAAATCAGATGGTCTTTGTGAGTGTCTTCAACATCATCTTTTCCATCACAGAGGTCCATCTTCTCAAATTTGCAATCATGTTGATCCTCCTCTTCATCATCTTCCTCATTATCACTGTACTGATTAAGTGCGTTCACTAGCTCCACAAAGATCTCATCATTTATGAAGCCACACTCTACATACAAAACAAACACAGAACAAGAAATCAATACCTTTTTTCAAAAGGACTATATAGAGATTTTTGCAACTGTGGAAATGTTAGCTCTGCTTAAGCAGGTACTCAATTCTGAAAGGGACAGTTCACCCAAAAATGAAAATGGTCAAGATTTATTCATGTCCGTCATACAAAATCTGTGTTCTTTTTTTTACAGTAGTACATTTAATAGTTTTCCACTCTGTTATTAGAAAATACTTTAAAAAAGACAAAATGATACAATTTTAAAATCAGAAGAAGAAGAAAAAAAAAAAGCTATTCCATAACCTCTATCTCCATGAACTTTTCCATCATAATTTTTAATAAGCTCTTCAATAAAGGTGCCATCTTGATCAAGGATTTCATCACCCATGTAAGGGATGTTGTGCAATACTGTCTCATCTTCAACCTAAAACAGAATACAAGATTAAAAGCCTGTTTTTAATACTTTGATTTCTGAAAATACGTAAGGAATTTGGTTTTACCATAAAGTTTTGCTGGAGTGGAGACCATGAGTACATGACAGGTACAGAGGCCACAGCATTCAGCGTTTTGAGAGGAATGACTTGTCTGGAGAACTCTGAGAAGCCACTGTCAACAGTGCACTGCAAAATGATTCAGTCGTGTTAGATGTAAATGGCTAAATTTACAAAAGGAATGAAATCATTCTGATTGATGAATCTGAACAGTGTTTACATGAATGATAAATAAAGTCATTGGGTTGATGTGCGCGTTTATATTTGTCACAAGCTTTTAATCAGAATTGATTTTTGACAAGCGCACACTGCACAAATAGAATAGTATCCTCTCCTTGAACTGTCACCTTATCGTGGTGGAGAGGTTTGAGTACCCGAATGATCTTGGGAGCTATGTTGTCTGGGGCTATTTGCCCCTGGTAGGGTCTCCAAAGGCAAACAGGTCCTTGGTGACAGGCCAGACTAAGAACAGTTCACAAACCCTTTATGATGACAACTACAGCAAGGACAGAGTCGCCCGGCATGGCGCAGCCGGGGCCCAACTCCCCTGGAGCCAGGCCCGGGGTTGAGGCTCGTATGTGAGCCCCATGGGGTCCAGCCGGGCTCAGCCCGAAGGAGTGACGTGGGGCCGCCCTCCTGTGGGCTCACCACCTGCAGGAGGGAGCGTAAGGGGCCGGTGCATAGTGGATCGGGCGACAGTCGAAGGCGAGGCCCCCGACGACCCGATCTCTGGACACGGAATCTGGCTTTGGGGACGTGGAATGTCACCTCGTTGGCAGGGAAGGAGCCTGAGCTTGTGCAGGAGGTCGAGAGGTACCGACTAGAGATAGTCAGGCTCACCTCCACACACAGCTTGGGCTCTGGAACCACACTTCTTGAGAGAGAGGCTGGACACTCTACCACTCTGGAGTTGCCCATGGTGAGAGGCGGAGGGCTGGTGTGGGTTTGCTTATAACCCCCCAGCTCAGCCTCCATGTGTTGGAGTTCACCCCGGTGAACGAGAGGGTCCTTTCCCTGCGCCTTTGAGTCGGGGATAGGTTTCTCACTGTCGTTTGTGCCTACGGGCCGAACGGCAGTGCGGAGTACCCGGCCCTCTTGGAGTCTCTGGGAGGGGTGCTGTAAAGTGCTCCGACTGGAGACTCCGTCGTTCTACTGGGGGACTTCAACGCCCACATGGGCAGTGACAGTGACACCAGGAGGGGCGTGATTGGCAGGAACCCTGCCCTGATCTGAACCTGAGAGTCTGAAGATATTGAGTGCGAGTGGACCATGTTCTCCACCTCCATTGTCGCTGTGGCCGCTCGGAGCTGTGGCCGTAAGGTCTCCGGTGCCTGTCGAGGCGGCAATCCCCGAACCCGGTGGTGGACACCGGAAGTAAGGGATGCCGTCGAGTCTTATCGGGCCTGGATGGCTTGTGGGACTCCAGAGGCAGCTGACAGGTACTGGCAGGCCAAGCGGACTGCAGCCCGGGTAGTCGTGGAGGCAAAAAAATAAACACCAAAAAAAAAAAAAAACATATTGGGCCTGGGAGGAGTTTGGTGAGGCCTCAAAGAGATTCTGGCAAACCGTTCGACGTCTCAGGAGGGGGAAGCTGTGCCCTACCAGTCGAGATGGGCACCTGTTGACCTCAACTGGGGATATCGTCAGGCGGTGGAAGGAATACTTTGAGGATCTCCTCAATCCCACCGACATGTCTTCCGTTGAGGAAGCAGTGGCTGGGGACTCGGAGGAGGACTCGTCCATCACCCGGACTGAAGTCATCGAGGTAGTTAAAAAGCTCCTCGGTGGCAAGGCACCAGGGGTGGATGCGATCCGCCCTGAGTACCTCAAGTCTCTGGATGTTGTGGGGCTGTCTTGGCTGACATGCCTCTACATCATCGCATGGCAGTTGGGGACAGTACCTCTGGACTGGCAGACCGGGGTGGTGGTCCCTCTTTTCAAGAAGGGGGACCCGAGAGTGTGTTCCAACTATAGGGGGAATCACTTCTCAGCCTCCCCGGGAAAGTCTATGCCAGGGTACTGGAGAGGAGAATTCGGCCAATAGTGGAACCTCGGATTCAGGAGGAACAGTGTGGTTTTCGTCCTGGTCGTGGAACACTGGACCAGCTCTATACCCTTTCCAGGGTGCTGGAGGTTTTATGGCAGTTTGCACAACCAGTCCACATGTGTTTTGTGGATTTGGAGAAGGCATTCGACTGTGTTCCTCGTGGCATCCTGTGGAGGGTTCTCTGGGAGTATGGGGTCGGCGGCCCCCTGCTTAGGGCTGTTAGGTCCCTGTACGACCGGAGCATTGCCGGCAGTAAGTCAGACCTGTTCCCGGTGCATGTTGGACTCCGGCAGGGCTGCCCTTTGTCACCGGTTCTGTTCATAATTTTTATGGACAGAATTTCTAGGCGCAGCCAAGGGCCGGAGAGTGTCCGGTTTGGGGACCATACGATTTCGTAGCTTTTTGCAGATGATGTTGTCATGTTGGCCTCCTCAGACCAGGACCTTCAGTGTGCACTGGGGCGGTTTGCAGCAGAGTGTGAAGCGGCTGGGATGAGAATCAGCACCTCCAAGACCGAGGCTATGGTTCTCAGTCAGAAAAGGGTGGATTGCCCACTTCAGGTTGGTGGGGAGTTCCTGCCTCAAGTGGAGGAGTTCAGGTATCTTGGGGTCTTGTTCACAAGTGAGGGAAGGATGGAATGGGAGATTGGCAGACGGATCGGTGCAGCTTCTGCAGTAATGCAGTCGATGTACCGGTCTGTCGTGGTGAAGAAGGAGCTGAGCTGTAAGGCAAAGCTCTCGATTTACCGGTCAATCTACGTTCCTACTCTCACCTATGGTCATGGGCTGTGGGTCATGACCGAAAGGACAAGATCCCGGATACAGGCGGCCGAAATGAGCTTTCTCCGTAGGGTGGCTGGGCGCTCCCTTAGAGATAGGGTGAGAAGCTCGGTCACTCGGGAGGAGCTCAGAGTAGAGCCGTTGCTCCTCCACATCGAGAGGAGCCAGCTGAGGTGGCTTGGGCATCTATTTCGGATGCCTCCTGGACGCCTTCCCAGGGAGGTGTTCCAGGCACGTCCCACCGGGAGGAGGCCCCGGGGAAGACCTAGGACACGCTGGAGGGACTATGTCTCCCGGCTGGCCTGGGAACTCCTCTGGGTTCCCCCAGAAGAGCTGGAGGAAGTGGCTAGGGAGAGGGAAGTCTGGGCGTCTCTGCTTAGACTGTTGCCCCCGCGACCCGGCCCCGAATAAGCGGAAGATGATGGATGGATGGATACTATTCTCCTACATTGCTTATTTTCTTTGTTTTAAAGAGCAGGCTTAATATTTATCCATTTCGGGTCCTGATTAGGAGGTGATGAGCACATGAACCGTTGTGCCTTGCTGCTTATATTTATCAAACAGTAAAAACACCCCTTCACACGCCCAAAATAAAGTGTCTGGATGAGATTATGAAGTGTATAAATGCAGTCCATTTACCATTTATGTAAACATAGCCAATGACTATCTCCATTTAAAACACACCACAAAGATTTGGAAAGGTAAAAAGTCATATTACATTTGTATAGAATAATGATACATTTATTATAAACACAATTTACTTCAAAAGACCAAAACACAAGGCATTTAACAATAAAACACTAAAGAACATTTTCAAATAGCAGAGAGAAATGAGAAACAAAGAAAAAACATGACATTGGTGAAAATGACAAAAGCCTGAATTGCATTAAACACACTTCAGGAGAATCTGAATTTGCTCTAACCTCTCTGGTCCCACGCAAGGAGCTCACAGGTGTCATAATATGAACAGGTTGTATCCGTCTCAGTTTCCATTCCTGGTTCAATATATCTGTACGTTCCAATATCTTCTGTCTGTTGGAGCTGAACATGCTCTGTAAAGTCAGAAAATACATTTCAATGCGAGAACCTCCTATAGAACGCCAAGCAACATTGTTTCCACGAATGACAAGTTTCATGATGACAACAGTGCTATACATAATAACCATTTTACAGTCCACATCATTCGACACCTAAAAGCATGACCAACACCAGACTATACAAGCAGCTTAATCTCTGCTGCATAAGCCCATGGATCACCTTGACCTCGTCTGCCCTCCTGAAACGTTTGAGCTGCCGCAGTCGCATGTACTCAGACTTCACTCGCCGCCTCCAGCAAACAGGGCCCTTCTCCGATTTCCTCCCGGTTAATCCCATGGCTTCCCTATAAACATACAGTATGGTTTTAGATTTCATTGTAGGCCAATACAGACCAGACTGATACATACAATGAAACACATACAACATTGAGGTAAAGTGGTTTAACAGAAAATTATAGTAAATTAATCCTATACCAGTAAATCACACAGTTTTCATATGTAATGAAGTGACTGATCAATTCTCTTGCCATATGGCTTGAAAGTAATTACATATGAGATATATTTAATATCTCAATTGTTTATCTTAGACAGCAATATTGATCATATCAATTGGCTTTATGCACAGCTGCACTACTTCCTGAACTTCAGCCAGCTCCTTTGTTTCCTGTCTGCCATTATTGGACAAACTGATTAATCCAGGTGTGTCTGATTATTGTTGTTATGACTACAGAGGTCAGGCACACCACTCTCTGTTTGTTCGTGTTAGTTAATGCATTAACAAATGAGACCTTATTTGTAAAATGTTACCAAAAATTATATTGCTTAAAAAAAAAAAATAATATACCTAAATAATGCAAAAACGTTATTGGACAGCATTACTTACGCTGCATAATAAAGAATCAGAATGCAAGTGCATGAAATAACTTCCGCACAGACAATAAGGAAATGTTTTTAATCAAACCGTATTGTTGATGGAAATGATACGAGAACAATAAAAGTGCTAGTTATAAAAAAATAACGCTTCTGTGTTTTTGTATGTTGTTTTTTGTATGTTTTTTCTGTGTTTTTACAGCAATAGTAAACATCTTTAATATTAGTCTAGTCTATTAGGAATAATGTTGCTGTTTGAGAGCGCGCGCTGAAGCTGGAGAGAATGAACGAACAACCGTAAACTGAAGCGCTTAGAAGGTTAATTAACAATTAAACACATATATATGAGAACAATCGGATAATTTATACAAAATAAATATAATATTACAACTTATATTAGCACAAAATCACGCATAGGTGAAGGCTGTGGATGCTCTTCCCTGTTTGAGAGCGCGCGCTGAAACTGAAGATGATCACCGGTACAATGAAGCACTGCGGGTTATTGACTTAACGAAACCCATCCTATATGACATTAATCAGATGTTTATACAACAAAAACGTATTACGACTTGCATATGCTTAAAGGGCATATTGCAGGTTAAATTTTTTTTTAGATTAATATATAACCCTGCATGAAAATACCATATGAAAAGGTAGTACAGGATTTAAAATGTTTTAAAAAGACATAAGAGCACAAATTTAGTAGATAAAGTGGCCATTTCGTTGGCCGCTTGGAAAAAGCGCTTTTTTTTCAACATCGCGTCATATTACGTCACGAGAGGGAGTGGTTCGCCGAGCTCTGCGTTGGCTCAGTGCAGAATAGGTTGGTATTCAGTAGAGTCTGTGTATTTTCGGTAGTTTTTCTATTCCAATTTATCATTGTCATGGTAAATTATTATCCAGCCTATCAGGGCATCGAGTCCACAGGTTTCCTAAAAAAAAAAAAAAGTTAGGAATTCTGCATGGTGGCGTTTTGTGCAGGTGAAGAAACGGGACTTCCCTTCGCGCATCTGCTGGTGGTGTGTATAGTGCTTTAGACCGGAGGATTATCATCCCGGCGATATGATGGAGTCAAACATTGTTATACTCATGTAAGGCCGGCTACACACTGGCTGCGTGACGTGAGCGTGGCGTTTCTATCTGTAGACCGGCTACACACTGCAAGCGTGGCGTTTCTGTTGCGTTTCAGCTGCGTGGAGTTTTTCTGTGTCTTTGCACACCCGAAGCGTGTCTGACGCGGCGCTGCTGCTGCTAGGTGACGTAGTGGAAGGCCTATACTTCATGTTAAACATAAGATATATAAAATATTAAATATATATATATATATATATATAAATATTTATATAAATATATAGCCTACTGATACAGCAAAGACAACGTCAGCACTCGGCAGTATTGACGGCCGAATAGGCTACAAAATAATTTGTTCTGCATTGACAGGTGCAATATTTGAAAATCGATATTATATACATTTTTTTTAATTACAATTATATCTGCATTTATGTCAAAACCTAGAGACTTTCACACATAAAAATGTCATTTATTAATATGTATTCGTGTCAAAATGACAAACAGCTTTTCCTATTCTATTTTGCCTGGAAACGCTTCCTACACTCTTGCGTTTCGCATCGGTTCTATGTCTAGCACGCGCTTTCGGCATGGCTCGAGCCGCACGTGTCACGCAGCCAGTGTGTACCTTGCCTAAAGGATGAATAAACATCCACACGCGATGCTTCTTTGCCGTCGTGTTTACATTAATGAATACAAAGTATGTACATTAACACAAATGAATACAGTCTCACACTTTTTCGAAAAAAAGTTCTGAATTATGTGATATTTTATTCATGCCATGTATGCACATTCAAGTTCACTCAAATACATTCTCATAACGTCATACATCCTCACACTAGCGGTGAATCGGCACGAAATAAACCCATAATACAGAATTAATGAATAAAGGATAAACACAATAACACAATACTGTCTGTGGCTCGGCGGGAGATGTGACGGTCCCGGATCCGGCAGAGATGCAGCTCGGAGAAAACGTGAACTGTGCACCGTGGCGTGAGTCTTGTAAGTTACCAAATCAGTCGTGATGAGAAACCGCTAACGTTATATCACATAACGTTTAGTGTGAACGGATATTAACGAGTGTGACTTTTCCTGACGGTCAAGCCTATAAGTTTCTGTTATTGGTAAGTAAATCAATAACTTACTAGATGACAACAACGTTACCAGCTTTGCTATTGCCTGATACATGATAATAATCAGTACAGTGTTGTGATCTGAGCACAGTGTTCATATCATTAGCTAGCTTTATCTAGCTAACACTGGTCTCTCTCCGAGACACCTGCCGCTGTTCTCCACTGTTTCTCCTCACATAAATACTCAATCTGTCTCCTGTAATCGTTGTTCTGTCTAATCCTGGTCTGTCCCTAATTGTGTGTCATAATTGTATGGCTGTGGTCTGCCATATGAGTATTAATAAACATTTATAATGTCCTCAGCGTCCGAGCTGTCATTGCGATCCATTGTTTCCTATCGTTGAAATTCACCGCACTCCCTCTCGTTATGTCACGTCCGGTTTTGGCATTTTTAGATGCGGAAGTAAAATTTTCTCACAAAAACGACTCCAAAAGCCTTAATAGTGTATTTTAAAGTATATTTTAAAGAAAATCTAGTTCCTACATTATTTTTCTATACATTGACTCACTGGAGTCTCTAACCTGCAATATGCCCTTTAAAATGACGCGAATGCACAAGCGAACTTGACTGTGCTGGTCAGAATGCGTTGTGGACGCTTCCCACAACAGCGCGCTGATACACAACAACTAAACCCAGAGAATTCACAACGTTTTATAACAAAAATATTCTCATTACAGTGTTATGTATAGGACAGTCCCAGTAGTTATGAATGCTGTGCATTTCTGTTTGAAATGTGCGCGCTGAAGCTAAAGACCGGTACAATGAAGTGCTTTACTGCATCGTTAATTAACTCAACCAAATGCATCCTATATGAGATTATATACACAGCATAATAAATATAATATTACAATTTACAATGGCACAAAAGGCTGTGAATGCACAAGCGAACTTGACTGTGCTTGTCATAAAGTAACTCCGTGGGCGCGCTCTTCCCTCAACAAACTCGCTGAAACACAACGTTCTTTTACAGCCGTATTCTCATTATCATTTTATGTAGATTATATTAGACTTGCGCTGCATATGTTGCACGTAACTGTATTTTCCTTTTCGAAGTGATTCCAATCATATTTAGAGCAATTCAAACCCAGCATGGTGGACAGCGCGCTGTCTGTCTCAGCTGAAGGAAATAATACATTATCTATCGGCTTGAATATATCGGTCAAATTTTCTTATTGGACCGATAACGATAACATCAAAAATAATCATTTATCAGCCGATAACGATATGTTGCCGATATATCGTGCATCCCTACATACAATGGCAGAGGGAGGCAAGACGCGAGTAATTAAAATGCTCCAACTACTTTAAAATCAGACATCTGGGCACATTTCGGCTTATATGGACAACCTGGTAAGCACAACCTGGAGAAGACACGCACTGTGTGTAAATCAAAGTTATCTGATTTATCAAAATGATTTAATTTACCCATGGGCACATAAATGTTCTCCGCAAAACAGATATAAATCCGATCTTCAATTCCTGCACTATATGCAGATTTATTGGAGTTCACATCACCGAAAACAACAGATATGAGCTGCATTTTATTGATCACCAGCTAATTTCAAAATCAAAGACCGCATTAGGAGAGAGTGCGGCAACAGAACTGGTAAGATCATTCAGTTTCTTTACTTTTAATGAATATGATTGCATGTTGAGCGCCAACCACTTTACTTTCAGTAGTTTGCGCGTTGGCTTGATGAAGAGATACGCAGCTGCTCGTCTGCAGCGATGCGTGCTTCAGTAGCGCTGTCATATTGGGCTATAACCTGTCATATAGCCCATAACCAGCTCTGACACGTTATTTTCTTTTACCATTGTTGCGAGGAGTAAAATATACATGAGGTTTCAACAGTCAGATGCATTTAGACTTTAGTTTTGACTGTGATGCAGCCCAGACCACCTTCCTAAGTGGCTTTTAGTATTTTGTATTTGTTCTAAATGCTCCTGTTGTCTTCTGTGCCCAGACTTGAGTTTTGTTTGATACATTCAAGAAGTGTGTTTTCTTTGAGCAGGTAAAATTAAAGGTTCAGTTCATGTAACTGACTGACAAAATTGTATACATGAGAATGCAGTGCATCGTCAATGCATTGTGATATCGAATTTAACTGAATCGATGGCATGATAATCGTAGGTTCACACCCTTAGTTGTAAGGCTATAGGTCAGTGTAATTTAATTTTTTTAGCTTGTTACGAAATAAAGATTCTCACATCAGAAAACCGAACTTTCCTGTCCTGTCAGCCGTTATACTGTGCTCATAGCGCACACTGCTCAATTAGACACGTAAATGTGGCGGCACGCGCTGTATATCACTTCATATAAAGCGCAAGAGAACCTACGAGCAACGTTACGCTACGCAAGTACCAATAAATTACGTAACTGGTACGAAACTTGTTATCTGGGAAAAATTTGCATGCAGGTATGATGTTAATTCCATACATCAGGACAGGAGCGGTTTTCATGTTTCATAGTTCACGATGCATTGTGCATTCGCAATGGTAACTGCTGTTTCCATAACCCCAAAATGGCACTGTTATTTTGAAAGTGGCTACTTTATTGTATTAACAAAAACTGCTATTTAATAGCCCCATTTATTCATCAGCATTAGTCATATTCATACAATTGGTGTTTGTTAAGTAGGCTAAAGTGGGACATTACTTGTGTGTGTCATCAATGTGTGAAAAAAAAATTGTGCATGTTTTTTTAAAAAGAAACTGCTCTAAAGAAAACGTGAAGCCAATGTATAAAGTTAAAGTATAAAGTTAATAAGTTAAATTATTGTTGTTGTTATCAAGTTAAAAGTGAATCAAGTGTTATTATTGCTGGTGCCCTGCCATGAACCCTGCCTTCACAGCAAACAGAACCGAACCGTGGCTCCAAAACCGTGATATGAACCGAACCATGGCATTGGTGTATCGTTACACCCCTATGTATGTAATAACATGAGAATTGAGGGGGAGGTGGGCAGGGTAAGCAGAAGAAAAATGAATAGCCCTAATTATCAATGAATAAACTTCATATGAAAAGTTCTGCAATTGCATTAGGTAACTTGCACCTTTCCTCCCAAAAGCTGGGATTTATGTTGATGTGACAGGTGTATGAGCTCAATGGCGCCCCTGCTGGTGTATTAGACATAATGAAGAGACGTCTACGTGAATACTGAAACAAAACCTTATATAGCACGTATCAAAACACTGTTTACTCACAAAACTTCACTAAAATCACTAGATCTTGTAATAACAATTAAGAAATGACACGGGTGAACTAATAAAAGGCTGATAATTGAGATGCTAAAGGAATAGTTCAACCAAAAATGAAAAGCCTGTCGTCATTTACTCACCCTCATGGTTTTCTAAATCTGTATGACTTTATTTCTTCTGAGTTAGAACACACGTGGAAATGTTAAGCAGAATGACAGTCTCAAGTCAGTCTTGACTTCCATTTCAAGTTTTCCCCCCATACAATAAAAGTAAATGGTGACTGAGACATTTGCATCCCTTCTGTTTCCTTCCACGGAAGCAAGCAAGTCATAAGGGTTTGGAACAACGTGAGTGTTAGTAAATCATGACAGATTTTCCGTTTTTTAATGAATTATCCCTTAAACTTCACTATGACTTGACAATAGAGTATAACGAACAATTTGACTACTAACTGTCTGTAATCAAAACTAACACGACTATTGTCTTTGCAGTGTTTGAATGTAAAGTTCTTTAAAGTCGCTAACTGGTTAGCTGGGCTGTCTTAACCAGAAACTAAATGGTGGTTTCACAAACACTGGGACAACTGTCTCTACTGTTTTTTTTCTATAGCATACCTTAAGGAGGAGACCTGTCCACATTCAAACAAACGACTTTTTCCGTCAGACTGTCAGCGCCGTCCTTAAGTGAAGATGATCGGTTAACTGAGCTAGCTAACTCAGCTAGCTCGCAGTAGAGGGTCCTTTCACCTCCGCGCGTCCGCGTTACCAATACCGGCGAGCCTCGATAAACAAAAGACAGGCGTTTAATTCGCCCTCGGTTCTTCAAGCGTCTATTTCGTCAGTCGTCTTTTCCCTCTCTTAACTGTGGCAGGTTGTAAGCGAATTTGAAACAAATTTGAAATGTACGTATTTTTTTAATATTTCCGTTTCTGTAAGTATTCAAACCCGCTCAGTCTGTCGTTTATACTCAGAATTCGCCGCCCACCTCGCGCACTGCAGAATCAACGAGCGCCAAACAGACGAGCCAATCAGAACAAGCCATGTTCGAGCAGCTCAGTGTCGCGAGTTTCGATTGGTTAGATTCTATCAGGGACTTGGCGAATCGGATGCGTGACTGCAGTGGGGGATATGTGAAGAAGTTCTCTTTGTTCTTCATTTTGAACGAATACAGTTTTGTAAAACTACTAAACCGCCGCGCAATATGGCATTGTCAGTCTTCGGATTTGTGTCATTGCCTCGAATAACGTCAGCACAGAGCAGCAGTTGTTAATGTGTTTGCGATATAGTATAATGCAAATATTTGCGCTTTTGTTACTTTCGTCTAGTACAGACAGAAGAAAGCACGCCGTCGTTGTGGCAAATATAGGAAGAAAACAGGTCCATAATGGCCAGTAAGTCGATAGAGTCAACATGTCATTCTATTTTCGCATTGAATTGAGGAACTTCCTGTGGACTGTTTGGACTCGGTCAACTGGTTCATTAAGTACCACCCACTCCAAACGGGGGCAATGCCATCACAATAGTGATAGCCGATATGAATCATTTCTCCGAGACGGTTCTTTCGAACAGTTCGAAAAATGATTCAGAGACTCTATACGCCATCACATGTTCCCTGACACCACATTGACACATTATGATTTTAAAATGTCCCAATAAAGCCATATGTAGGCGCATATTGCAGTTTAACGCTCAACGTTCTACGTGGCTTTCAATTGTGCATGTTTTAATAAAACGTTATCAAATCTAACTCACGTATTGTTCATATACACAAATTATAATACAGATTTATAAACGTGATTAAAATCAATACAATCAGCTTTGACTTTATGTCCAGAACCAAGTCTCTATCAAAGCCACTTTTTATAGGATCATCTCAGTCTCTACTTTGTTTTATGTGAGAATACCATCTCACCAGCCCGTTAGAAGCACTATTCATTTATAGCACATATACACTTTAAGCTTTATTATTTATTTTCTTTTACTCAGTGTACACTTCAACCTTCAGGCTCACGGTGTCCCGGACACCATTTTAATGATTAATTGAAAATGGAATCCATACTGGGCAACTGAGATGGAGACAAAAGGTTAGGATTGCCATTTTTTCGGTACTAAGGCACACCATGAATGTATATATCATTAGCAATGTTCTGAAGCATTTGGGGCTGAAAATTGATGCATTACGGTAAGATTTAACAACCGAATGAGATTAAGTAGGCTGGTCATCAAGAATGAGAAAATAACCATAGCTTATTTATGACAATCACTCCAATTACATTTTTACATTTTTATTTAAAAGACTTGGGAGAAATAAACAGTGCTTGGTTTGGAATGAAAATACTGAATGTTTTGATCCCAGAAACAAAATGAAGTACAAAAACAAATCAAAACATTCTCTCTTCTGAAGGTCTCCAAGCCCCCCCCCAGAATACTTCCATTCCCAGAGAACTGCGTTTATATAAAGTTCATGGTTTCGCAAAATCTCTTAAAGCTCATCTTTTTGGTGTGATAATTTTGTGGCATGTTTTTCCACAAATTTGCTCAGTTCCTCCACATCCCTTTTGCCACCTTCAAATTTGACTGGGCTCTGCTTGTTGTTACTAGGAGCGAAGTAGATTGTAGGGAAGCCCTCTGCTTTATAACTGTCGTGGGGCACATCATTAGCAGTGGCATCCATTTTGGCAATGACAAGATTCTTCTCATTCTTGTATTTCTTTCCAAGAGCTGTGTAATCTGGCTCCATCTTTTTACAGTGGCCACACCATGGTGCATAGAACTCTAAAAGGACATCTTTCTTTGTGTCCATAACAATGTCATCAAAAGTTTTGCCCACCACAACCTTCACTGGTCCTTTGTTGCTCTTGGGAATAGGCTGAGACTTCACAATAGGGTTCAGCTTACCTGTCAGAAGAAAAAGACATGTAATCACTGATTACATTTGCATTCTTAAAAAAAAAAAAAAAACTACAGTACTGGCTTAAGATTTAGCTCAGTATTGCAACAATCATTCTTATTAAGCCTTAAGTTGTGCAATCACGTTCACATCTTAATAAGGAATACATGAACCAATAATTTACCTTTTTTGAAGGCCATGATAAAGCTCTGGAGCACATCAGTGTCAAATTCCTCTGGCTCCATGGCATATTTCTTCCCTCCCTCGCCAAGAATGGCAACATTCACCTCCTCCCCGCTTTCACTGAGTCCAAGACTCTTCAGTTCATCAGCATAGTCTTCCTCATCCGCAATGGCAAATGTGTACTCTGGGAAGTCCTTTGCTACTTCAAGCACTTTGCTCCTCCAAAACTGTGTGGCTGGGTGAAAATCAATTGTGTCTGTCAGTACTGAACAAAAGCATTTGCGTCTACAGGTACGATCTTAATTCCTTTTACACGGCTTTGCTACATACCAACTCTGAAGTCAAAACTGAAGTCCACTCCATAATAAACCACCACAAGAGGTCGTGTGGTGTATCTCTTTGCTTCGTTAGTCTGTTTTCTGTGTCCAACCAAAGGTAGTATGTGTTTCTTGAAGAATTCTTGAACTTCTGAAGCAGGTGTGGAGTCCTTTAGGAAAAGAAAAAGGAAAGTTTCAAATGTCACATTTACCATTCTTCTGCAAATTTTCACTGGGAAAATCCAGCCATTTAAATTGAATTAACCAGATTGACCAACAGAAAAAGTTACTTCTTATCGGTTTTTGCCCACCTAAAACGTCTGTAATGTTACCGCACCTTAATAATAGTGCCATGCAAAGATCTCAGAAACATTAAAGATGCAGAACTTACTTTAATTGTTAGTGAATGAGATGCTGGCTCATATTTAGACTTAAACTTCTCTGGCTGGAGCATGACTACTTGCCCAGGTGAAGCTTTGAGGAATTGTGCGACTTCATTGTTGAACGCATGCATAAATTTGTAGTCCTCTCGCAGAGAGTTACCTGCAGCAAGAGAGAACAGGTTTAGAAAAATTGAAAAAGTGAAGATTAAATCTCATTCAAGACTTTCAGACAGCATAATACACACATGCTTCTTGATAGATCTCATATGCTGCATCTTCTTCACTGGAGAAAACGCCTACAATAACAGCATCATCTCCATCTCTGAGGATCTCCTGAACCTGTTTCAGTGTCTGCACCTGCTTTGATGGAGGACCCGCCTGGTCTGACATGTACTCAATAATACCTAGAGAAAAAAGAATGAATAGACTGAAATTCCCAACACCTTCGCATCAATCGGTCACCAAGACAGTGGGTGAATGCCTACCGAACTTCTCCCGTGGACCATTGTAATCGAAAGCTTTGCCCCTTCTGAAGATTTTAAGAGTTGGGTAGCCGGAAACACCAAACCGCGTCGCTAAATCACCCTCTGCAGTGGCATCTACTTTAGCCAGTGGAATAGGAGGAGTGCGATTGCTGAGCTCTTTAGCAGCCTTCTCATACTCAGGAGCGAGTCTCTTACAGTGGCCACACCTGTTTGAATAAATATAAACATAGTATTCTCAAAAAGACTGATGGTTTAGAAAGAAGGCAAAGAGGTTACATGCAAAGTTAAGCTGCATGGGACTCTGAATATACAAACCAAGGTGCATAGAACTCCACCAGAATGATGTCTGCATTGTTCACCACATCATCAAAATTATCCTTAGTCAAGTCTAGGGTGGCCTCTGGAGGAGGTTTCCAGTCAGGTTGGGCAACTTCTTTAACCCGTTCCACAATGGCTGGAAAAATTAAAGTTAAAACCATGCTTGATTAACAACACTTAAAATTCAACAAAAAAAAAGGGAGCCATTTAAATGATTTTAAGTGCACTCACCACGTTCACTTCGGTCCCCATCATAGTCCACCGGCTCCCCTTTTTTAAGTATTTTGATGGTGGGATATCCAGACACTTCAAACCTACTGCCCAGAGCACTAGCCTTAGTGGCATCAACCTTTGCCACAGGAATAGGTGGGTCGTTCTCCTTTAGTGTCTGAGCGATTTTCTCATACTCGGGAGCAAACTGTTTGCAATGGCCACACCTGAAAAAGTGTAATATTTGCATGACCAAGATCTTTGACAGGCGATGACGTGTCTCCTGATGTGGGGGAAAGAAAACTTACCATGGCGCATAGAACTCAATCAATACTGTGTCTTTGCCCTCCATAAAGGTGTCAAAGTTTCCATCGGTCAGCACCAGCACCCCATTCTCCTCCTTTACTTCAGTGTCATCTGCATCATCCTCATCGTCGTCATCGTCATCTTCCTCTCCTAGATCTTCAGCTGAATCTAAAATATTTAACAGATATGAAATGCAAGCGTGATCAACATCAATATTTCCTGTTTCCTTGAAACCTTTGGTGTAGTGCAACAAAAATCGGTATGGGCTCCACAACACAGCGTTTAACATGCTGTGTTGCCCTAAACAACAAGACTGCATCAAGCTTGCTAGCAAGTGCAACGGCTCTGATTATCTCAAAACATTCAAAATATGTAAGACACCAACATCCTGCAACAGATATCTTACCATCTTTGGCATCTTCTTCGCATCGGCTCGGTAATATGAAGTGTGTCACTCCAAGCAGCACAATCAATAGAATTGTTATCTTCTTCATGCTCTGTAATATTCACGCCTCCTTTAGTTAGCTTAATGGATTAAACCGAGGTGCATACACTGCTACCGGTAGTCAAAGGTATCAATACTGTGCTAGTTAAGATAACGCTTGCATTAAACGATTTTGGCTCAGGTCATCACAAACCATGCATTTTTCTCTCAATGTAATTTTGTCACTTCGCTTCCACACTCCTTTACTTGAACTTGACTGACTTGCCACGCTCTGATTGGTTGGTAGCGCAAGGACTTGGCCAATCATCGATCGCCACTCAAATCCGCAGCTCATGCACGTTCAAAACCGCAATTGGATGGTCTGTTTTGGGATACAATCTGATTGGATGTTAAGTGAAAGGCTAGACGAGATCCAGGAAGTGTAACAGGAGCTGTTTCTATTGAGCAATGTGAAGTTTTCAGTTGTTGAAATTATGTATTCCCTGTGTAGAAATATAGTAAACCAGACCAAACAGACAGACATGTAAAATTTTTATTTACTAAAAATGAATATATGTAGAAATGAAAATTGGCAAAAGAAATTTGGATTTGATTATCTTGGAGAAAATTGTACAATAAAATAAACTGGTAGGTCAGGAAATTAGATAAGTTAACAAGCCATGTCCTTGTGGTAGTAGTGACTTACGCATTCAACAAATATTAAGTTGAGGTATGACTGTTTAAATAATGTTGTTCAAAGAACAAAACGTGAACATATTAATAAAGTAACCAATTAACATTCCAAAAACCGGTGGAAATTTGGAAACCATATGTCTTGAAAATGCTTCTCTTACAGAATTTACAAGTACGAACTGAACAGCTCTTTTTTTTTCTTGTATTACACACATTGTTCAATGTACCCTGGAATAACCATTTGCTCTTCTATAGAATTGTCCATTCCCTCTCTGGGTAATGCTTTAAACACACATGACTGTCCATCTGCATTGGCTTGAGCTGTATGACCCATGTTCACTTTGCAAGTTGGCGAGGTTAGAACAGTGTGCCTTTTCATTTGTGTGATGATTTGAGTCTTGAGGGCATTATTATGCTCATCTGCCACTCTGCTTGGATCAGGCAGTGTTGCTGATTTAGAGGACACTATGCTCTTCCACTCAGCTGGTGCACAATGGATCTGCTTGCCTGAAGAAAGAATTTGTGCCCGTCCAGTCTCTTCTGACTCTCTGACAGGATCTCTGAGGTGGTTTTTGAAATTCCTCGGCCCTCTTGAAAGGCTCTTCTCCTGCGTTCTTCCTCCTTCTTGTTGTAAGTACTGAGACATTCTCTGTTCTAGTGGTAATCTTGAAGTGAATTAATTAGGGAATTATAGTGTTAGATTTTGACATTCATTCATATTGTATATCAACTCGCTACTGTATTTGACTTCGAGAACAAGACTACCTGTGAGTGTTTTCCTTGTATGACAAAAATGAGGCACTGCTCATATCCAGGCATCCTTTGTGTTTCGTCCCCAATCTGTGTGGTTTGCTATTCATACAGTTTCCATCAAAAGTTACACTCTATACAAAACAAAAATATGCAAATGTTGCAATTTAATATATAAAATCAACATTTTAATACACATTATTATACATTTTATGATATAAAAAATATTAAACATCATTTTAGATACATTTTCCTTTTCAGCTGGTGCTTCAGATGTCATATAATAGCACTAATTACTAATATTGTATACTACATATAACCAAATGCACGCATAAGTTGCATAAATATGTGTTTGTATCAGGGCCGTTTTTTGGCACAGGAGAACTAGGTGGTCGCCTAGGGCGTCATCAGCTGAAGGGGCGCCAATGAACGCATATCAGGGGTGTGTTTAAAGGGTGTCAAGGCCACCCTGAAATATGATTGCCGCCCCCACTGGTTCCCCTAACATTATTGGATCAGAGTACTGTCAATTACTGTCTGAATGTTGCATGTACAGTTTGCATTTGGAGCGCTCAACACCATTAGATCAAAGAGCTCGGTCAAAGCTTTGGCAAGGTAACACTTTTTTTAACACAATAAAGCTAAATTCAAAGGCCAATTAAAAAAACAGGTACAATTAAAAAAAAGTGCACAAATCTGTATTTTGTTAGGGCCGTATTTGTGGCAGTCGAGAAATCACGCTGTGAAATGGGCAGATAGTGTAATATTGCTCGGTGTGTATTATAGAGGCAAGATGTAGGCTAACCACACTCACTTTAGCATTTCACGATATCATTATATTTAGACTCTATTAAGCTTTCTTCTCTTACTTGCACCTCCAAAAGGTGTGTGTTTTTGCGTTAATGCATTGTTAAAGGATCAGTGTGTAATTGTCCCATATAAAACTTCAACGGCCAATTTAAAAATAGTATAATAAAATGTGCTAATTCACAATATTTATTATCCTTTATTAAACCGCTTTGTCAAATTTAATGCATCTTTACGGGTGGTGTTGAAAGCTGAATCGATTCATTCAGTTCTAATAGTGTCGTACAGGGCATAGCGTCGCGTTATTTAAAGGGGAAGTTCAAGCGTCAATGAGAAACAAAGACCGCACTGAATCAATATTTATTTGTGTTACTTTCATGTGACTGGAACAGCTTTTATACGTAGTTTCCAAATTGTATTTGTATATATTTGTCAATAAGGATTATAGTTCCAAAATGGCATGTATGTATGTATTTGTTAATAAGGATTAAAATTAATACCAGTAATACCATGTTGCTTTTTAAGATTTGGCTGGGGGGGTGCCAATAAGGATTTCGCCTAGGGTTTCAAAATGGCTAGAAACGGCCCTGGTTTGTATAGTGCGGCGTGAATAATGTGAGTGCTGTGCAAAAGTAAAATAACCACCTCTGAGTCTGAGCAATAAACACGCTCAGAAAACGGGAAAGAAAAATTGCTCTGGGTTTCAATTTGATTTTCTTTTGCTGGAAGGGTGTTGTGGAGACTGTCTGAAATAGTGCAGAGATGAAACAACAGCTCATCCATGAGATCCTCAAACTCTGCTAAGTAAAAGCTCTGTGGAAAGAAATGTACCTTTAAATGGTTAAAGAAATCTCAACAATGATGCAGACAATAGTATTTACATATTAGAAACTATTAATGATTACAGGGAGTGCTTACATTAGTGTGGGCATGATGGTCAGTTGGCTTGAGGCTAGCTTTGCCAATAATGAGTAAAGCCATGTCTTTGACATAATAGATCAGCTCAAAGACAGTCAGTAAATGTTTTCTTTTTTTAGTTGCCTTTGTTTGTTTCACAAAAATGGTAATGGTGGCAATTGCCTAAGGAAAAAAAAATATGTCAATCAGTCTAGGAGGTATAGTATCAATACAAAAAGTTACGCTTTAAACTGAGATATAACTGCACTCAAATATACACTGTGTATCATAAATAATATATATTTGATATTGCAATACATACCATAGCATTCAATGGAATCATAGTGCAAAATAAAGCTCCAGAATAAAGTGTTGATGGGACATGGGTTTGGAGGTAAATGTCATTAAAGTGGCTCAAGCGAAAGAAACGAGTGAAGAGCAAATGAGCAGATCTAGTGATACCATTAAATGGGAATGAATAAAAGATCAAGTTGCGGAGACCGGAGAGGGCCACTGCAACAATAACACCAGGTGCCTAAATAGAAATAAAGAAAATAATTAAATGGAAGTTGCCTTCGGTTACATTAATTGGGTGAACTGATTTTAACATATTGTGTTATGTAAATCAATAGGCTACCAGTAACCAAAGCAGGTTGGAGAAGATCAGATTCCAAGTAGACACAGCTGCTGCTGCTACTGCTTTGTTTAGACGTAGTAAGGACACACATTTCAGGAGAAGCATGTTCACAACACCACCAAGGAGTGATTGGGAAAGCTGTGAATTATATATGCTCATATTTTTACCTTATTTCTAAATTCAGAATGCTTTCAGGAAGTTAGTTCACTTTGAGCTATGTAATTGCATGCAGTGCCAGATATTTTTTCTTGAAATGTTCATCTGCAGTTGATTCACATTATGGCATCTTCTCATAGTGGGATAATAGGTATATAGTTTAGTGAATTAAACTGCTTTGTCCTACCTGCTCACAAAAGAAGATGGGGCTTAGATCAGCAGGTAATTTAAAATCCTTCTTCTGCAGGAAGTCAATCATCTCTGTTTTTAGCATAAAGGTGTACACAGTGCAGATATATCGTATAAGGCTGCAGATGATAACTGTCACCTGTGTATATAAAAAAATACAGTGATTAGCAGAGTAAAGTCATTAAAAAGATAGACATAGTAAAATGCATGTTTAGATAGAGTGTAATGTCACCTCTAGCCAGCTCCAAATGTTTCTCCAGTAAAGCCATCCTCTTTGAGTCATAACATACATTTGCCAATACATATAAAGCAGGATGAATGAAAAGGAAATAAGCTAGAAACAAAATGACGCAGAGAGGGAAAATAAATATACTCACAATATAATATAGACTATTTTAATAAATAAAAAATCTGATTGTGTGATATTATGATGCATCATATTATGCATACAGTATATTGTATACTCACAAATCAATAACAATATCACATTTACCCTCCACATTAAACTTAATGTTATCAGCTGATCATGTGTCTGGGCTGTAATAAGATGCTCACCTCACAAGTCATAACACTGTAGTCAAGGACAGCTGGGAAATTGTAGAGTCTAGTGGACTGAACACTTGTTGAGGGCATCAGAGCTCCTGTTGAGGTTTGCTCTACTAGAACGGTGACTGACGTGAAGAGGTTAATGGGCCTGTTGTACAGGATAAATTGGACCATCACAATTTGGGTGAATGGTGTCATCCAGCTGGAATCCAGAAGCTTTTTAATTGACTTGATTGCTTCAAACCTATTTTAGCAATGCAATACATATTCTTTATTTAAAAGGTTATATATTACAGATACTTTTCACTTAAAAGATTATTAATTAGCCGTTTACCTTGTTTTTCCCAGGCTCACACTCACTCTTTCTCCCTGATAACACCCAAGTTTCCCACAAAGTGAGTGTCTCTTTGCCACAGATTGGTTTTCAGAGGAATTTATATTGTTCCTGCCCAGCAAATTCAAAATCTGTTCATAGAAAGAAAGAAAAAACACACTGGAATAATTTAGATGTTTTTTAAAAAGAAGTCTCTTATGCTCAAAAATGCTGCAAAAAACAGTCAAATTGTAAAATATTATTACAATTTAAAATATATATTTTTATAAATATTTTATATCAGGGGTTTTCAAACTTTATGATGCCAAGGACCCCCAAATATGAAGAACCTTTATGAGGGACCCCCTTCCTAAAATCCATCTATTTTTATGTATGAAAAAGCATTTAAACTGTTAAATAAGTAGTACGTCTGAAATTATAAATACAACATCTTGTTTCCCAACTTAAATTGGCTATTGATGTTGGATGTATAAACCTGAAGAAGAACATTTTCAATTAAATTATCATTATCGTTAGTGTCATGTGACACTGAAGACTGGAGTAATGATGCTGAAAATTCAGTTTTCCATTACATGAATAAATTAATATATTTTTAAAAAAAAACAGTTTTTTAAAATTGTAATAATATTTCCCAATATCATCAAATAAATGCAACCTTTTGGAGCATTGAGCATTTTGAGACTTCTCAAATCAGAAAATCTTAATTCAAACGTTTGATCTGCAGTGTATGTCACAATTGATGTGTATATATCTAATGTGTCTTTACATTAAATAAATAATTTTGTATTGGTGATTTACCTGCCATGATGAGTTATATGTGCTCTTGATCTTTCTAATGACTGGACTCCCAATAAGAGAGAAATCTCCTCTGAAACCTCCTGTCTGTTAAAGCAACACATCGTAAGCATGCATTCTTTGTAAATTCACTTAAATCCCGTTTCAAATGGCAACAGATGTCAAATAAATAATTAAAATGTACTTCATTTTCTATTCCTTTATCATGGCAGTTGGCATTGTCGTATAGTCTGTCAATGAATGTGGTTGTTGTCCATTTCCACCAATCGTCATGCTTTTGGATGGAGTAAAAAGAATTTTGCCGACTCCTGTTTATATGAAAATAATGTTAGCACTCGGTAATAATCATCTCAAGTAATGTGGTTATTTGAGAATGTCTTTATTTACTGTGTGAAATGAGTTTTGATAGCCTGATTCAAATGGTAGTTGTCATTGGCAGACTTTCCATAAGTCACAATTAGAATCGTCAACAGCATGATTAGGTGTAACATCAAATCCCTGTTGGAGCAAAAGTGTATTTTTGGGGTTTGAAGGTAGAAGGTTATAAGAAATAATTAAAAGTTGAGGTTGATCAAATAGTAAGACCGTGTGGTTTTGTAGAGGAGAGTCTGTTTCTTGATCTGGCCTCTCACACACTTCAACTCTCTTGAATTCGGTGGCCGCACTAGACGCAGATACCTGGCTCTCTGACGGGCAGCGAGCACCTGCTCATCAAACATAATGCAGAGTAAATGCAAACTTGATTATTATTCAATCTTAAGTTCTCTTGCAATTCCTCTAAATCAGTGGTTCTCAACCAGGGGGCCTCAGAAAACTTCAATGGGGCCTCAAGATGACTTGAATTAAATGATTTAAATCAAGACAAAACAAGCATTAAGCCAAATAATAAATTTTATTAAATGGTTAATTCACTTCCTCAATTTTTTTTTTTTGAAAAACCTGGATACTGTATATGAGGAAGCTCATTTGTGTGATTTCTAGACCTGGAAAAGTCATGCAAATTAACAAAATCTTATATTAATAAATATTAATATTTATGTGCTGAGCTCAAAAATAGTTTATCAGGTAGAAATTGTGAGTAAAAAAAAAAAAATCCTTATCCTGAATCTATCATGGGGTCTTCAAATATTATTGTGGACAATAGGGGCCCTGGAGTCAAAAAGGTTGAGAACCACTGCTCTATCAGTGTGATAGAAACATGTTTACATGAGTTTACCTTTTCAAAATGGGACTGCTGGTATTTGCCAATCAAGACATTCTCAATATTTTGGTCCCCGTGTTTCAATAACTCAGTGACAGGCTCGGTTACACTTAGACTGTGGAACCAGTTCGGCCTCTTTCGATGTAGCAGAGACACTGTGGTAGCAATTATGAGTATCTGTATGAGGAAATAAAAAATATTTTAAGGGCGTTTTCAGACCTGTAGATTGTTTGCTTTGTTCCGAAACAGGGACTTAAATTGTTACAATGTTGCATTTTCTTCTTGATTTGGTTCACTTTCACAAGGCAATATTTCAAAACATACCAACATGTGTTTATGCAAGTCGCATTTGAATAAAGCTGTCCTCTTATTGGTCAGAATTTCCTCTGCGTCATCCATCAACATGGATTAACAAGCTCGCTCTGTGAGCTGATTGTGGCTTTATCTGTAGCTGTTGTGACATACAAACACTTATATGAATGTAGCCATCAGATTCATTCCCGCTCTGACTGATAAATTATTTACATTTGATTACATTTCAAATGTGTATATATTATATATACACTGTATATACTTTGTCGGGATAGCATTCTTGCAATGCATTGAGAAAAGTAATTACACAATATTTTAAGATTTAGGGCCCTATTTTAATGAGCACATGGTCTGTAGCGCATGGCGCAGGTGCACTTAGGGTGTGTCCGAATCCACTTTTGCTAGTTTAACGACGGAAAAAATGATCAGCGCATAGTCCAAAAGGGTTGTACCTAGTCTCTTAACGAGTCATGGGTGTATTTTGGGCATAACATGCAATAAACCAATCAGAGATTCTCATCTCCCATTCCCTTTAAAAGCCAGTTGTACTTGCACCATGGCGGATTCGTTATTTACATGGCGGAATTTGTGAGTGGAAAGACTGAACGCTTCTCCAGAGAGGAATCCTTTTATTTTTAAGATTTAAAATGTTTGTGTTTAAATAACACAAAAAAAAAATAATAATAACTGCGTTGGGCTGGAACTAGCAAAAAACACTTGCGTTGTGCCTGGCATCGCATTGCACCGGGTGTATGATAGGGCCCGTTGCTCTTTGGTTTTCAAATAACACATTTCCTTTTATAAATTGTGATACCACTTCGTTGGCCCGTTGGGTCGGTTTGCCTTCTCACCTTCACCGTACCACTCCAGAGTTCATTTTAAATCAGGCCTAGATCACCTGGTTCGGTCAATCTGGGGACGATTGTTTTGGTGCAGATCCGAGCGTAATTGCTGTGTTCATATTTGCCTAAACAAACGGAACTAGAAAGCGCACCAGGTTCCGAAACACATACTCTAAATGAGCCAGGTGTGAAAACGCCCTAAGATCCAAGAACAGAACTTGGGTCAAATATTAAATTGAAACCATGTACATCCATCTTGATGGATGACGCCAGTTCTAGGATTTGTGTGTGCGGGATAAAGATGATTTACCATTGCTGGATGCAGCACAAAGCCACAGCAGACCAGAGAAAAAAACACAGAATGAGCCCACAGAAGAGTCTTTGTTTTGCTGAACCTGTATGGTAACACATTTAAATCCTAATTTTCATATATTTGGGAAACAAATATTGTGACAAAGACACTTTTCAAGTAAAATTCAAGCTCCAAAAGAAAATAGTAGTACAAAGGATCACCCACTTTACTCCAAAAGTTCCCGTGATGAAGACACATGTAATAGAGAGAGTAAAGCAGAGGGTCCAGCCCACGTAATAACACCAGGATTGAAGACTTTGGATTCTACCACCACAAACCTGCTGCTTCTCTATGATGTCTGTGTACAAAAAAAAAACACAAGTCTTTTACCACACAATACCATTCAAAAGTTTGGGTTCGGATTTTTGGTAGGATTTTTTTTGGTGTTTGAAAGTCTCTTATGCTCACCAAGGCTGCATTTATTTGATTAAGAATACAGTAAAAACAGCAATACTGTTAAATATTATTACAATTTAAAATATATTGTTTTATTTTAATATATTTAAAATATAAAAATATATTTAATTTATTCCTGTGATGGTAAAGTTGAATTTTCAGCATCACTTCTCCGGTCTTCAGTGTCACATGATCCTTCAAAAATCATTTAATATGCTGATTTGCTGCTCAATAAACATTTAATATTATAAATGTTGAAAACAGTTGTGCTGCATTATCTTTGTTAAACCCTGACACAGGATTCGTTGATGAATAGAACGTTCAAAAGAACAGCATTTATTTTGAAATAGAAGTATTTTGTAACATTATAAATTAATCTTAAAAATAATTTTAAAAAATCGTACTGGCCCTAAATGTAATTTTAAAACTATATAATTATAACTATCTAAAAAATATATATTTATTAAATTATTATTTATTAAACATATAAATATCATTATAGTATAGTAAAACATTACATGTTATATACTTATATTTTTATCATAATATTGACAAACCTGCAGAGGTGTGTGATTTTGAATCGGTGTTATGCCATTTGCATTTATCATGTGATCTGTTGTTGACATCAGGCATAGAGTCTTCCACAGTCTCTAAGATGGTGTCAGGGTCCTCTTGCAGTTTTGACGTAGATAAATCCTGAGTGCCATACTGCAGGTCACACCATTTGCATTGTTTTTAGTAATGTAGACTAAAAATGTTAAGTGTAAAGCATATTCAGCCCGGCATATAAAGCATAACATAAGCATATTTAAATTATCTGTACATTATACCTTAAACTCTTTTTTCCAAGAGCTGCGAGTCCAGTGGGAAACTGTATTCCATGACAGATACGATTCAAATGTACAATCATTCATTAGAAGTGCATCATGGTGATCTGTGAAACAGACAAACCAATAGAAAGTGTCTTGCATAAAACTCTTTTGAATAATGACACATTATAACATACCTTCTACAGAGTAGACATCAGGCCCCTTGACCTTATACTGCTCTCCAGACATGCTATGGGACGTGGTCTAAAACGGATACAGGAAAATCAGTAGCATATAAAAACAATAAGTAATATCTAATAAATATAGTTGTCTGAATTAATGCCTACAGTAGTTTCAAATTTAACTGTGTGGCAAGAAAAAACTGGGGGACAATTTCAAGCAGCCGGGGAATTCTGACCTTACTGACACGGAACACCAGGGACACCAGACCCCCCACTGGCATCACAGCAAGAACACTGAAAAGGCCTGTTACCATGGAAACCGGAGAAACATCAATAAGGCCCATCTCTAAAAAACACTGCCCATTGGTGTACAGAAAAAAAGACATGTCTCAATATTGTGAAAATGAAACACAAAATCACACATATGTTGACAGTATTTGTTGACATGTATTGATTTCTGTGCTGAACACCTGTTCTTCCAAAAGATTTATGAGCACTGCGCTGACACACATGTAGCCCTGCAGGAGCAGCAAACACACACTCCAACGCTGAGTGTGTGTGTGAGAGCTGAATGATGGACGGCTGTACACAGACAGCCACGGGTGAAAGTCCTCCAGGTATTCGGTGAGTTTCAAATACAGAAACTTTCTCGAATACACAGGGAAAAAGACAAGATTTTTTGTTAGATTGATTAGATATTTTCAAAGAAAAAACAATATCATCATTTTAAGTAGATATTGTCACAGTCATGTTCTGTTTGTTTTGGTTTTCAGTCATCAGATGTTCCTTTGTCTTAGTTTTCCCGCCACCTGTCTGTTTCCATAGTTACCCTCATTAGTTCATTTGTCCCAGCTGTGTCTAGTTAATTATTTAGTTTCCTCTTGTTCACTCAGTTTGTCTGGTCACCATTATGTTTGGATTATTTACAATTAAACTACATTTGGGAACTGTCGTCCTGCCTGCACACACCTGTGACAGATATGGCAAATTATATAATTAATGAATCATGTTTTTGTATTGTGGCAACAAAACCAAAAAAATTCCCATACTACATTTAGATTTTCTCCATATATTTTATAAAATAATAGCATAAATATAGGTTCACACATCCACAGATTCTCCTCAAGGATGTGTTCTCTCACCCTTGCTCTACCTTTACCCATGCACTAATGATTTTGTGAGCAAATATAATTTTAACATTGATACTGATGATATTGTTAATGTTAGTTTTCTGACTAAGGATGGGAATTGAATGATTTTATGCCATGGTGTGACGGTGCCTTTTTGAAAGAAAACGTAAAAAAGAACGGAGATATTGTAATTGATTTTAAATCTAGTGTTTTGCCTCCTCAACTAAAATGATGGTCAAATGGTGGAATGGGCTAGCAGTTACAATTACCTTGGACTTATCATTGATACGTTACGTTTCAAAACGTATGTTGAAGCAGTATGCAAAAAAGGCCAGCAATGGTCTTCGGAGTCTCTCTGCTTTTAATATAAGTAGGACTCTTATGACCATGTACTATAAATCTTAAATTGAATCTGTACTTTGCTTCTATATGCTGTTGGTATATGGCAGTGGTGGCGAATGTCGGTCCTGGAGAGCCACAGTCCTGCAGAGTTTTGCTTCAACCCTGATCAAACTCACCTGGCTGTAGCTTTCTAGTAATCCTGAGGGCATTGATTGGTTCAGGTGTGTTTGATTAGGGCTGGAACTAAACTCTGCAGGGCAGTGGCCCTCCAGGACCGAGTTTGTCCATCCCTGTTCTACACTCAAAAAAAAAAAAAAGGTTCTATATGGCACCAAAAATGGTTCTTGGCTCGTAATCATAGGCTCGTAATCATAGGGGAACCTTTTTAAGTGCTATATAGCACCAATTTTGGTGCTTCAGTGGTTCTTCAGCGGTTCTTCAGAGGTTATTCACCGGTTCTTTGACTAAGGTGCTATATCGCACCGCTAACTATGGTGCTATATAGCACCACTACCATATACAGAACATGTTAAGATATTGTGCTATATAGCAACAAAAGTGGTTCCTCTATGATTGCGACGAATAACCATTTTTGGTGCCATATAGAACCTTTTTTTTTAGAGTGTAGTATACATTATAGTATACTGAGTGCAGAATTATTAGGCACGTTGATTTTCTGATCATATTTTTTTTCCAGGCACATTTTACCAATTCCAAACCACATTAATCCTATTACCAACTATTAATTTAGTATTTAATCATTTATAAGTGATATATAATTGTTCATGAAGGCTGGAAATGAAAAACACCTGTTTTTCATTTCATGTGTGTAGAATTATTAGGTATGTTTTCTTTTACAGATAAAATGAGCCAAAAAAGAGATTTAACTCAGACTGAAAAGTCAAAAATTATTAAATGCCCATGAGAAGGATACAATACTAATGCAATACTAGAAATTGCAGTTAAGGCATGACCATTGGACAGTGAAATGCTCATTGGGTCAGCAGGGTCAGACAAAAACAGGTGACGAAGAAAAGACATATGTTAACTGCAAAATAATTCTGAAATAAGGATAAGAATTAAGTGTGAAACCATCAGGAATCCTTTAGTCTCCAGAGGAACCATTTTCTAGAACTGCAACCTACCAGGATCTCCAGAAGTGCAAGGTGTCAGGATCTCAGAGACTTAAGTTAGGTAAAGAATCCTAGAAATGTACCCCCACTTAATAAGAATCACAAGCTGAAGTGTTGTAAAATACATGAAGAAGTGTTGTGAATACAGAAGACTCAAAGGACCAGCACCTCATCCTCTCGTACCACTGTTTGAAGAATTCATCTTACAGAATCTTGTAGTAAGGTTTGGGAGTTTCTTTTTAGTCCATCTCTGCAAAACGCACTTCAGGATAGGAGATGGACTAAAAATGAACTCCCAAAAACGTACTGCTAGTGTATGCCAAAACTAGGCAATCGGTATAGACATTCTTTCATTCCCATTGCAAGGCTTTTAAACTTGTAAGATGTCAGAATGTTGTGTTTGCTGTTTTGAGTTATGATATGGTTATACATTTTGTGTAGCACCAAAAATCACCCTTTGGGCTCATAATAAACTTTGAACTTGAACTTGATACCTACAGTATACACCGTATTGTGCCAAAACATTTTAAACTTAAAGTATAATTGCTGCCTTAAAGTTTTAAAAAAAATATTTAGGGGAAAAAATAAGTTGTGTCAAAATTTCAGCTTTTCAAACGCTTTGAATCAAGCTGAAACTGGATTCAACTTTGATTAATAATGACAGGAATCATTATTTTATCGATTAACAAATGTTGCTGTAACAAAGACGAAAACAGTGTTATTTAGATAATTTTACATGTATTTAAATATGAATGCTGCAGTTAAATTAAATAGACCAAGATGTCCTTTACTTAAAGGGACAGTACACCCAAAAATGAAAATCATTTACTCACCCTAATATCATACCAAACCTGTATGACTTCCTTTCTTCTGCTGAACACAAACAAATATATTTTTATATGTTTTAATGCTGGTTACAAAACATTTTCTGTTCCCATTAACTTCTATTGTATGGACTAAAGTAAATGGGAATCAAAACTGTTTGGTTATCAAAATTCTTCAAAAGTAATACAAGTTATGACATGAGGATGACAGAATTTTCATTTTTGAGTGAACTATCCCTTTATAAAAACACTGCACAGACACAAAAATGGCCATATTTAACTAGCTGTATATCATAAACAACATGAGGGTTCACCTGTTTAAATGTCAGGGTGCATTCAGAAGCAGCTAAACTCCTCTCCACCCTTCCATCTCCCTCATCCACTGCCAGCCAACACTGGCCCAGGAAGAACCAGCTGGACCCTTGCACCAGGTCTTTTACCACCACATGGCTCAGGTACCAGCTGGGAGATGAACCTCCATTATCATGCCAAAGGTGCACCTTGCATACCTGACCCAGACTCTCTGGGGAGCTGAATAAGTTTTTAACAACAACATTTTAATAAATTATAGTTAGACAATTATGGTTGGCTGTATGGTCTCAATAATGGTAAATGTGCGAAATGAGCATTTACCTCAGAATAAAAGTGTTCCTTGAGTTGCATGTAAAGAGTTTGGAGTCAGAGCTGCTGAGTTCCCTGGTTTGAGAGACACCATCATCTCCGTATAGAACAATGTGAACCTGACAACATTATACAAATAAAGATTCAGAAATCGACTATAAAGTATATAATGCATGCAACTTACAATATTTGCACAGTGCAGCAACGGTCACAATGATTTATACCTTGGCTGTCATTCTGGTTCTAGATCTAAAGCCTGTCTCTATGGTGACAGCATAGAGGAATCTGTCTGAGGGATTGTTTTCTGGAAGCAGGAATGAGCCTGTAGTTTTCTGTTTGGAAACATCAGCCTTCCTACAGAAGACCAACACCACCACATATAGAGCCAGGAATATTACTGACAAAATTATCAGTGTGTAGTTGATTTTTGAGCTGCAATACAGGAGGAGAATACGTGTAAGTGTTTGTTAAAAAGCAACCATATTCAGATCTGATAAATTTGGAGAGAGGCATTGCAGGTGTACTGGATAAATTGTGAAACATCTGCACAGTTGAAGCTGCTTATGATGTTCTCATACGATACTGCAAATGATGCCAGGTGGCTGCAACTGAAAAAAAGGATCAGAGGCATTTTTTGTGCATGGGGCCACATAATATTGGCAATACAGAGCAAATGATTGACACAGTAATTGATATTAAAGAATGCTTTTAAGAATTGATTTGTAATCTATTTGTTACAAACCAATTTTGTTCCATTTAAAGCCATTACTAAAACATTTGAGGTATACAAGATCAAAATACATGAGACTTTATTTTTTGTCTTACCACTAGATGGAGCATTTATTGTATAATCCATACCTACAGTAGATCTTGTCTGCGGAAACACCACCATGAGGAAAACAACCCGTGGGCTTCCACTCCTTCACACCATCCCAGGAAAGACACTCCACAGACTCAATGCTAAGTGTGTAGTTCACAGCTCTGGCAATGTACTTGTTACAAGGGCTTTTATCATAGTCTGCACTGAGAAGCATCAGGTAGACAGCACCAGTAGCTGGAGATAAATAAAAATAAAATAATAATAATTATTTGAAAACATGGTAGTTAATCTAATTATATATACAGCTCTATATACAGATTATATAGTTAAACAATACTATAAATGACTACTACTAATAATAAATGTATTATTTTAATTGAATGTATGTATGCATGTATGTGTGTGTATATATATATAGGTAGATAGTTTAACATTCATAATTAATTTATATAAATTCTTATTTTATTATTTCATTTTTTCATATCTTCAAAAGTTTTTCTATTTTGTGTCTAATACAGTAATGTATAGACTAAAATGTTTAACCAAACCATGCAAATAGGATTGAGGGAGGAAGATGTGAGCTGTCTGTCCTTTCCAGTGATATATTTTCTGTTCGTTGTACTTATTAGGTGTTGGCTGCTCGTACATCCTGTGAACACATGTTACATTTAACATAATGGTTGAGAAGACTGAAGGCTATCACTGAAATGCAGCAATGTTGTCACCTAAGCAGCAGCAGGATGGGAAAGGGGCGTTCAGCTGGCCTGTTAAACTGCACAGTGATCTGAAGGGCTCTCTGAAGGGTTTGTGACGTGATGTTGAACTGGTGACTGTTCACTTGACTGCGCAGAAGAGTGAACTCTGTATGCCTGCTCTGCTGGAACAAGCATAAACACAAATCAAGGTAACCAAATACAGAGGAAAACTATTTGTAATCAAACAATAAAAAAAAATCTACTTTTGTTTTCTCTTTTCTCTGGAATTCAATGGTAACTGGTGTGGATATATGGCGGACTTTGATTTCCTTCCTAGTGGTGCAGTTGTAGAGCCGAATGTCTGCTGTCTCTCCACTGAACTGTAACATCACATTACATTAGAGTGTAATTTGCTTCACAGGGCAAAGCGTGTGTTTTCTCAAATTCAGCCATGCATTTATAGTGTACCTGCATGGTTCTGGAGCAGCGGAATGGGCTCTGCCTGTACACTGTGAGCCAGGTAATGACGCAGGGCTTGCGCTGGCCATCGCTGCTCCATTGCTGAAATTGCATCCCAAGAAAATCAGTGAGGTGGAACGTAGTGAGGCCAAATGTTTTCGCCATAGAATAAGACTGGCCATCCTTCCAGGCTAACACTTCCATAAAAGTAGAGTTCACATTGTACTGCAAGACATTGCTGGATAGCATACAATCCTGCAAACAAAATGTATAAGGTTAATATCACAGAATCTCAGAAGAGATCTATTTATCCCACATTGATAATGAAAATGAGACTAAAATACTACATCACATTCAAATCTACAGTTTACAACACAGACATAGCTATAATAATCAGATAAAATGAACTGATCACATGGTGGATTTCAATCTGGACATTTCGAAGGACTTAATCCAGCTAACAAAATACATTCTAAGAACATTTGCTAACATTCATTTAATTATGAAAGCATTATTTATCAACATTAAAAAAAAAAAAAATAATTATGCATTAAAAAAAAATATTGGTTATGAGAACCTTAAGAAAACATTCCATTTTATAATTCTGCAAACATTATGGGAACATTACTTTTAAATGTTTTCTGAACACTCTGAAGCAAGTACACTCTAAAAATGCTGGGTTAAAAACAACCCAAGTTGGGTTGAAATTTGACATACCCAGCCACTGGGTGGTTTTAACCCAATGGTTGGGTTAAATATTTTCGCAACCTGCTGGGTAGTTTTAATTAAACTCAAATGTTGTTTAAAATGACTATATGGCTGGCTTCAAATAAACCCAAAATAGATTGGAAATCAGACATATTTACTGGAGGCAACAATAATAATAAAAAGGTGAACATTTATCAATAAGCTATAAATGTTTATTGCTATTATTCATTAAACGTATTAATAATATTAATTTATTGAACATATTAATACATGTTCATTTTCAACATACTTTGGGTTAATTTTAAGCAAGCAATACAGTAACTTTTAAACAATAGTTGAGTTAAATAAAACTACCCTGCAGGTTGGGCAAACATTTAACCCAACTGCTGGGTTAAACAACCCATTCATTGAGTTAAAACCCAATTGCTGGGTTTGTCCATTTTCAACCCAACTTAGGTTGTTTTTAACCCAGCTTTTTTGGTGTCTCGCAAACGTCCAAACTAAGATGAGTGAATCTTAGAGAATCTAAGAAAGACGCTCCATGAATGATGTATAAATAATGGCTTTGTGCTAAGGAATTGAGAACATTATTAAACACCAGACAACTTTGAACAAACATCCTACTAAACTAATAGTTCACCCAAAAAAAAAAAAAGACAATTCTGTCATCATTTACTCATCCTCAAGTTGTTCCAAACTTGTATGAATTTCTTTGTTCTGATGAACACAAAAGTAGCTATTTTAAAGAATTTCGGTAACCAAACAGTTGATGGACCCCACTGACTTCCACAGAATTTTACAACTTGAGGCAGAATAAATGGTGACAAAATTGTAATTTTTGGGTGAACTATGCCTTTAACATTACAGGAAGAACATTTGTTCCTAACTTTGAGAGAATGTTGCCAGAACGTTCTGAGAACGGTCCCTATTAGCTGGGAATTCATTCAAATGTTTTGCTGCTTTTCAACTTTTCAAACAGAAAAAAATATCAGCAGGACATGTTAATGTCATATCATTTTGTAAACTAACACATCAACATTGCATCAGGGATGTCTCTCTTACCAGTACTAAATTAGTGATGGTGTAAAGCACTTTGTTTATGAGCTGGTGTCCTGGTCTGGAAGAAAGCACTGGAGCCTCCAACACACCAGACAGGAGAGATACCAGTGCATTCACCGTCCCAATGTCCAGTATATGGCCCGCTGGAGGCTTCGACTCATGTAAGAGGGATGGGATGTTGTGAACGTGCTGGATTATTTCTTTGGCACTGTGAAATGTCACCTAAATCAGATATTAAATAATTAACTAAATGTATAAAACAGAAAATAAATTCAAACTTGGGTTATACTCACCTGACTAGAGATTCTTATCAAATCAGTAAGCCTGTGAATGATTTCAAATAGATCTCCCTAAAAAACAAAAAACAAGAACAGAGTTAAATATAGAGGATGTTTTTGCAAATATTAGTCAAGAGACTTTTTGTCTAGTTAAGACCTTGTCAGTGATGGACAGCTGACAGGCCGCTGAAACGAGGGCGGTGCGTGTGAGAGTCAGAAGCTCGACAGAAGACTCCGTGTCCAGACTCAAGCGGTTCAGCACCGTGGACAAAAGAGAGATGTAGTTGATGATGTCTAGGTTGCTTCCAATCTTACTCAGACCGGTTAGGTTACCTATTCCATATATGTACCTGGAAGAAGGAGTAAATGTCCTTTAAAATCGTAATACAATAAATATGTGAGAATTAATTAATTGATTAATTTTAGTGTCCGCACAGTTCTTGATCAGGGCTGGGCTGGGAGGATGAGTTTCTCTGGAAGCTTGGACGAACAGTCACTGTCACAGGACATGGTTTGGTCGCTGCTCCAAATCGGTTCTTTATTTCAATATAGACTGTGACTGTGGAAAAAAAGAGATGTTCTGAGAATGAGAATAGATGAGATGTGGCTTGTTTGTGTGAGATTCTTTGGTCCTTTGTACCTTTGTAATCGTCATTAGGATCTCCACTAGGAAGACTAAAGTAATGTTGGAAATCCCTGCCTTCATAAAGGAGTTTCCTCTCAGTGTTTCCCACACTGAAACTGTACTCATACAAGAGATCCTGATCACAGAAACACAATTACATCAAGAACAGATCAAAGAAAAAATGAATGTTGAATATTATACTGTTCTTAAAATAAACAAAATATGAATATGTTAAAAGGAGTAAAAGGAAAAACCTAGACCTCTTTTCCAGAGGAGCAGAAGACGCTGAAATGAGTGTGGATTTCAGAGCCTGTGTTGGGCTGCACTTGGCAGCTCATTCCCTCCGGAACAGCTTGTGAGTGGAAGAACAGCTGGCTTTTCCCCTGTAGCTGCTCCTCAGAACCTGACAAGGTGAGAAAAAGAGGAGTAAAAAAATGCAAATAGCATTTGGCCAAAATAAATACAATTATTTAATGCATTATTTATTCATTTGTGTGTTTGTTTAATTTTCATTTGTAATAAGAATCCTTATTATACATTTCCAAAACTCACTTGCAGATACTTCAAGCAAATAAAGACTCTTTGGTTTAAGCATGAAGGGTTTAAATGTGACGACCGAAGAAGATAATCCTAAAGGAAAAAGAAGACAAAGACAACCAAAGGTCCTTTTTACAATCCATATGTAAAATGAGTCATGTCAGCTTAGTTTTATAGGAATTTATATGTAATTCAGAAGGTTTTGTGGCCTTATAATAAGCACTGTGAGTGCTCTTACATACCTGTGAGAGTGTAAGACTCAAACACAGGCTGATGAATGAGCTGTCTGTCCAGATCCAGCAGTGTCTTCTCAGAAACTTCCGGGGCAAGCAGGTTGGGGTCCACCAGATTATCACCCTCATTGTCATAAGAGTGAGGGAATGATCCTTCATTCCATCTAAATCCCATTGAATTGGTCCCTTTCACACACGCACACACACACACACACACACACACACACACACACACACACACACACACACACACACACACACACACACACACACACACACACACACACACACACACACACACACACAGTTAAACACACTACAACATTTAAATACTAGAAATCATTATTGCTCTTTTGATGCAGAACACAAAAAACCTGTAGGTCTGCCGACTGGAACACCAGGATCAGCCTCTTCGATTCCAAGATTATAGTAATCATACTCTAAACAGCACCAGCAATAGCATATGAGCATCAGGCATATTATTTTTTAATTTCAGGAAAAGTCCAGAGTTTTGTTTTTCTTAAGAGTAAAATACCTGGTTGGGAGGGACGATCACCTGATATTGTCTCGTAAATGTCTGTGTAAATCACGTCCTTAGTATGCAAGTCTGCAAATGTAGTTCACAAAGTTATTATTACATTTTATTTTTTATTTATTTATTGCTATAATATTATTATTAATATGATAATAATAATTATTAGTAGTAGTATTATTACTAATAATAATAATAATATTTTATATTGTATTATTATTGTTATTAATAATAATACCACTAATAATAATAATAATAATTTATATTATTACTATTATTAGGTTGCCATAATGCGTTGAGTTAGATAACTGATCTATGAAATAGTATGTTCTTTTCTTCCCAAATTGCTTTTGCCTTTGGCTGCGCTCATCCTATTGTAAAATTGATTGTTAAATGTTGATTTTCCAAAAACAATCTGCCACCAGAGGGCGTCTAATCTCATTTTATTGCAACAGAAATCCGCTCTGTACAGAACTAATTTTGATTCAAGGCATTAAAACAAAAGCTTTATTATAATAGGTATAATCTAATTCAAGTTTTAAAACATTCTGACATTAAGACATGGTTACGATCATTCGTACCTGAGATCACATCAGTCAATGACACCTTATCTGGGGCTGGTAAAGACCCATGATACTCCCACTGACCCCCAGACGACTCTGTTTCCTCATGGAAGGAAGGAAAGAGGGGTGGGTGCGAAGGTTTGATAGTTGGAAATGCTGCATGGTGGTACATGTTTGTACTGGGACTTTTAATTAGCGTGTGTATGTTAATGTTATGGTGTTTCGTATGCGTCATGGAAGTCAGAGTATCTTGTGTCGGAGTAACTGGGGCTGTAAGGACAATATCTTTAGATAAAAGATAAGGAGCCAGAGATAAGCCTATATCTGGAACGGAGGGATCAGTAAAATGGCCTGGAGTGTTGGGTGTCACAGCAGGCTGGGAGAAATCTAAGCTCTCCATTTTAGTGGGTAAACCTAGATCCATACTACTGCAGAATGGCACTGAAAGAAAGAGCAAGAGCAATTAAAATACACAAACTAAACCGCCTTGGTCAATATTAGATGACTGTCTTTCTGAATGACTGTACTTACCCTCTGTAACAGCTTTGCTTGAGGCATTAACAAGGTAAAGTTTCCAGTGATAGGTGACGTTTTTTGCATTAAAACCACAGTCATCACAGAGAGCAGAGACAGAAAACTGCTCATTCCAGTTCACTGCATTTTCTCTGCAATCTTTACAAGACATATGAATGTTGCTGCAGAGAATGAAAAAATATGATTCATTACATGCGTGATATACAACACACACTATATTGCATTCATTTTTTTATCCACTGAAATCCCACCTGGCACGTTTTGATGTTACAGTGATGAACATCTCAGATGAAGAAGAATGATGTCCACTGTACACAGTGTGACTGAATTTAAGCAGGTCAAATTCAGGTTTCAAGGCAAGAGCGGGAAATGTAAGCACTGCTGAAGTGGTCACGATGTTCCTGTTAAAACATCCGCTCTCTTCTGTGTTTACTGGCCTGCATGCCCAGCTGTAACTAAAACACAAACAAAAAAGTCAGATGTGATTAATGCAAAAATGACAGAATGTAATCAATAAATAAACACTGTCACGTACCTTAAAGTATTATTGGGGAAATCTGGGTCATGTGATTTTCGCCCATCCAGATGAACAATAATGCCGCTCTGACGATTGATGAAAATATTTGTGGCTTCACTGATGACACTGACAGGATGACTGCGCACCACTTCAATTAAAACACTGTAGTTGCTGTACACCACATTACCGGATACCTGGACCTTTGTGATGACAAAAACTCTTGTTAGTATTTCATCGTGTTAATATATTAGTGGTGTAACAATATATAGTGTCACAATATATCGCAATATAAAAATGCAACAATATGTATTGTGGATAGTTACAATCTGTATTGTGTATAGTTCACCCAAAATAAAAATTACTGTGTGAGAAAAATGTCAGGTTCACAGAGTTTTAGTGTCAGTACTACATATAATGTATGTTTTTGTTTAATGTATATTTGTGGGTCCTGATAATGCCAAATGTCTTATATTACTAGTAAAATGTGTAAAATCTTAAATATATCTAGTCAGTGACAGACTGTCGTCTAAAATAATTCTGTATTTTCAGCATCAGAATCATGAATACTTTTATTCTGGTGTCACCATTGTCCTGTGCATTGAGTTACCAGCACCACGTTCAAGCCTATTCATTTCCACCCCCAATGTAAAACCAAATTTAGCATTTTAATTAACATTTTTTGTTAACCTTTTATCATATGTCTTAGAGTCTCACAATAATATTGTATCGTGAATTCAGTATCATGATATGTATCGAATCGTGACATGGTATCATTACACCCTTATAATATATATTTTAAAATGTAGAGGAGATAGGCTGAAACAAGTGAAAGCAGGCAGTTACCTCAAGCAGCAAAAACGGTTTTCAACATTGATAATAATAAATGTTTCTTGAGCAGCAAATCAGCATATTAGAATGATTTCTGAAGGATCATGTGACACTGATGACTGGAGTAATGATGCTGAAAATTCAGCTTTGCCATCATATGAATAAATTACATTTTAATATATATTTAAAATTGTAATAACATTTCACAGTATTACTGTTTAGACTGTATTTTTGATCAAATAAATGCAGCCTTGCATGGCGAGCATAAGAGACGTAGCATATTAAATGCAGAATTTGAATTATCTGAATTCTAAGTAAAACTGAAAAGTGACAAAAGGACATTACCTTTGCAATAGCTTTATATGTTCCATAATGAAGGAGGTATTTTGGAAGATCAATATACTGTCGTCCTGTGTCTATGTGTGGGAGGAGTAGCTGTCGTCCGCTCTGGTCGTATATAGTCCATCTATACAGGAGACCTCTGGAGACATTACACTGAATCTGAGCCTCGAACGTCACAGCAAGATGGACATTTTGATACCGCCACACCTGTAAGTATGCAAGCAAAATCTATTTAGCATATACACCGCCAGTCAAAAGTTTGGAATAATTAAGATTTTTAAGTCTCTTATGCACACACCAACGCATTTATTTGATTAAAAACACAGTAAAACAGTATAGCGTTGTGAAATATTATTACAATTTAAAGTAACTGTTTTAAATTTTAATATATCTTAAAATGTAATTTATTCATGTGATGGAAAGCTGAATTTTCAGCATCATTACTCCAGTTTTCAATGTCACATGATTCTTTGGTGCTCAATTTTGGTGCTCAATTATAATTCATGGTTCTTATTATCGATTTTGAAAACTCTTTTGGCTGCTTAATATTTTTGTAGAACCCAAGATACTTTTTTCCAGGATTCTTTGATGAATAAAAAGTTTAATGAACAGCATTTATTTGAAATACAAATCTTTACTGTCACTTTTGATCCATTTAATGTGTCCCTGCTAAATAAAAGTATACATTTCTTTATTTTGTATTAACCCCAAAGGTTTGAGTATATCACAGGTTTCCACAAAAATATTAAGCAGTAAAAATTGACAATAATAAGAAATGTTTCTTGAACACCAAATCATCCTATTAGAATGATTTCTGGAGGATTGTGTGACACTGAAGACTAGAGTAATGATGCTGAAAATTCAACAGGAATACATTACATTTGAAAACATATTAAAATAGAAAACTGTTATTTTAAATTGTAATAATATTTCCCAACTTTACTGTTTTTTCTGTATATTTTATTAAATAAATGCAGCCTTGGTGAGGAAAAATCTTAATTATTCCAAACTTTTCACCGGCAGTGTATATATAGATAACTTTTTGTTAGTGTACATTTATACATAGTATATAGAGAACTTGTACCTGTATTTTATTTGGGCCCATGTTTTTCACCGGAGGAGGCTGACATGATTCTTCAACGACAAAGATGTACCCTGTTAAAGAGGCTGAGCTCACCAAGTTGGACATAATAACCTCTAATATGTACTCTCCAGTTCTATAGAAAAATACAAATATATTCACATTTAAAATTAAAAATTAAATGGCTAGGAAACCAACAATTATGACGTTACGGTTACAAAATTAAACAAATAAATAAAAACACTTTTCCAAGCATCTTCAGACATTATAATATACAAAAGATTTCTATTTCAACTAAATACTTGTCTTTTGAACTTTCTAATCAACAAAAAAATCCTGAAAAGAATGCATCACAATTTACACAAAAATATTAAGCAGCACAACTGTTTTCAACATTGATAATAAAAAAAAAAGGTTTCTTGAGCACCAAATCAGAATATTAGAATGATTTCTGGAGGATCACGTGACACTTAAAATGAAAATGAATCTTTCCCATCACAGGAATACATTACATTTTAAAATTCTAATTCAAAATTAGAAAACAGTTATTTTAATTTGTAATAATATTTCAAAGTATGGTCTTTAATGTATTCAAGTATCATGTATCAAGTAAATGCAGCCTTGGAGAGCATAAGAGACTTCTTTCAAAAACATTTTTTAAAATATGCTATTTATATACACCCTGTGTGACAAAAAAGGGAAGCCAGGAGGATACACTTTCTACCTGTTAAAGACATGATGCACAGTGCTCGATCCATCTCGCTCTGTTCCATCTCCAAAATTCCAAAGATACGAGACATCAGTTCCTGAGCTGATCCGGCAGGTGAAGTTTACAGAACGGTTTGATAAAACTGAGGGACTGTACAGAAGCCTGTTGGGCTGCACAGCTCTCTGAATCACAACAGGATAAACATCTGAGCTGACGGATGTGAGACCATTAGACACACTGACAGTGACATTGTATCTGCAAAGACAGATAGACAAATAAAAAAAATTAGACAAGCATTGCTTCAGTAAAATCTGTATAAAAAAGTAACTAAAATCTCTTTAGATTGTCTACATGAAAATAGATTAAACAAAAAGCACTTGTATGGAAGGCGATATCGCTTTTTGAAGATTCTGGATGTTGTTTTTATTTCTGGTCCATCCCCAAATCTCCAATAAAAGTATAGAGGATCAGGCGCTTCTGTTACTGCTACAAATTTGATGTCTGTCTGTGTTGCATATGCCCGTTTGTCAGAAAAAATCCAAACAGCTGGAAAACACACACATACAAAGCAGAAAAGTATAAAATAGTGTTGATAAGTTATGGAGTAGCTTTTCTTTATGAATGGACCTCACACCTCGCCTGTGACTGTCAGTGGATTTGGTTATGGCTTTGTCCTGCTGCTTGTCTTCTGTATCTGTGGGCAGAGGGGCACAGGATGGGATATCCTGATTTCTCTTGGACAACATGAGATTCAAGTACTCAGTCCCAGAGGGACATGCTCTAATCTGCCAGCTGGTAAAATGAGTGTAGATACTGAACGTCATGGTCACATCTAAAAACACAACGACATATGGTGGTTACAAAAGCTTATTCTGTTTTATTCTTCTTATATATTTGTAGCTCTGTAGGTAGTTCTGTCCAGTAGACATACTCAAATGGTACAATCCAGCAGAAGGTAATATTGCATCTATGTAGCAGGTGAAGTATCCATTGGCCGTAAGAGACATATTATGCAAGCCCTGAGGACCAGAGTTCCCGCTAAAAGTAATGAAAACCGTGGAAATGTTTTGTTTGGTCCGATCTGGTATGCCTGGAAATATAATAAAAGGGATCGCATTGCATTGTTTAGATGATTTTTTTGGAGAAAAGAAAATTGTATCTTTATTTAAGATGTGTCCAATTCGATTTAAATAAATGTAATTATGAGCACAATTGAATTACAAGCGACTTAAATTGCACAAGGGTTGCTATGGCAAGGCTGACAATAACCTGAGACTTCCAGGAGGAGGGACTTTCCAATCTGCACCCTGTCAGTCAATGCAGCAACAGTGGCATCATGAACAGAAGGCCCTCTGCAGCTGTACACTGCCAACCAGTCCGTCTCATTCCCATAAGGGACAAACTCAGAGGAGAAGCATCTGTAGGCAAGTAAAAACCAGACATGCTTCTCAATACAAAACACCAAAACACTGAAACTTACCTGCAGGAGTCAAACTCACAATCAAAATCTACACTCTAAAAAATACTGGGTTGTTTCAACCCATTTTTGGGTCAAATATGAACAAACCCAAAAATAGGTGGGTTCGTCCATATTTGACCCAAACATGGGTTGAAACAACCCAGCATTTTTGTTTATCAGATGCTGACATACATTCAATAAATCATATTTTTCTTGGATGGTCTGAACTACACTCGAAAATATGATGGGTGGTTTTGTGTTACATTTTTCAATTCCATGTTTAACCCAACAGTTGGGTTGGTCCATATTTGACCCAAATTTGGGTTGAAACAACCCAGCCTTTTTGAGATACACAGTGAAAGTAAAACTCTCTTGAATGTTTTTGTGATAAACTGATACACAGTGAAAGAATAGCATCACAGAGATTGCAGACTTGTGATTATAGTTTTGCCTTATTGTTTTGCCCACATATTCGTTCACTGTTGTTTAACAATAAAAGTTGCATAGCTCAACACAACAAGCAAGTCTTTTTACAATAAATACAAGTGAATTAAATCAGTCCAATCAAAGTGAAACATTTTTTTTTCTCATAAAACAGGACATTTTATTTCCACCTTTAAAATGTATTTAATAATGTAGATATTATATTTGAAAGAATAATAACATTTGTAGATATTTTTTGTTTAGTTGGTTTTTTATTTGCATTTATTATATTTTATGTTGTAACTGTTTATGATTATTTTAAGTAATTTAATTTAATTGTAAAAAATAATAATAAAAAAAATAAACTAAATAATGGCATTGTGCTGTTATTGCACTTCCACTATGTGTTTTTATAACTTCTACTTATGCTTTTATATTTACCCTTATTCATTTTTTTTAGTTGAATAAAGTCAACTAGGTTAGTGTTATATTTAGATTTACTATAATATTTAATTATTTTATTGTTCACATCTGACAAAACCTTTTAGTGTAATTCACCAATTGAAGAGTGAAGATAAAATGTAGTAGCCTAGAAAAAAAGACTCTTACCCTTCACTGAAACACGGCTTGGGACATAGTGGACGCTTAGTTTCTTGATGGGTTGAGTCCAGTGAGCTACAGTTGTTGAATCCAATGTACCATTGAACAGCTGTAAAAAGTGAGATTTGATATTATACAGAAATCTTCGTGTATCAAAATTGATTCTTCAAAATTTCATCAAGGCCTTATTTGTCACGTGCGATTTCAGAGTTGCTACATACCATATCCCGAGTTTCCTTGAACATGTCTGAGAGCAAAAATAAGTAACAAAATCAAACAAAATGCGGTCCGACAGAACAGAAACATCTTGGAAAGTCTCTCACCGTTATCGCGAACGATTTCTTTTGTCTCCTTGAAGTCTCAGTGAACAGGTGAATAGGAGGCGTGCCTGTTCTTGATTGACAGTTTCCAAATTATCGATTGCATTCTTATGAATGTATCGTATTTAAAATACTTTTAGCCTATATAATAGCCTACCATTTGAAAGCTTTTTAAAATTCTAAAAGATAGTTCTGATCACAATCTGGCCTGCATGCATTTAAGGGGACAGGGAACGTTATCATTCTCATTTGCATAGTTTTTTTGTTTGTTTGTTTTGTTGTAAAAATCAAAGCTTGTGGGTGCTGACCATTTAGATCCAGTTCTTTTTTACTTACGATTCTCTGTATAAAAAGAAATGTTAGGTTTTTCACAAGTGAGCATTACACCTTCAAAATGCAAATGCAGCTTCTGTAACCCATGTAAAGAACAGTGAGTGCAAGTTTCACACAGGATAAACAACGCCTACACTCTAAAAAAAAAAAGGTTCTATATGGCACCAAAAAAGGTTCTTGGCTCGTAATCATAGGGGAACCTTTTTAAGTGCTATATAGCACCAATTTTGGTGCTTCAGTGGTTCTTCAGCGGTTCTTCAGAGGTGCTATATAGCACCTTAGTCAAAGAACCTCTGAAGAACCTCTGAAGAACCACTGAAGCACCAAAATTGGTGCTATATAGCACTAAAAAAGGTTCCCCTATGATTACGAGCCAAGAACCTTTTTTGGTGCCATATAGAACCTTTTTTTTTAGAGTGTATAGGCTATGCTACGATTCAAACAGGAAACCGAATTGAATGAGAGTCAACAATATCAAAATATTCTAAAAACCACTTCAAAACATATCTTTAAGTGATGCTCCTAGAGTCAGCAGATATTGGTGGAGATAGGCTACTCGGATGAGTTACAAAACATAACCAGATGCTGATTTTTATTTTATTTTTGATCAAGGCAATGCCGCTTTCTCTTCTCAGACCGTATAGCAATTGCTAACATATTTGCGTTATGAGATAGACATTGTGTAGGCTATTCATGGTCCGTTTCAGACGGGAAAAGCCTATGTTTGTTTACCCTTTTTAAGACAGAGGATGTGAGAATGTCTGAGGTGAATGCATGTGAAGAGCCTGCTGAGTCTGACAAAGTCTGACTGATCACATGCCAGTGATGTTTTTGGCTTCAAAGACTTTTCCGAGATGGACCACGTCAGGATTATTGAGAAATGGACATAGTTTATAGGTGAGGCATGAACACATTGTTAGTGACCCACAACAGAACGACAAGTGCTGACCAACCCAACGGCTACATCCCCCTGAGAAAACAGAACCTGCTACTTCACGTAGGCCCATCCATGTTCCGCAGTGATGAATGAGAGCTGAAGTGGACCATTGACGCCAGGGTCATTGACAGCCAAGGGCACAATGGAAGACGGAGTTGAATACAACTAGCTTTCAACGAGAGTAATCTCTCGTGTTATAGACAATAACACAGTAAATAAGATGTGGTTTTGAGGTGAGTGTGTGTGTGCCAGCGCGCGCTGAGAGGATCGCGCCGCGCCCCCTTGTGTTTACGTGTGTACCGTATACGGCAAACAAATCGGCAACAAGCACATTTCTTATTATTTTTTTTATTTTTTTCTTCTTTAAAAAAAAAAAAAAAAAAAACGTCTCGAAAAGACTCCCATTCAAAGATATGTGTTTAACAGCCATATTCATTTACAAAAGTAGCACAGACGTTAATAGGCCTATAAAAGACAATACATTCATATTTTGATAATTAGACTATAAGTTCGTAAAAAGATAATAAAATAAATAAAACGTTAACACAAAAAGTTAATGCAAAATAAAAGAAATAAAACTGTAAAACAAATAGGCTATTTATAAAATATTAGGATACGTTTCTAAAAGTTAGAAACAGTTAGAACTGTTTTTAACAATTAAAAATCACCCAAAAATATAAAATAAAATATAGGGAAATAATATAACAAAAATATAAAACAACAGCTGTCGTTCATGCCTCCATAGCCTATAAAGTGAATTTGGACAGATCTAGTTATCTAGTCAGTCTATTATGGAAACTAAATTATCCGACAGAAAGCAAAGACAGGTGCATTTGTGTTTCATGCAGATTAAGTCTCAAAAGCCAACTTATGTTTATATAGGCTTAATATTCGTTTGACAGTTAACTTTAATTTAACTTTATTAACGGGTGCGAATGTTTTAGTCAATTGCAACGTTTCAAAGGGCACACGAAGGCCTAATAAGACATAGGCTAAGAGCTGGTTAATTTTGAATGATTTGGTATTAAACACCGAAGAAAGTAGGCTATAGCTAAACAATATTCTGAGCACATCATAGATTGTCTCAAATGGAAGAGGCATAAAGACAAACTTATGTTGTTGGTTTTAACTAGGCTACTTGCAATCTGGTGCACACGAAGTTTTGTGGCTATATAGCCTTCTCATTTAAAAGCCTCAAGCGTATATGGCTTAATTATTTCAAGGCTTCTTCCGTTTCTTGGGCATATGGTAGTGGCTGAAAGAACGATGCAACAACTGATATAGCGTTTGTTCCAACCTTACGGTAATGCAGTCAAGTCAGACATAATTTCAAATAAATAGGCCTACCTGTGACATGGCATTGTCAGAATATGAAAATTATAATAGTTCTATTATATTTCAGTTGAAAGTCCTACTAACCATTTCCGACTAAATTAAAAATCCAAATAGGCCCTTGGCCTATAGTTTTTATGTTTTACATTCACGAAGTGATCTGGCATTCTGATTTCATAATCAATAAAGCTGTGGGACGGAGACAATGCATAACTAAACAGTGTCAAATGAAAAAGTAATCTGATTGACATCAGAAGAGGAAACACTAAACAAAGCATGGGCTGCCATATGCCTAACAGCTGTTCTTCAATCTGTAGCCTACCTCTTATGCATAAATCAGACAGCAGGGGGCGATAACGAGTGAATGCATAATAATTACCATCAAACCTCATGGTTTCTCTATAATGATAGATAGCGTTCCCGATATTACGGACGTTCGTTTCTTTTAATATGGGTGTTTCCTAAAAAAATCTTTAACATGGCGAACGCGCAATACGCGTTGTAGGCTATGTTCAGGATGTGTTAAAATGTCAAACCTTTAGCTTTTTATTTTCTTAAATGAAATTAATTGTGCGAGACCTTTGTTCAGAACTTTGACAACAGCTGACCTGTTCATCTGATGTTCTTTTGCAATATTTTATTTTCAAATTCAAGGGGTCAAATTATGCGCAAGTTGAGACATGCACGGAGGCAGCGTTTACTGTATTGAGGGCCTGTAAGTGATCATGCCAATCACAAGGGTAGGCTATTAAATCTAACGAACGAGGTTCATCGTGTTGCCAGTACAGGCTACTACCGAGTGAAATTGAGCGGTCTGCTCTTTGCTCCCTAAAGCAATAACAGTGACTGCAATGCTTCACGACCTTGTGGCGCGGTGGGTGTCAAGGTGGAGGAAGAGTGGGTTGTAGAAGAAGACGCTTTGGCAGGGAGACGAAATTCGGCATACCTGTTCTCTTGAACGGCATGATATTCTCTTAAAATCGATACGTTTTCGCCCCTATATTTTAATAAGCTTGCGGACCGTAGTCTACACTCCCTCTGAATTGCTACACTTGACTAAAACAGTCACGCTCACTCCACCTCTTTTTTTTTTTTTTTTTGCAAACTACGTGGTCATAACCTCAAATCATCGCACTTTATTGATTTAAATAAAGGCATAAAGTAAAGTATCCCGACATTAAAGGAAAAAGCCTAAAGTGTAAGTAACAACTCTACTATTAAGTTTAGGTGTAATTTTGCGGTTGTCCTGCAGGTGAGTCTCTGCCATGGACCCTCAAATATGATCATCTTGGTGCGACTCGAGGGCCCCTTATACAAAAATTTAATAGGCAGCTATGTATGCCTATTTTCATGTAGGACACCATGTTTATACTGTGAAAATTAATATTATAAATATGCAAAACAGTGAAAAATATAACGTTTTTTTTCTACTGACTATACAACTGTGCTTTTCTGTTATTTATTTGATGTATTCTTTTGTATAAAAAAATCTATTGTATTTATTTATTTTATCCAAGTTATTTATACATTTAGTTATTTTAATCTTTTTTATTATTTATTTATTTTACAATACATTTCTTTAGACTTTTATATGGAGCCCCTAGCACTCCCTGGGGGTCTCCAGATGCCTGCTTTAGAGCACTCATAGATCTAAAATGAATTCAAAGGTCTTCTCAAGTTACAATGCTTTTTGGGAAAGAGCCCATAATTTTTGTAGGATTTGTATGATTGTTTCTCCATTTAGGCGTACAAAGCTTTTGGGAGACGTAGCCCTGCACAATAACACAGGCTCTCACATGGATTACACCATGTAATTGATCCTGATTCTAGTGTAATTCACTCAACACCTGAAATAGTCTTAATAACCAGGTAGCCTCAAATGGTTGCACAACATTTACAAGCATTTAAATGATAATCAACAACTTTTAATACTCTGATAATTAAATGGAAGTGTATACCTATTGGAGGTAACAGGTTCATAATCAATTATGATCAATTATCTTTTTGTAGTAAGTCAGGTCTTTCAAAAAAAATACAAAGGCTTGACTGTTGATCAAAAACAGCAAATATCTGGATTAATAATCCCGTATCATACCAATTATATCAAAATGCTTTTGTTGAGTATTGACTAAACATGAAACAAGGTAAGACATCAAATAAAACAAAAACAAAATCACAATAGCATACATGCATTTAAATAGATTTTTTATATTGAAATAAGATGTTGCAGATGTGATCATTGCTATATGGCCACTTTTCACAAGTTCACTTTTTAAAAAGTAAAACATCCATAGTGTTTCAGTAAAGAAAGTGCTGCACACGCTCAAACTGGTTGATAGTTTTCAATCCTTTCCAGCAAGGTCTCAGAGTAACCAGGAGAATAGTACCTGTGAAAAAAAGGGCTGATAAGTGGAACACCAAAGAACCATACAGCATATTAAATCTAAGGGTTTACAGCTTTATGTTTAGTGTAAAAAATATTTTGATATGGCGCTGTTTATTATTCACAAAAATATTCATGAACCTGACAATCTCCTCCGGGTAGCAGCTGTTGACTGCATTGATATATTCCTGAATTGCAGAGCCAGGTTCTGTTTTGATCTCCTGCACTTTCTTCAGACCACCGCTGGTAACAAACAAGCGCCGTGCCTTACTGTCATGAGGAAGAACCTTTGAGATGGGGAGGAAATAGAAGAGCTCCTTAAACAGTTCTCATTGCCATTAACAAATGTAGCTTTCATTCAACGTGTTAATAAAAACAGTGAGTTCCCGCTACCTTACTGAACTGGCAGATAACATGTTTAAGAATGTTGCTGGGAGCTTCATAGAGAAGAGGCTCCAGTGCTGGTAGATAAGTGCACTTTTGAAGGACGCTCTTCAATGCCTTCTTGGCCTTTTTATTGAGTATGTAAACAAAGCAAAGAAGAGGCGAGAGTTACTTAAAAATCTGAATGACATTGGAAAAAATAATTTACACCAAAATGAAAATCAGTTTACTTATGGGCCGTTGCTCACCTTGACCTGCAGGTCATCAGAACTTTCAGTGTCCAAATAGAGTTTTAGGAGCTTAGGGAACACATTGGCCACAGCAACAGCTCGTGCATGTTCAGGTGTGTGTCGGCCAATCTGGCCAAATGCCCAAGTTGTGGCTGCTTTGAGGTGGTCTTCTTGCTCCTCTTCCAGACAGATAGCCAGCTGTGACACTCCCTACAGGAGTGCAGAATCATATATGAACACAATCAATATTTTGAGACAAATACACTACTGTTCAAAAGGGGTTGGGTTTTATATTTTTGAAAGAAGTCTCTTATATTTACCAAACATTTATTTGATCAAAAATACAATGAAACATCAATATTTTGAAATATTAGTACAATTTAAAATGACAGTTTTCTATTTTAATATATTTTAAAATGTCATTTTTTTCCTTTGATGGCAAAGCTGAATTTTCAGCATCATTACTCCAGTCTTCAGTGTCACGTGATCCTTCAGAAATTATTCTAAAATGCTGTTTTTCTGCTCAAGAAACATTTCTTCTTATGACAGTAATATTTTTGAGGAAACCATGATTTTTTTTTTTTTTTTTGATGAATAGAAGGTTCAAAAGAACAGCATTTCCTTGAAATATATATTTTTGTAACAATGTAAAAATATTCATTTCTTTTTTCAAATCTTACTGACCCCTAAACTTTTGAACAGAAGTGTATGTATGTACTTTTCTGTTCAAGCTCATAAAAGATTGTATTGTTATAACATACTTTAGATACAATCACAGCCATGGCTAAGTTCTCTGAGTGTGCAGCCACATAGCCCAGCATCATAATCCCAGGCAGGCGAACATTCCCTTTGGAGTCCCCGAGGTAGTCAATCACAGCTGCTACACCCCCCATATTCACTATTATCTGAGACAGCTGAGTAGGAAACACACAATGCACACAAGTAAACACACAAGTCAGTGTGACATAATGATAAATAATTAGCAAGGCAGACCAGAAAAGCAAAACAGTTCTGAGCAGGTGAAAAAAAAGGGTGATGTAATGACTGTGGTTTCCAATTGTCTGTTTCCTGTGTTGCACTGGTGATAAATAACAGACCCACATTCTCCATGGTTTACAGACTAGCTGCCTCACACTATGTTATTTAAACAGGGGGTGTCAAAGAGCTGACAAAGTGGAGATTCCAAAGTTACCCAAGCATCTTGAAATCATTTAGTGGGTATGTTATGTATGTGGTAGGTACCTCTGGGGTGTGTTTTGTGATTTCTCGAATAAGAGTGGCAACATTCTTCCGAACATATTCATCAGGGTCCTTAAGGCAAACCAGTGCGGCGGGGAATATCTCTGCCTCTACCACCATCTCGGCTACGTCCACGGAATGCTTGGCGATTTGGCTGAGAGCTGAAAAAACCTGCCTCTGTAAAGAGGAGTAAAAATGTACAGTCAAATTAAGTCATTAGGGCTTTTGTGCTAACTGTAATTAACTAGGGATGCACGATATATCAGCCACCATATCGTTATCGGCGGATATACACTTTATTTCCAAATGTTTAGTTATGCCTGCCTTTACATGTACATGAACTTTAATGACATCCCATTCTTAATCCGTAGGGTTTAATATGGAGTTGTGTTTATGGGAATTTTTGACCATTCTTCTGTGAGGTCAGACACTGATGTTGCACGAGAAGACCTGGCTCAGAGGTCAGGACTCTGTGCAGGCCAGTCAAATTCCTCCACACCAAACTCTTTATGGACCTTGCTTTGTTCACTGGTGCGCAGTCATGTGGGAAGAGGAAGAGGCCAACCCCAAACTGTTCCCACAAAGTTGGGGGCATGAAATTGTCTAAAATGTCTTGGTATGTTGAAGCATTAAGAGTTCCTTTCACTGGAACTAAGGGGCCAAGCCCAACCCCTGAAAAACAACCCACACCATAATCCCCATCCACCAAACTTTACACTTGGCACAGTGCAGTCAGGCAAGTACCGTTCTCTTTGCCAAACCCAGACTCATCCATTGGATTGCCAGAAGCGTGATACGTCACTCCAGAGAACATGTCTCCACTGCTCTAGAGTCCAGTGGTGGCTTTACACCACTGCATCCAACGCTTTGCATTGCACTTGGTGATATAAGGCTTGGATGCAGCTGCTCGGCCATGGAAACCCACACTGTTCTTGAGCTAATCTGAAGGCCACACGAAGTTTGGAGGTCTGTAGCTATTGACTCAACAGACAACCAATCACATGCCTTAACAAGCAAGCTTTGGACAGGCACAGAAACATTGTGTGTTGCAGTAGTTTCAGCATTTGAGGAGAAAATGTCAAAAGGTGATGAAAATGAAAATCAATTTGCGTTAAGAAGAGTTATATTGAATTGAATAGGAGGCAGCAATGAATAATATCCTCCTGAGACCCAGGAAAAACATTTAATTTGGTATTTTTTTCATGTCACCTTGTTTAGAGCATAAGAAACAAATAAAAAAAAAAGTTTAGTTTTTAACCAATTAATTTTTAGGTTTCAGGATTTTTCTTAACTAAGCGTTGCATAAAGATGATTCTCAACTATGTTATGGAAGATATGATGGAATTAATTGATATACCAAATTACCTTCAAATCAACATGAAATGAAAAAAGAAGTGTAATAATGGGAGTAATAATTGGCAACATTTTTATAATAAAATCTAATATTTCATAGGAATATTGGTATATTCTTTCCCTATTCACAGTCTCCCAAATGCCTGATGCCAAATGCCTGTCCTCTACAGTGGACATGTATGAAATCAAAGTCAAATTTTGATTAGACACCCCATAACATGATCCTGAGTTGTTGATATATGACAAACAATTTGAAAATTTTTCAGATTTAAATATTTATCACAAATTACCATATTTCCATAAGAGTGATACATTTGATCACTAAATTAATGTCAGTCTTCTTCACCAAGAAGAAGTTGGTGTCACATTTGGTATCTCTGAAAAGCCCTGAATGTGCTCGTTACAGGATCTTCCAGAAATTCACTAAAATATAATGTCCACTACAGTGAACAAAAGTCTATTCCTGGGTTACAGGATATTCTAGTACAACGCTAGAGCCTTTATGTAAACAGGTTGCTTATCGACTCATCCAATCAATGACTGACACCACAAATCTGAAAATAAGAACTTAAACCAAGGGTTTAGGAATGTACAGTGGAAACCGTCAGTTTATGAAAACCCAGGGTTAATTGTTAACCCTGGCTAAAATAAGAGCAGTGTGAAATGCAAAACAAGATAACCTAGGATTCAGTTTTTATCTAGGGTTAGGATGACCCAGGGTTAACTATAGTTAGCTTTCAGGGTTAACTAAGTGTGAAAATCCCTATTGAGTCTGCATGTCATTGATTACAATATCTGTACACTCTTAACAAATAAGAGTAGTAAAAAATAATAAGAACCTTTATTGGCATTGGTGGTTCCACGAAAATGTTCAATAGGACAAAAGGTTCTGTATATAGTGGAAAAGGGTTCTTTAGATTATTAAAATGTTTTTCACATTAAGGTGGCTCTTTAAAGAAGAAACTTTCACAAAAAGGTCCCAAATGGTTCTAAGAGTGTAGGCTCTGTCACCTTTAATTTGGCATCTGGGTTTAGGATCATCTGTGCTAGGTGGGCGATTGCCCCTGTGTCCACCACGGTTTGAGCCAGCTCTGGGGAGTGCTTGGCTATGTCGCTCAGAGCGGAAGCAGCAACCCTCTTCAGGGCAATTTCAGGCTCCTGGATGCATAACACGAGCAGAGGCACAACTCCAGCATCAACCACTGCCTGAGACAGCTCTGCACACCAGGAGAGAAGATGAACAACAAAAGGAACATTGACAAATTGTGAGAAAGAATTAAAAAAAAAAAAAGAAGCTTTTTGAAGGAAACTCACGTGCATTATGTCTGGCAATGTAGCTTATTGCCCATGCCGCAGCCTCTTTGACCCCAGGGTCAAACTCCTCCAAGGAGACAACAAGAGCGTCCAGTGCTCCACAGTCCACCACGGCCTGGGCCAGCTCAGGGGAATGCTTAGCAACAGCCCGAAGAACGAATGCAGCAGCTTTCTTATAGAACCGCTGTGTCATTAATTTCCCAGTAATCCAGAGGGAAAGGACAAAGCAATTGAACAATAAATACACTACAATGTTCATGAATCACCAGCAAAACTGCCTTTAACAAACAGTAAGTCCATATATCACATTCTATGATTCAATTAGATAATACTTCTGAGGCCTCTCTGACAGTGTAACAGCAATCTATTTATACGTTTTGGAGTAAAGGCTTTGGATCACCACTTTTTAGTTGTTGTTTTTTTCTCTGCTGGATTATTTTGGAATCTGAACAATGATCCAAGAATTTGCCAGGAGTCAAACCAAGATGTAATCTGAGATCTGGAGATGATGCACTACCATGAACTTTACATTTATATATTACGGTTTGAAGTCATATAATTTAAATAAAGAATGCAGACAAATTAACTGCTTTAGCTTTGACTTAATGCTTATCACAAAAGATTTAAAAGCAAGTATTAAATGATAAAAGTGCAAAAATATATTAATTAAACAATGTAAATTGTAAAAACATGGTTTGCGTGGCTGACTTTGCTACGTTTTTACATTGTGCAAAAGCAAATTTAGGCATGAAAGTCTGACGCCTTAAGGCAGACCTATTTATTTCAATGAATGCTGAACGGTTCAACCAAAGAAACTCACGTTTTGCTCAGCCAGGGAGTACACAAGCTGAGGAAGAATGTCTCCCTTTACTACAGCCTCAGCCAGGTCATCGTTATAGTTGGCAAGCCTTCCGAGAGCCAGAGCTGCTGTCTGCTGAATAGTTGGGACTGCATCCAAAAGGAGAGGCCTCAAAAGGGACATTACACCTAAGCCAAAGAGAGTGAGCACATTTGTGCAGGGGAGAAAACAGGAGTGGAAAGACACTTGAGAGCAGATGAGGGGAGGATATACTTTCAAAGGTTCAAATCATATAATAAAAAAAAATATCTGAATGAAATGTTGAGCTACTGTATGTGTTTGGTAATATTCATTAAAAACGTAACTTCTTAACGTGGTTTGTAAGACATTTCACCTATAAACATTCATTGTATTTGGTGAAAGTGAAACAGATATTGATTTAGATCCTGGTAAAAGGCTTCTTTTTCTCGCCCATCATGCAGTCCTGAGTGTGTTGAAAGGGTTTAAAATAATTTACATTGTAGGTAAGGATGAGTTAGGTGAATTTGTAACAAAGTTGATTAATCCCGATTAATCACATTTAACATAAAAGTGTTTACATAATATATGTGTATATATATTATTATATTTATATATATATTTGTGTATGTGTATATATATTATATACATAAATACATGTATTTATATATTATCTTATATTTATATATTATATATTTTTATCTGTGTGTATATTTATATATATTCACAGACATATTTATATATAGTTATATATATTATGTAAAAACAGACTTTTATGTTTGATGCGATTAATCGTGATTAATTGATTTTACAGCCCTAAAATGTATATATTATAAAACTTTTGACAGCTTATCATTCACCTTGAATGTTTTTAGGCTCACGTAATTAACATTACAAGGAAAGTTATATTTCATCAGTTCCATAGAAAACATTTGAAATTTTCCATAGAAAAATTATTTAAATTATAAGCAGATGCCTTCATGCAGAAACCTTATTACTTAATTTTCTCACAAAATAAATAGACACTCACCAGCATTTTGAAGTGTTTCAGTATTTTGTGGTCTTGTTGCAAGATCTGCTACTGTTTGCACAAATTGTGTTCTTGCCTTCTGGTACTGCTCAAACACTACATAATCATATTAATCATCATCATCATCATCATCATCATCATCTCGTTTTACAAATTTTGGTTTGCTCATAGGGCATATTACTGACAGAAGTTTAAATTAAACATAGACAGGCATATAAGACAAGTCAATTCCCAAAACAATGTTAACAAACTGCAAAAGTAAGCAACCGCTTTAATTATCTGAGCGAGTTTATCATTACTTTACATATATTTTAACGTAATCCTTCAAAGGATCTGACTTCCTCACCTTGTAAAACCTGCCGTTGACTCATTGTTTTATCAGTATCCTAAATCGGAGCAAAAAGGTGACAAATTGTGGCGTTTAAACTTCCATTAGGAAACAGCGTTTGTTGTGACTTTGAGTTTAGAGGAGGCGTGCAACTGTTGTCTTGGCAACAAACCGGAAGTGATAGGCATCTCGTTCGTTCGGTGAGCCTGCTGTCAATGTTCTTCTAATGTTTCATGCTGAAACACGCATATCTGTTCAAATAAGGGTTAGTGCCGAATGCAGCTGATGTCCAGATGTAATAGCAGGTTAAATAATCCGTAATTAGATTGGGATATTAAACGCGGTGCACGGTGAAGAGCAGCTGCGAGGGCGAACAGCTGCCCCCACATTAGTTTCTACATGGTTACCAAAGAGACAACTGCAGTCATAGCAGCGGTCATATTTAGTCATTTTTCTAGTCTTCACATTCGCATTTTCGTTAAATACGTTTTTAGAATTGTAAATAAACGATTGCCGTTTAGCCTATAGGAAAAAAAGAGCTTCGTCGAGCAGCTAAATACTTTTCGTGCATGATTGTTCACTTAATTTTAATTGCTTTCACTTTCATTTAAGGAAAGTCATTTGAGCTGGTTACCAAAGAGTTCGTAATTTCCCAGATGCCTTTTATAATTGCTTGTCGACTAGACTAGGCGTAATTTCACGCACTCTCTGTCCTGTGACAAGGCTGCACGAAACATCAAGAATGTCTTCAAGCACTGTAGACACTACACATTGTGTATTCAAATAGTTTGTAGTTATATAGGCCTAAAATGTTATATATGGACCATTATTAGAGAAAGGCTATCTGCTTTAAAATCGGGCCTTCATACGCCAGCTCATGGCTGAGGAGTTAATGCATTAACTTTAATGTCACTTCTGACAATGATCTCATAAAGAACGAACGTGTTACAGGCTACTGTTGAATTTAAATTAAGAACAAATAGGCCTATATTTATTCGCAAGGTTTTATCATGACATTAGCCAAAGCAGGCAATTTTGAGAAGAAACTTTTTTTTAAACAATGGCAGCTTGTTTCGAATGTCCACTTGGCTTTGCTCATTTCCACCTCTTAATTCACTCCTAACAAAAGTTAAAGTCATTTGTAGGGATTTTTTTTTCACGTCTTGATTTTTCTCTAATAAGTCATCATTGTAGGCTATAGCCTTGTAACGTCAAAAGCTTTATAACTCTGGATTGGCAAAAATAAAATAAAAAAGCCAGAATCTAGAACATAAAACGTTAACCGTGACAGAATTCATACAGTCTCTTGGAAGTCCCAACACGGAATAAACCTTACGTCGACTGAGAATTGCCTTACAAGATCTCTACACGTTTATGAAGACCACATTATTACTGAACCTGTCAACTAAACTATAAATCTTTAACAGATGGACCACCCGTTCAAATAAATAGCTTTCATTACCTCAGCACTTGCATATACTATATAGGCTATGAAGCGAAATGTAGAGACAGTGCTTTCCTCGAGTCACGGACTCACCGTCAGAGATTCACCGACAGACATTCTGTAGCTAGTATAACGACCAGGTATGACTATAATTTGCATAAGCTGTGAGCCACAACTGGAGAAGTTCACCTTCCTCTGATTAGGCTACCTTCTTCACAACAGACTTTGAAACCAGTCAAATTAATTTAGTCATAAGTTAACCAGAACGGCTCTATTTCGGTTATCGCACGAGCATTTAATAGATGTCCATTCGCGCTACACTCTTAAAAATAAAGGTTCTTATTGGAGTTGGTTCCATGAAGCGCATTTAACATCAATGGAACCTTACCATTCCACAAAGGGTCTTTTAACACTCTAAAAAAAAAAGGTTCTATATGGCACCAAAAATGGTTCTTCGTCGTAATCATAGAGGAACCACTTTTGGTGCTATATAGCACCATATCTTAACATGTTCTGTATATGGTAGCGGTGCTATATAGCACCATAGTTAGCGGTGCTATATAGCACCTTAGTCAAAGAACCGGTGAAGAACCTCTGAAGAACTGCTGAAGAACTACTGAAACACCAACATCGGTGCTATATAGCACTTAAAAAGGTTCCCCTATGATTACGAGCCAAGAACCAATTTTGGTGCTATAGGCTATATAACCTTTTTTTAGAGTGTAGTGGAAGGTTCTTTAGATAAGAAAAAAACGAAACAAAAAAACATGTTAAGAACTGATCACAGTAGCCAAAGATGGTTAATGGCATTGCTGCGAAAACCACCTTTTGGAATCTTTATTTGTAAGAGTATAGCTGCCCCTTTGCTTTATGCAACAACAACAACAAAACAAAAACAAAAAAAAATATTTCTTGAAGCTTATTGTCAACTTAAAAAGTTTTGCACTATAATACTTATTTTACATAATCCAAATAAAAACATTTGCATATAAAAAAAAATTGCATGACATTTGGCTATTTGTGTATCTCTTTATCTGATTCGAAGCAACATTAAAATGCGAGTCGATGTGAAAGTGTAAAATGTTTATTTAGATGTTTTATACTGTGCAACAGTCACAATACAATAGCTGTCAATAGTCTAGAACCGACCAATAAGACAATGAACACTGAAGACATCAAAATCTTGTCCAGAATGAGAGGTTGGGGGTATAACAGTGGCTGTTTGTCTTTGACAAATTCGTGTATGTGTTAGCTTGAAAAGCAGTCTGAAAGATGTATGCATGCTATACAGGACTTGAGCATGACCTCGAGACCAACCTGACGGCCCCGAACCGGCACAGTGAGCATATCGAGCCTGATCTCAAGAAAATGCGTATAAATAATACGAGTGTGCAAGCATATGAATACGCACTTTATGGCGTATTATACGTACGAACCCCCCACCCCACCATCCCCATCCTACCCAAAAGCGTGTCATATACACGCCATAAAGTGCGTATCATATGCACGCGAAAAACTGCGTAGCATACATTCCACGAGATTGCACACTCGTACTATTGATACGCATTGTCATGAGATCGTGTTGGCATATCGTACAATAACAGCACAAAAAAAACTTGAATTCCCAAGAACTTCTAATAATAAAAATTATTAGGCCGACTAGAACTTAAAAGTTGCATTTCTTTATCCCTTTGAACACGCAGTTCTAATATAGTCTTTTGTCATTTAAATTTGAAATATATATATATGCCTTTCTTTGATACATCATTAAAGGCAAGAATATACCAGGAATGTTTAGTAACTACCCCAGAAAAGAGAAACTAAAATCAAAAGTAAATTTTTTTTTTTTATCATGCTTTTAAAGAACTTTATAATACACATGTAAAATACAAGCAACAGATAACGCAATTTGTTTAGGGAAAAAGTAGACCGAAAGTAAAAATATATAAAAAGGTATAGTTCAGTCATTTCTGCATTCTGAAAATGCCGCAACCGTCGTTCTGCGCTCCACTTTGCAATCAAATGGGCCTCTAACGTCCTCACACAAACTTAGAAAATCCAGCAATGTGTCGAATGAAGCGCGTCATTTCCACTACGTTAAAGTTACATGTATACTATACTGATAATAATGACATAAAGAAAGGGCTCTACATGACACTACGTTGGCATGGAAATAGCTGGGTTATGTCTGGCGTTGGCTTTATCGTGTAGTCCCTTATCCCGACGATGTGGAAGATCCGTTCAGCGCTGTCTTTCGCACTTTGTTGCCAAAGCTGAACTGTCGATTTGGGCTGGTCATCGTCGTGCCGTTAATAGGGTTGGAAACATGGGTGAAATGAGGTTGTGAAGGCTGAACCAGTGTGCTTGGACTCGGTAGTGGTGAGGAGGTGGATGGAACTCCAGCGGGACTGCTGGCCTTATCGCTGGCTGAATCGCTTTCAGAGCGGTTTGTGTTCACGCCATCTTGTGGGTGGGTAATCTTCATTTTTTTACAGCTGGGCCGCACGCGGTATTTCAGAGGCAGTGGTCCATTCTATGTGCGAGAATAACAGAAGGCACTTTATTATTTAACGCAAGATGCTGAGCAACCAAAATTATAAATCCACAAAGCATCCAATTATCATCTTAAGATAAATAGAGAAATACATTACTTGAATAATACACTTTGAGATAAGATAGAGTTTGTAAAGCCACAGTTAGTACTAGATTTAACACTAAAACATATTTGAGAACTTACTCTTCTCCATGTGTAGATGTAGGCAATGTCCATTAATGTGTAATAATCCTTCAAAGGCTCATCCTCATACATAACTTCAATCTATTAGAACAATGAGCAATAATATTAAAAACACGCACCAAAATCACACTGCAATAGATGTAAAATCAGCAAATGATACATCTTAATACCCTCTTTATTCTAAAAAAAATTACAGTGCAATTGCTACTAAACTGCATTGCTGTAATAACTGTAACAAACTAATTAGGATTTAAAAGGACCAGAAAATGTTGTGCAAATTACACTACATCCACAATAACAAAGATCACATTACCTGGAAAGCAGGAGGTATATCCATTTTGCTTCTCAGAAATTTCCTCAAATGCATCACAGTCATGGCAGCAGGACATTGTAAGTATCTTTTATTATTAACCTGTGTGTGTTTTTTTTAAGGAGAGCACACATAGTTTATTCAGATAAGCTTTGCTATTGGTGCAATAAACATTATCATAGAAAAAAACTTTTAGCAACAGCAAAAACTTTAATGAGAATCAATATTCCAGATCTCAATTACCTCTTCATTTTGCCTCTCATCTGTGCAGCCTTGCTGTTGGGCCCTAAGCAATAAATCATATAATTTTAAAAGAAGAACTTTTCATATATTTAATCAACTATCTTTATCATTAAGTTTATACTATAGCAGAATGGCTACTTAAAAATGCTACACATTTAAGACTTTTATAACAGAATACACTGATAATACAAATAACTTATACATATGAAAAACACATACCTTTGATCAAAAAACTCAATTGACAGACTGATAATCTCATCATCTGTGATGATTCGCTTGTCTTCATCAGCAACTTCCCCTCGATCCTCATTTGATCCATTTGCAGCTTTGAAATAAAATTAAAGAAGAATAATGGCTTAAATTTAAACAAATGTCCACAATTATACTGCACAGCTGTACAACACTGTCTGTTCAAACAGTCACCTGAACAGTTCAACAAACTTGTATTCAATACTTACCATCAACAGATGGGTGTTCAGCATAAAAATCTCTTCTACGCTTCATTTCATCTGCAGAGAAAACAACATTTCGGTTACACTTTATTAGTTATTAGTGTCCTTGTTACAATGTAATTATACATTTAAGTACTGCGTAAATTAATTAACAACATATTTACTATAGGGTTTGATTTAGTTGAATGTAATTATGCATAATTGACTGCTATTACAAAGTATATGTAACATATGCAACAAGGACACGGACATTTCCAGATCAAGTATGTGAGACTATTACAAACAATAAATACAATCTTATACAGTGACTGACTTACTTTTGAAAAGACCAGGAACCAACTTGTATACAATGTCCTGTAGAGTTTTGTCAGACCTGGGGGGGAGGGGTAGATGTTGGTCAGGTATTTTTGATTGCAATTTAGACAGTTCTGTTGCGAACAACTCAAATGTAATTTCTTAATTATTTAAAGGCATCCACAATAAAATAATATGCTAAATAAATACATAATTTCCAATCATTTCAGATAAAAAGAAACAATATGGCAGATATGCTTGCAAATCAGTATTAATTGGAAAGATGGAACAGACAGTGATTTTAAAAGGTTACCGAATATTGAGAAGTGGCTTTGTTTTGTGCACCTGCACATCACATATGGGACAGTATTTACTGGTTTCCAGGTACCGGACAATGCACATTTTACAAACTGAGGATCAGAGAAATATCACAGGATAAGACACATTATCTAAATATGTGGCATGATATTCAAATATAACCACAGGAAATAGTGCAGCACATCTCATACTTACATGAGTGCAAGCATTCTATGATTGTTGTTGCATCTATGAAATATCCACCACATAAGACACACATCAAATGGGGATTGAGCTCTGTAATCTTGATCCTTGTTGTACGATGCATCGTCATGGGATGGAAAAGACCCTGCATGGACGTTAAAATAAGATGAACAAAGATTTAGTGCCAGAATTATGACTCAATCAGCTGAGAGGTTAACATTTTTGTTATTGTGTACTGTTGCGTATATGCAGGTAATAACTGAATTGGTGCAATTAACCATCAATTAACAACTAAAAATGTTAGATCTTCTGATAAACACGGGTCTGCGGTGCTGTGAAACCGCACAATTGCAATGTAAAGCGATCGTTGTATCGCTGCACAGTCAGATTAGCCAAACAGTTAATTGCACAATTCACCGTCATAATGCATCCTGGTGAGATTTTACGTAAATTAACTTTACGTGACGAACACTTCTCACGGTTTCTATAGCAACTAAAGCTGCGTTACATGGCAACGTACCAAGCAGCTGAAATGGAACATTCCGCGTAGCCATGAATGGAATGAACGCGCAAATTGTGATTAAAAACAAATCTCGCCGATTGAATATATAAAATAGTGTAGTATGATAACAGTTTATCTTAAGACCTCGTATAGGCTAAAGAGCTTAAATAAAAGACTGAACAGCTTTATTGCCGATGATGCTGATCTCAGTTTTGCTTTGACAGTCTCTCCCTCCTGGACCACTAATGCTGCAATCGTCCACCATTGCCCATGAATGCACCTTGCATTAAACTAATAGGCTACCCGTTTGACATCACGACTATCGTCATACGTTGCTATGTATAGGCTACGGTTCATTTCCGTTCAAATCCTGTTTTTGAAACGCCTTATCACGTCGGGGCATTCACTGAGAGCCTAAGACAAGTGCTAAAAAGCGCCGAGAGAGCTCACAACAATGCGAAACGACCAGAGTAAGAACTTTAACACAAGTAGTGATTAACGTGAAGAGTTCTCAAACTCATACTGAATGAGGCAAAGTAGGTACCTGCATAGCCTACTATAAAATGCGTTTTGAAGGTTATTAGGCAATGTTACTTCTTGTAAAACGCATTAAAGGGTGATGTCATGTGTGACAGTAAGAAATTAAGCCATCGGACTGCACAAAACTGCAAGAGCAAGAGGACACGTGAGAACTCAGCAACCGACAGTAATTCTGATGTTACTGCACGCGAGAGATCGGCTAAATAAAGATTATGAATAGTCCGTAAGACATTAAACCAAGTTCGGTCTACAGAGGGAACAATTATGACCTGTACCCTCTCTTATTAAATAAATAGGGCGTTCATGGTCTTTATTCAGTGAAACAACCACCAGTCAAACAGAAACGATACACACAAGTGTGTTCTTACCAGTGCAACAAGCATCTGGGTTGAAACAAAAACCACAAGCTTTCTGAACTCTGACTAGACAAGCATTCTGGTGATGGTGGTGATAGAATAAATAACTGTCAAAAGAAGGAAATTACCCTTATACATGAATTGTGCCACGTGAGAAAGTGAAGAGTTTACAAAGACCTGTCTGGCCCATTTCGATATAACCCGGCCTGTCATCAAAATGATGACAGACTGGGTTAAAGTAATCAATATTCTAACACGTCACTTATAGATTAGACATTCACAACTTCAGGGAGTCAGAGAAGTTGTTGTCTCTAGGAAAAATTATTCACAAAATCTTAAGGGAAAATCTGCGGTTCCTAAATCAAGACGGGCACAATCAATAACCGCAATAGGCCTACTTAAAAAAATAAAAAATAAAAACATTCTGAAACAACCCGCCGACAACGTTCAATATCAAAATATATTTTCTTCTTCACATGTGACAACACAAAGCACAGCAAGGCTTTCACACACATATATATGCTAAGTGATAACTAATTCTTGATCTTAAATATTTTTATCTGAATGATAGAGTACAGTAGACAAATGTTCTTTGTCAAAGAACAAACTGATATAAGATACATTCAAACCTTGTGTAGGCTAAGCCAGACTATCTAGAGCAGCATTCTTCGGGTCAGTTGGATAAATAAAAAGAAACCACTAAAACGTTTTAAATGCGTTAAATAAGTACCGAGTTTATAAATATGTTGTTTTATCAACCACACATCATCCGTGTAGTGAATGATTTCTGTCAACCACTGAAAGTCTTGTCCTGTACATTCGACAGCAAGACAACTTTAGGTTACCATGTAAATTTAAGTTAAGAAAACACACAAATAGGTACAATTCGGCAAAACAACGAGTTTGTCCGGTCGTAAACATAATACAGATCGCATATCTATAAAATTAGATAACTGCTCAATGTGACACCAATCAGAAAATCCTTTTGAAATCAGCCTCACATGAACAGACGACCAGTCTCAACCCGCTTTCGCGTGCACATCAGGATTCATTAATAACTAAACCATTGAATTTAAGCCAGGAACACCAAGCAAACATGATGGGGGCAATAACTGAATATCCTGCAACAAAATAAGAATCGTTCGCGCAGACAGGAAACAATATTCTTAGATAAATTAACTGAAATCTACAACCACGCGGAGAGACGGAGACAATGTTGCGTACGCGAGCCTGTCAGTTCCCGCATCCACTCTAACACACGTCTCCATTTTAAGCTCACAAAACACAGATGCGTTTAGAGTACATAGTCTGAAATTTGACATTGGTAAGGGAAGATATCGAAGAACACATACCTTACTGAGCTGGAGTGAATATTCGAGCCTGGAGGTGGTTAGACAATGAAAGTTAGGAGTCGATCAGTAGAAAATGAATACGAGCCAAGCGGCCATCTTGAAAAGGGCTGCAGACGCTGTCAATTGCAATAAGAGAACGGTGGAGCAGGGCGCATTTCAATAAAAAAAAAAATAGAAAAGGTCCGATTGTCGATGTGTGTGCCGTGCTCGGTTGCAGATCTTGTAAGCGGTCTTGTATTTAGACCTCCCGCTAGTAAAACGGCCGGCCTGATGTACGTTTTCTCTACGCTAGCTCCTTCAGTCTTCTCTTTGAAAAATGCTGCGCTGATGGTTCAGTGGAAACTGACACCGTCCCCAAAATGGCTTGTAGTTCGACCGCCCCGTTCATCACGTGATCTAATTCCTTAAGGGTGGCCTGGGAATATGTGTCGGTGTATTCAGCGCTGCTCGCGTTCAGTAAATAACAAAGAATTGCGTTTCAAAGTCTGGTTGACCGTGGTCCAGCTCGTAAGGTTTACACAACAGGAAAGGTTCTTGTAGGTCAGCTTTGAACCGCTTGCTACTTTTGTCTGCAAAATGATCTCACTCCGTCCACAGCTTTGAAAAATGTGATTCATAACGGAGGCAAACATAAAACCCGAGTCACATAGATCTTCTATCCATAGACAGAGATGGTTAAGCTAGATAGCGCAAATGTGTTGTTGAGAAAGCAATTCATATATTAGCCTATTACATGTTTAAACATAGTGTAACCTACCTAACCTGATAACCCACGTTTCAGAATTAATTCATGGTGGTTAATGTGATGCAGAGGGCAGTACAATGTAGCACGAAATCTGCGCACGTTCCACTTTTGGTCGGGAGTCCCCTAGAAAACAAGTGATATTTTGCTTCTACAAATAGGTATGACTCGATGTGAGTATCGTACAGTAACACCAACATTCCGCATATTCGGATTAATTTATACAAACTTGTCCCCTCAACCTAAATAATGTATAGTGTCTAGAATATAATGCGTTGTTTGCATCAGTAACGCGATCCATGTCAGACACTCGTCGCATAATTGCGACAAATGTCGATTTCTTCGTAAACATGCGTTTATCAACAAAGGCACCCGACTTAGCTCAATAGCTCAACAATTACACAAAGGCTGGTTTGCTTATATCAAAGTAATTTTTATTGTGGGTTTTATGAAATAAAAAAAGTAACAACATATAGGCCTGAAGAAGAATTCTACAAGGGAAAAAAACTGGAGCGCTGCGCCCTGAAAGAAAGACACTTTGGCTCGTTAAACCTCGGCACCCGAAATCCAGAGAATCCAGGAATCAAGACTGGGTTGCCCTCTCGAGACTTTTTGCTGCGTCCTTCATTTTCCCAACCAAATCCTAAACAGTTCAAACAATCCAGTTTATCCACCAGCAAATGCATGGACATATTAATTGCCAGCTTTATTTCACCATTTCAAATGTCAATATCTGAGCAAAACATAAAAAATGTAACTTGTGCTGCAAGACTGTTTATGCGATGATGCCAGTCTTATATCTGTCATGCTGTTGTCAAAGCACTCTTTCATTTAAAGATGATCAGTTGGTTGACATCATAAACTTCTCAAACTCTTTATAGACTAACAATAAACAAAATCATCTGAAAAAAAGTAAGTTACCACACTCTCAAAGGAGAAAACAACCTAGTTTTGACCGTGGGTAAATGATATGTGGACTGCTCTTTTATTGAACATACAGCAAAGTCAATCGTGATCACAGATTAAAACACATCGTTTTCGGCATAATTTTATTTTCACACCGTGGCAACCTTTTCGCTTCAAGTCCGCTAAAACTTGTTGGTCAACAAGAAAGCTTTTAATATATTTGTTAAGTGATGTGACCATGATTGAGTGCATGAGAATTTTATGACTTGGTCTTTCGACAATTCACCTTTGTGTCACCCCTACGACAAACACAGGCATCTGTGTAATGACTAAGATAATAAAATTGGCTTTTCCAGATGCAGAAACCCAACACTGACATTATAGAAAATAATCAGACCTGCAGATACCATGGAATTAACGGGTTGTATCAATTAGCGGTCAAAAAATAATACAGAAATATTAATTCATTTATTGCAATTTATCGCCTGTATGTTTGTTTAGACCAGAAATTCTAACAAAATGAAAATGGCCTACAAAATTCAACACATCTTGATGTTAATGAACGGTAAACATGGCTTAAATAATAGCCTAATAAAAGTAAACCCAGGCCTTTAGAAAAACGCTTGATCGACGATCTAGGCTGAAGTAAATCATGCCGTGTTAACTTATTATTTACTTAATTTAGGATAAAGCAAACTAATGATGTAATTCGTTAAAAATAAATACCTGAAGTTGCTCCATGGTGCAACTAAAATTAATTTCCGAAGAAGCGCCACCGCTCTGCAAAAGCAACCAAAGTTTATTCAAAGTGAAGAAGAAAAAATGACTGGACAAATAGCTATTGATTATCTGAAATGACATACCTCGGTGTTCAAAGAAATCAGGTATGACGGCTGATTGACTTTATGTAAATGACTATTCTGTCGAGAGAAACAATGGTTATGAGTCAAGTATGAGTTCGGTTAGTCACCGCTGACGCTAAAAAACAACAACGTACCTTTATACAATACTCAAGACGCCATGCAGCATCAGTTATATGCGGAGGACATGTATCAATGCTGAGGAACAAAAGATATTTTTAACAAATATTTATAATAATAATAAAAACAGCTTTTCACTGCGATAATCACACTCTGTGAATCGGAAGATAGGCTACATGATTGTGATGAACACAAGAGAAAAATAATAAATTCCAAAAAATACGTGTGATAGGTAGCAGATGCCTTTTACAATCAAATATACACAAAAATATTCCTCACCTTGACAACAAATATTCCAATTTTGTTTTGTTTTTCTGAAAGAAAACAAACATTTAATGTACTGCAATGCAACTGTATCCTACTTTAATACAATTCTGATGATATAGGGGGCATTGTGACAAAACATTACCTGGAATGAAGTATAAAATATGTCCACTCTTTCGATCTGGAACCTGGCGTCTTCAAGACACGAGCTAAAAGAGCACAATATTTTAAGAATGGAAAAGTAAAAAAAGAAGAAGTGCTGAACAGTTTTATTTTATCTTCAGAAGAGCATTTCAGATCATGTTACCTTATTGTTGATTTATCTGCATTTTGCTTTACTCCTTCAAGAATGAAGGTCGTTGCAGCTGTATGACAGTGTTTCAGGGTAGTCTGATCGATGTGCTTCAAATCTGGGTGACCTGCGATAGATGAAAAATTGCTCTCAAGAAAAGCTGTTGTTACGTGCGTGACAGAGAGGGGGAGAGAGAGTAGGAGAGATGTCCTACAGCCTTCTTGCGTTGTTTGGAACTGAACCAGATAACCTAAGGCTATTATAATTTGGTTACAAATGTACAATTATTTATCATGCCAATTAATCAAATTGAATGTGGGCTACGAACTGCGAAAAGTAAGCGGAAAAAAAGAGACGAAAAATATGCTTAGCGGATATAGCGCAGATGAGATAGCGTAATATAATAACTTCACAGTTTTACTAGACGAAAGACATGCAGGTCACTACATGCATGCGTTTGACCATAATCAAGTAAGTCCTTCATACATTTATTCAGTAAAGAAAAAGAATGCAGTGTTGGTCATCACACCATAGCATAGCTAATACGGCTAAGCAAAGGATGCCTTGATGTACACTGGATTAGAACAATAGGCACACCACAAGCAATGATGACGATCACAGTCTATCAGCCCTTATAGCTTTAGGTCTAGGCGACATCTGCCAATCCTTAGAAAATAACATCAGAAACAGAGAGAGCGGTGCTACTTCCTTCTTGTGTGGAAAGAACCGGAAGTAGTGCAGCACAAAGAAAAATCTCAACCATCTTACCTAGAACACTTTCGCATCGAGGCGAGACCAGACTGTCGAACACGATCTCTGTGAATATCGTAAAAGATTTCAGGTCGAACACATTTGGATCGGCCACGGTTTGAAGCCCTTTCATCACTGATTCCGACAACTCCATTTTGAGCTGCAGAGCTAGCCTTGGTCACATGAGTGCGTCAGCTGATCTCAGGACTTGAATTGTCGGAGAACAGCACACAACGCATAGGCATAGCCTACTTTCTTTACAATATTGCATTATGTTATTGCCATATAACCAGGATGACAGCTGACAACCTATATGCTTAAATGTCCACTACTGCCTGACCTGTCTTTATGTCATGAAATAAACAATCGGCGGTAAACCTTTGCCAATCTGGCTATACGTGCAGCACATGCGTATTTATACTGCTGCATAACCTTTTATAATTAAAATTAAAGGCCCATTAGAATGATTCTTGTGGAGGTAGAATTCTTGAAGGCATAAAGCGGGTCCCATGGAAAGTACGGTTCTGTCTTACCGCAGCTTTCTTATTTCTTATTCAACAAATTAAATACCGATTTTACGCACCTTACAGTGTGTTAACCGATGAGATATTCTGTGTGTGTCCACTCGGCAATCTCTGATGAGTGAAAGTAGCTGTTAATCAGTCGTCGAAGTTACTTTTGGAAGATAAACCTGCTGCTCTTGAAGAGCTTTTTATTACAAATCAAATGTTAACACGTTGTTTTTGAGCGTTCTTTTAGAACTTTACATAATGGAAAAATAGCCTACGTTCACATAAATCTATTTCCAAAACTGAAAATATATTTTAAACGTTTTTAATGAGACGCGTTGACAGCTATTACATCGTTTTGTTGGTCGTTCTGTTCTATTCCCTAATCATTAGCCTATTGTAGCCTTAAAAGTTTTTTTCACTAATGTCTATTTTTATAGGCCCCTATTAAGTTCTTGACGTCAACATAGGTTCTTCAGAAAAGTGCTGCGTTCTTTATAACACAAGTAACTCATATTTCTCATTTGACATCTTGTAGTTAGAATTTATTTTGTGTGGTGGCTAATTACAAATTAGCTCACCAAAGTTATTTTCTACTAGCGACTAGCACTTAATGGATAAAACCTTAATTAATAATTATACATTTGTCATGAATACACCCTTTGATGTTTAGACATATAAGAGACTAAAATATTTTACCATGTTTATAAATGCAATTTATGGCATTCTTTGAGTTTTTTGAAGTAATGGACCAATTTTATAATGCAAGATAGGTCAGAAAGACGTCATAATATATACTATATTCATATACTTTGCCGTTTTAGACAAAAGGTCTGCATAAAGTGTCTGCACAAATCTGTGACAATTAACTATGCCAGTCAAATCAATTAGTATTGATAGTCTATTTTGACATGGCGAGAGATTTTAAAAAATTAAAAGATTTAAAAAATTAAATAATCTTAAACTTTTCTCCTCTTTTCTTTCTTTTTTTTTGGGTGATTTTCAGATAGACTGCTGTCGAAACTTTCAGTCGTAGATCATTGTGATGGTCAATAAAAAAATATTTTGGGACTAATTTTGTCTTATATAAAATGTATTGAAAAAAAAAAGATGTTTCATAAACTCTTGTTATTTAATCTTTTTGCCAGCAAAAAATACTGAATGAATGGTGAGATCCTCATATATTTTTTCCTGCTAAAATACTTTCGTTTTTAGTCGTATTTATTTATTTATTTTAATTATTTAATTATACACTTTTTAAAGTAAAATGTTTTATTTATATATGTTCAAACATTTCCCCAAAATGCTATATCAATAGTTATGCAATAAATGTAGGCTATAATTGTTTTTGTTTTTTTCAAATACATTTTTATAAATTCAGCTTTTTAACATCTCACCATGCAGGCAGGCCTATACTCAGCCAGTTCTGCTAATCGGGACACTTTTCCTTGCAAAGTTTTAATAGAAGCCTTGGGAAACAGCCTCCTTGATTTTATGATACGCCAAAGAGTTGGTCAGGCTATTTACCTTACCACCCCTTAGTCAAATGGCATAGGCTATAGAATATGCATGATGACCAATATTAAGCAGTTTGTTTTAGTTAAAGTAGCACACCAAATGTAGAAGAAAAATAAAACCGTATTATTAAGGTCATTGTTCTAACGTATGACAGAACAGGAGATTCTATCACAATTTTAAGGCTAAACTGCGGCACGAGCAAAACTGTCATTCAAATGTATCCTGTCTGTCGACCTTGTCAGAGTTTACGCAATCACATCACGATCCCAATCACTTCTCATAGAAGAATGCATCAGGCACAACATAACTGATGAAGCCTATCAACGTCATGATGACATACATTTCGGCCAGCTAAAGATGCTTTTTTTAACCCTCAAACTGAACAGCGGCCATTTTGGGTAATGCCCGAGACAAGGGGTTGTTCAACAAAATGGATGTGACGTGGACTTATTAAGTGTTTCATTGAAAAACTTCCAGATGCTAAACAACCAGCTGTTAAAGGAGGCTCTTCAGCAGCAAATGTTCACAAGGTAAGAAAAGGTTCATGCTAATAGGGAAAAACTGTGTTTAAATCAACCTTTTGCCCCACTGGACCTTTTTATTAGGGGGAGGAGATATTTAATAGCCATTAGCCTGGCTGTTTTATTAAAATAACAATTTTATTGCCTCGTGATTAGCCGGGCTGTTTTTATTAAAATAACAATTGTATTGCCTCGTAATTGCCTTCATAGCATAGGCTATAGCAGAATAGTCTATAGCAAAGGTTTTACAATTCCTATAAATATGATCTGTAAACTGTGTATAAAGTGACACTATTGTGAAAACAGGTAACTGTAAAAAAAATACTAAAGTCTGAACAATTTTACTTGGTATAGGCTACTTAATATTTGTTTGAAATGAAAAGGCATTATTGGTTGAGGTTGCATACAGACATGCGTGTATTTATTGCTCATTTCTATTGTATACATTTCGTAATCGAATAATTAAGTATTAAACCATAACTTGAACAAGTCAACAAATATTTAGCTAAAATTATTAATTTGTTAAATCGTTAAATTCAATTAGAAATACCCTCTTAAAAATAAAGGTTCCAAGAGGGGGTTCTCACAGCGATGCCATAGAAAACCCTATTTTTAAAATATTCTAAAGAACCTTTTCCTACTGAAAAGAAACGTGTGTGCAATTGAAAGGTTCCATTGATGTTAATGTTTCTTCATGGAACCACTAAAGCCAATAAAGAGCCTTTATTTTATTTTATTTTTTAAAAAAATTTATTTTTTGAGTTGCTCTCCTGTTTTAAATGAATCTCTTAAATCTCATTTATGGAGATAAGCGAGATATTAACAAAAATAATATAGGCCTATATTTAAAAATATATATTTTATAGCCTCAAATTAAAAAGCCATTCTTCGATTCTCAATTTTTATTCATTTGTTTGCTTGCAAGTTTCGCGGACTGATAATAATTTGTCCCACTATAAACAGACTAATTTATAAAGTGAGGCAGTGATGTCAGACGTCTACATGTACATACAGGCTTATGTTATTTGTTGAGATTGCAAGCTCACTTAGTGGAAGCCTTTCAGAAAAAGCTGTAATTTAGCCTAATATGGGTTCGTCAAAAAATCAGCATCTTATTGGAATACAGTAACATGTTAATGGTTCTAAAATGAACCTTCAAAAAGTTTACAACGTGTAGCCTACATTAATTCATAGGCCTATATTGGGATAAGAAAATAATGAATAGGGACACGTGACAATGGAATCAAGTGATGAATGGCGATGTAAACTATCAAAACTTTTTTCTGTTTGAACTTCATCTGACACTTAAATGTGTTCTTATTAGAAATTATTAAACCTGATAAATCAATACTTCCGGTAAGCGTTCTAATTCGAGAGAATCTAGGCTACTATAGCATTCATAAGGGGGAAATAATTTATAACATTTTCTAAAAGTAAATTAATTGTTTAACAGGAAAATAACGAAGAATAATACAAGCAATAAAGAAGAAAGATAAAGAAGAAAGGAAAATATAAAAACAAATAAGAAAACAAAAATGGAACCAGGAAGCACAAATAATCTTAAAATTAAAAAAAGAGATATAGCCTACTTTTTTTTTTTTTTTCTTCAGATTTTAGCCTAAAAGGGAGTTTGGCTGTCATTGCTGTAAAATGTGTCTTAAGAAAATATATTCAAGAAATGGCAACATAATTAATTCCCTGTAAAAATAAAAATAAATAAAACAAACAAACTGCACAGCATTTGTTCTATATAATTATCTTATTTATTTATTTATTTTAATTACGTCAGAAAAGCTGTCAGGACATCTCTCGTGAGGACAAAAGAGTCAATCAACTTCGCAACAGCATAAAATGACAGGACTGTCGATCATCGGTGTAAAGATAAAGAAAGTTGGCTGCATTGTGATGTGGGAGGGGAGGACTAATGGTTACGTCTCCTTTAAGACACGCGAGAGGGAAGTTTCGTTGTGTGTTTGTTCTTGAAGGAAATCATGTAAATTCATATGCAACCATGACCACACGAACATGGTATATGGAATGGACGAAATACAATCGAGTGCGACTGAACACGTCTTGTTCTTCGCATTGTTCTTTGACAAGTTGCTTGGGTGAATAAAAGTAGGCTATGCTACATATAGCTACAGAACTTTGCATGCGTGGAAACGGTGTTAGTTTTGCCTACACATTTTATCTCCTCTGGTAATTTTGTCGAGATTAGACAATTTCTTTCATTTACAACAGATGGCTTATTTAAATATTTGATCTTGTAGTCTAAGAGATGTAATTCATTTCCACGATCCCCATCGAAATTCTGTGAAGATGACTGTAAATCTGCGAAGCAAACGAACACATTTTATATCGCAACACCGCATTTATGCTGAGCCTCGACTCACAATAATCCTATTTGCTTTGGCAATGCGTTTAACGTGGTCTCGTGAGAGCTATTTGTTCACTTGCAAAGACTGAACGTATCGGAGCCTAATAAAATACACTTTTGCTCACTTCCCACTGATACTACCTACTAATGACTTTGCCCCTTGATTTTACAAGCCGCCGTGTTGCTTCATCCTGTGAACTGTAGGCAGTTTATTAGTGAGGTTTGGGAAATCTCAATTTTCTTCGTGCCAACCCCTTGCTCTATCTCATTCAGAGTGGGCACAGTGCCAAAAGTGAGTGCTGTGAGTCTCCGCCCCTTCCCTCTAGTCCTGCAGCTTGTTAAGGAGTAAACAGACCTCGAGCTGGGCGAGACTTGTTGCTTTAGCCTATATCTCCGTATTAAAACGGTGATGTCACAATGCGCCGAATACACACCTCATAATGCTCTGCAAATCTTTGCAAATGGATGGTCTTAATATTGGTCAGTTTTGAGCATTAAATGAGAGGTGTCCTTTTGTGATTCTTGAAATTTATCTCTCAAGATGTTGACTTTTGATTGCTCAAGGGGCCATACAGCAACATTTTAAATACAGAAAAACATGGTTTATACAGCCTCACTGTGTGTGTGTGTGTGTGTGTGTGTGTGTGTGTGTGTGTGTGTGTGTGTGTGTGTGTGTGTGTGTGTGTGTGTGTGTGTGTGTGTGTGTGTGTGTGTGTGTCTCATGTCGTGTCACCGTGGGGACTTAAATTGAGGTCCTCATGAGGAAACAAGCATTTTTTTTTTAAATGTGAAAATGCTGAAAGTTTTGTGTGATGAGTATGTTTAGGGGTAGGTTTAGTGTAAGGGGATAGCTATAATATAGTTTGTGCAGTATAAAAACCATTACGCCAATGGAGAGTCCCCACAAAGATAGTGAACCAGACACGTGTGTGTGTGTGTGTGTGTGTGTGTGTGTGTGTGTGTGTGTGTGTGTGTGTGTGTGTGTGTGTGTGTGTGTGTGTGTGTGTGTGTGTGTGTGTGTGTGTGTGTGTGTGTGTGTGTGTGTGTGTACGTGCATCAGAGAGTGACTCTGCCCCCTATAGGAAGCAAAGCCCTCTTTTTGTTGTGGACCCAATTCAAATCAATCCCCAACTTTTTTTCTGCATCCATTATATTGCTATATGACCTGAGCAATCAAAACAACCAAATCGAAGGGTTAAAGTGCATTTCAGGAATCACAGGAGGCCACTCCTGAATTAAAAATGCTCAAATTGACAGATAAAGTTGAAACGATGCGTATAGTGCTATACATTTGACTCAACTAGCGCTCTTGAGGTTTTATTAACATTGTAGCTACTTGAGCTATTATATGTGTATGTTTTCGACCATAAATATTTCATTGCCTACAATAGTTCGCCCTCTAAGTTGGGCAAAGAAAACAAAAGTTTTGACAAGATGAGCCATGGAATTTGACCTGGCAATTATTGATAAAGATCAGAACAAAATATCCGTACTTGTCAATGAATTATAAATAAACAGATTTTCGTGACATGATATTAGGATATTGCTGTCATAACTTTGTGGAATTTAAACTAAACTGTAGCCTATATTTATTGTTGAAATTCGGTCATCAAAATTGACCGCAAGCACTGACATTTGCTTAGTCGAATTCTTTAACAAATGTAACTTTTAACTTGGATTTTTCCTGAATTATCTCAGTTATTCAGACAAACGTTTTTAACATAACCCCAATCTTTCACTTAATTTTAAACTAAAATATTTCGTCATGGCACCAAAATTAGCCTACTTAAAATTGTATTTCATTGCATCAAGAACAAAACGTTCCAAAACCGTAAAGCTTCCTTTTTCGTGGTTACAGAGAATATCACACGTAGGCCGCGGACGCGCGCGCACACACACATATACTACATGCTAGTATAGGCCTAAGCGGGGGCGCAGCCGTTGCCGCTTGATGGCAGTGGTGGGATATAAGTGTGGGCGTTGAGTCAGAAAAGACCTCGGTTTTTTGACCGTAATGGCCATATAAGCCAGTGGTGAGAGACAATGACCAAACGGCTGGGCAGTCGAGAACTGAAACATGGCTGAAATTCACAACCAGCGAACGGTTTGCACAATCTAACTTCAAAACGGCACAGTTTGCAATTGTATTGATATATTTACAATTTCGATCAATAATTGTCACCAATTCCGTTTATTATGCATTGCTTATAGCCTACTGTCTCAATGCTTGGCTCTTGCCACACTGCTTCATACTTTGTGTTATGTTGGTTGATTCATTTATTTGGAAGGCCTATACCAGATGTAAAGATTTAAGGAAGGTGGAGTTAATAAAGAGTTAGGCCTAATACAATTTTAAATTTTTAAAGTGTTTAAATAATCATATAACCCAAGTTTGAAACAGGCTAATACACATTGATTTAAATATTTTTAAAGCCTTTTGTAAGCTATGTTTTCTTTTACCTTGGCTACATGTCAATCGATATAAAAGCTTGCTTAGAATTGTATTATCCTGCTTATTTTATTTTTGTGCAAGCACTAACCTATACAAGTATTTTTTTTAAAAGACACTCAGAGCTTAGCCGATAAGAAAAAGTCTGTCGCGTATTTTCTAAGATGCGCAGTCCACATTCATCCAGTTTATTGCCTGGCACAGCGTCGCTGCTGCGATTTTCCTGCGACCGTAAGTGGGAAAAGCAGCCGCTCGAGTACTCCATATTACCCGCTGTTCCTTTGCATTCAGCGGAACGGAAAATCGAGCGTCATTCCTCTTTTTGACACATTTGGAATTGTTCCTGCTCGTCCCTCATTTCATACAACCAGGAACTGACATTTTAACATGCTCACCGTTCATTTGAGTCCACTCTTTTTACGGTGTTATTCAAGTGGTTAGGCCTACTATAAAGTAAACATATCTTAGCAGCGGTCACAGTCTCTGTTGCTGTAGGCTATAAAATTCGACTTCATTTTTGTATCTTTAATTGTTGCATGTTATCACGTTATAGGACGTAGCCTACAATGTGTTAAGATATTTTGTTAAATTGGTTGTTTTAAACGTGAACAGAAGTTGTATTATAGCATAACATATAATAGCATTTGACTTATCTGACTGTATGTCGTTATTAATGAATCATGAATCTTTCCCAATCTAAACTATGCCATATTACATGGATAACTATAACTTCTCACAACAGTGGAAAAACAGTTCAATATGTTTTGTAATGTTACAACGAACGAAGAGGGCATGCATGTGCTGTCTTTATCGTGCAGGAGAGCAAACGCATTTATGCAACTTTTTATCCGTTTTTAGAAATGCAGGCACTAGCCTACACATGACACCGATTTGTAAAGCTATTTTAAATCTGTGACATTTAAAGCAGGCTGTTGCAAAGATCATCCGTTCCGGTATAAACTGGTTATGTAACTCCTATATCGTAGCTTCATGTCAGTTCTTATGTTTAACAACTTATGGAGTTTGTTGCCTGTGTGTTTAGGTGATTGTGCAAGAAATTGCAAAGTTGAAACGGGATCATTTTTAATTCGGAGTGGTCGGCCTGTTTTAAATATGCGCGCACTGGGCGCTTTTTCGATTGTAGGCTAAAACTTGGGTTTCATTCAGAGTTAGCTTTTTTTTGTTAAACACCCGACATCAATGGATAAGTCTATTGAAAACAAGGTATTAGCGGGGTTGATACAAATATGGCTAATGCTGATGTTATTGTGTGTTTTCTTTGTATCTCTCTCTCTCTCTCTCTCTCTTTGCAACACATGCACCATACACACACACACACACACACACACACATCAATCATTGGGTTTTATCATGTTCTCAACGAGTCAAATTAAAGTAAAAGTTCCTTTTCTATTGAAGCTCCGAGGGCGATTCCTGTGACATTTCCCTCTCGACTACTAATGCGGCACAAATGAAAGCATTTTACAATCAGGCTCAAAGCGGACCACGAGCTCTCAAATTCCTAGTGCAGGAGGTCCGAGCAGCTCTGCGGCGAGGGATCGGCTTTCATATGCGCGCTTTAACGCAAAGCGTTCTCTTTGTTCCCCTGTCTACCCCTTTCTATAAGTTTTTATTTTTATCGCTTTGCTATTCTGCTTTAAAACAAATAGGCTATCTGTGCACGAGGTTCTCTTCGAAATACACACACACACACACACACGTTGTGTTTTCATGTTTTATGGGGACTCTCCAAAGACAATGATTTTTAAATTCTACAAACTGTATATTATATCCCTTAACCTTCCTCCTAAACCTACCCATCAAAGAAAACTTTCTGCTTTTTTATATTTTCAAAAAACATCACGGTATGATTTATTAGCTGTTTTCCTCATGGATAGCAAAACAATTCCCCACATTTTATCTTCAAAACGTATTGGGTTTACCAGGACCACACACACACATTTTGACTAAAACACTATTTATTTATTCATTAATTGTTTGCCTGTCAGTTTGTGTACTTGTTACTATTTTTGTGTTCATGTTGGTTGTAGTTCACTTCCAGCTGTACAAATCAGTGCCCATCTGTATAATAAAATGATTAAAAACAGCATAATTAAAATATGCTGAATATGAATAATTAAAAAACTGAATTACACCGTAGAGAGAAATCATAGGCTATATGATTTCTCTCTACAACCCAGACATTATTTCAACCCCCATCTTACAACACTCATTACCAAAGAGAAAGTGGTGTTGCTGCCCTCCTTCCTCTTCTCTCAGTAGGCCTCTCCAATGCTACACCGGGGGACTGGGGTGCTCTGATTGACAGGCCATGCTTTGTGTTTCTCTGCTCTTTAGAAGCACTCTGCTGCAAACAGACGGATGGCCCGCTGCATGCATGCCCCTGACCAGACAACCTCCTGTTAAACAAAACAAGAATGAGCAAGCTACTCATATAATGCAGCATGTTTTGTTTGCCTTTTGTGTCTTTTGTTTTTGTCCAATAGCCTATACAAAACGTAAAATATATATTAAATTATTATTTTGAAGCTGTAGATTCGTTTTTTTTAATTTGTTTGAACATGTAACAATTTCCAGACTCTATTTTAAACAAAAAAAATTCACTTTCACAAACAAGAAAAATATTGTGATTATTATTACATCATATTATATAATATCAGTCAGTCTTTGAAATTAGTTATAGACAATTAAAAATGAATATTTAGATCAAACAAATATTTTTCCCATTGCCAAATGTAGGTCAGGCTAATTAATACAAATATGTATTGTGCATGTATGAAGCAAACATTTGAGAATGCACTGCATGAATTTTAGCTAAAAGCAGTGAAAGGTTTCCCAGTGTCACCTCCTCCTCTTCTGGATTAATCCCTCGCCGTGTCTCCATGGGGTTACCTGCACCGCCTCAGGTGTCCCGGGCTTCTGTCTGTTTGCTTGAACCCATTCCACACCATCTGCAAGGTGTCGCTTGTATGTTCATGAGTCACAATGCACAAATTCAAGCACCGGGGGGTGCGACAGAGGAAAGCGAATGTCATGTTTAAGCGAGGAAGAGTTCTGAAGTGGTCATTAGGCCTCAGGCTTCACAACTTCCACTAGGGATAGAGGAAATCAAACATTCACACACACACACACACGAGACAGTTATCTTCACTAACCACATTTCCTTCAAAACTTTGATTCAAGCTGGTTTGCAGGGATGCGTTCCATGTTTTGCAGATATAGCCTGATTTTTGTATTGTATGTTGTCAGCGGATTGCTTAAATCTCTTGGATAGCCAATGCTGGTATTATAAGTGTATGAATGCAAAAGGGAGAGTTGTATATTTAGCTGCATGTTTTTTGGCTAATCGTATTCTGTTGCCAGACATTGCCTGTCTTGTGAATTTGGTGCATATTATGTGCAAACTCGCTCTCTGCTCTCTTACTCAGTGACAAAAGCTGCACTTTTCCCCCCCTCTGGTAGTCAAATTCACCATCCCCTCTGTGACTCAATATCCTCTGCACTTCAGGTATTGATCCTCTACCCTGCGTGTGTGCATGCATTTCCCTGCCATCCCTTGCTTTTTTAGCCATCTCTCTCTGTCTGTCTGTCAGAGACCGAGGAGTGATGAAATCTCTCTGTCCCCGTGGCAACAGGCGGCACGTGGATTGAGGCCAGTGCTAGCAGATGCCTGATCTATGATAATGTCCATTGATAGGAAAATCAATGTAGCATTGATTCTCAGCCTAGTGTTCAGAGAGTAATGGAGGTGGAAGTAAAAGAAAGAATGGAGGTAAAAGAAAAAGAATAAAAACGAGGTGGAAAACAAGTAATCAGGAATATAGTGGAAACTAGTAAATCTGGTTTAGAAACACTAGTGAAAGAAAAAGAGAGGAACTGGGAAAGAAACATACTTGTTCAGATTGTAACTCTCCTTCTGCCTCAGTAAATTCGGTCCTGGCAGCAACATGTTCAGAAACCATATGGATTTAAACGGAGAGAGGCTTTAAATGGAATTTGAAGGGAGGAAGGATAAAAAAATAAAAATCAATTTCCTCTGAAGCTGAATCACCTAATGATGATCTGGAAAAGTTTGCATTTTTCTCCAAATTGCCAGTTCACTGAACATGCAGGTCAGCCTCCACTATTGGGTCAACAGACCATTTCACTTAATTGGTGGAATATATTCATTAATTCAGTTCAGTCAGAGAAATGGGTTCTGAAGAAAAATGCTTGTAGAAATTAGCAAAATTCTGCTATCTCATATTTCAGAAATCATTCTTCAAATAATTCGGCATTATATACATTCTTCTTTTTTTTTAAAGTCAGCATGAAACGGAAGTTTCGAGAGACTTTGCTTCCCTATTGTGACGTGTAGCCGAGTGAAACAGCTTCTGGAATCAAAAAATAATGTCTTGATTCTTGGGAATTGAATGGATCGTTGGAAGTTGGGCATTTCTAACTAAGGGTATGTTTACATGACACCATTGAACTCAAAATGGAAAACTTTGTATGCGTTTTTGCCATTCATTTACACGACAACAGTGTTTTGGGGGCCTGAAAACACGAGCTTTTGAAAACGGGTTTCAAAGTGCAAGGTTTTGAAAATGATGCCTTTACCGTCTCCATGTAAACAACAAAAACAAGATTCTGTGAAAACATTAACATCATACGCATGCGTATTACATGTTCACGCATGCATGTTACATGTTCGAGGGGTGTTTCTTGAAAAAGTGACATCGCCATCTACTGGCCTGGCATGCATAATACAGCCTTTTTAGTCATTTTCACAGATCCATGTGAACAAGGATTATTTTGACTACATTGCTGTCTTGTAAACATACCCTAAGGTTGTACATACAGATGACAATGTTGTCAAAACAATCCCTGTTCACACAGATCCACGAAAAACATTGTATTCTGCTGCCAGGCCAGTAGTTGGCGATGTCACTTTGAAAAGAAAAACTACACGCCTATAAAATGAACACATAGTACGCATGCGCATGGCGTCACAGTTTTCACAAATTCCCATTTTTGAGATAATAATGGTATCGTTTTCAAAAACTTGAAAACTTTGAAACCCATTTTCAAAAGTTAGCATTTTCAGGCCATAGTCGGGTCAATGAACGTCCAAAACGCACAAAGAAAAATTTCAATTTTTTGTTAAAAAAACGATGTAGCCTAGTGTAAACGGCCCCTAATGGAGGGAAATCTCAGATATTTAGTCCCGCCCACCACCAAGACACAAGAGAAGAGATGTCGTTTCGAGGGGGAGGGAAGGTTAACATTTTTGATTAAAGGTTACGAGCATATGAATTTTAAAAAAATAATGATGTGCACAGGTAAATCATTTATAATAGACTGCAACATTCAGTAGAAAAATAAGGTTAAGAATTGTCATTTTTGATGACTTTACCACTGTTATCGATATCTTTCTATCTGCACATTTACTATATATAAAGTTTCTTTGTCTGTGTGATTGGGAAAACAGAAGTTGCTGTGGAGAATAGCAGGATTGCGTGGCATCTTGATCACTATGGCGACGCATGGACAGTCTCCCCGCTGCACACTCTCTCCCTCCCCACTTATGAAGTGAAAATGGGTACCATAGCAACGGCACACACTGTTTACAATATGTACTCTCACTTCGTCACTGGCTGTTGATGGCTTCAATTTGCATGTACATTTTCCACAAGCATAAAAGATATATAGAGATTCTTTGAAGAAAGAGGGAAGGCTCTTTGTCCTACACTGGCTATTAAAATGAACAAGAATTAAAATTAGTACAAGATAGGGGGACATTTTCAGAATTCATCATTATGAAACCAAGGTTAGATTTTATTTAGAGATGCATTAAGTCTTTATTCTAAATACTAAGATGGTATTGAATAATAATTCTATTCCATTTTATACCACTTTCACAGTACAAACACAAATATCTATACTTACTAAAGCCTTCAACTAATTGTTGATATAAACATAAAACCAATCCAAGTGTTTTTGGTATAATTTTACTTTGCTATTTTACAGAGACAGTCAAACAATATTTTTGCCTATTAAGTAAAAAAGAATAAGGGGGGTAAATGGTAGGATTCTGGCAGCTCACTGGACCTCACGCTGGGGACACTGTAGGGAAACGGATCCCTTACCAGGAAATCTATTCAATTATGGCACACCAGCGTGCCAAGCTTGGAGCCACTCTCTGTTTTTAAAAATTCCTTATTAGCTGTAATTCAAAAATTATAATCAACATGGCTTGAATATAAAATGGATAATAGTAAGAATAATGATGGTAATAATATAAGGGCCAGGCAGGCAGCTGGTATGGGTCTGAATAGTGTTGGCTTCATAGTCAAAGCTTCTCGTGCTCTGCTCAGCCTGATGGTTAATCTAGCACTATGTCCATCGTAGGGTTCTGCCCCTAGGGGGAAACGCAGGGAGGGAGGTGGAGAAGGGAAAAGAGAGGGACAGATATAGATAGAGGGTGTGCATATACAGAGGTTTCAGGAGTGGAGGGGGAGGGGGGAGGGGGGGTTAATTTGCACATATTAAAGAGGGCAGAATTTCTCATTAAAAAGAGATTGAAGTTGATATATGCCGGTGTGTGCCTGACACACTGTACATTCTGATTGTGATAAGTCCTTGACAGAACAAAGAGGGCCCTCCCTCTCCGTTGACCACAAAGACAGCCATAGTCCAGGCCGAGTTCGGATTCTACTCTAACCCCTCGTCCCGCAATGTCTTCCAAATGTCCCGTACAATGCTGTTAAGTTGGAGAAAAAATTCTTATGCCATTAAGAGAAACTAAAGGAATAGCATTTGTGGCATAATGTAGAATGAATTTCCACTTGTTCCATCTTTTCTTAAACAAAGGCAAAAATCTGAGTTAGAGTAAAACACTTCTAATGGAAGTGAACGGGGTCAAGCCAAGCATTAAAATACTTAACAGAGTAGCTTCACAAGATGTAAATAACATGCATGATAACATGATTTTAGCGTGATTAACTTATTTAGCTTATTAACCTTTTCTGTGTAAAGTTATGTCCAATTGTACACTTCGTTGCAAAGACAATGTAACACCATAAATCCTAAAACGACTGTAAAAGTGTTTATTAGCTTCATATTTCAGCTTTAAATTTTTTTTTCATTTGTTCCTATAATTTGTCTTCTGATTGTTTACTAAATTAACATTTTTTAGAAAAAAAAGGGAGGTTTTGGATGTAAGCTTAATTTTCATTTTGGACAATATTTGTATTATTTCATGAGCCTATAATTGTTTGAGTTATACATCTGTTATTTTGCAGAGCTTTGGAAATTATCCAATCAAAACAGCCGTTTTCTAAGGGCCTATTACCACTCTCCAAGACGATTTTCATTATAAAGCAGTTATTTAAAATTAACCTCAGTGCTAATCCCCGTAAAAATGTAAAAGTACATTTATTGTCCAACCATGACTGTAACCAGTTAATTGCAGTTTCAAAACAGACTCACTGAACCTAGTTCATTAAAGACAAAAATTTGGCTGGTGTATTTCTTCAAGTCATTTTATATTACAAGTTATGCAATCAAATCCTAGATGGGCCTTTCACGTATTGTGGAGAAAGGCTATTCCAGCCTGGGCCTCATTGTTTCTGAGCTGAAAAGCAGCATTTCTTTCTCTCGATCCCTCTCCCCAGACTGACGGTGGCCATTATGTGTCCTGTGCTGCAGCTTGATGCAGACAAAGCACAGCAAACACCACTAATTGTGGGTGTTGTGTAGCTGCCAGTGTTCGTACGGCCCCTCTCCCTTAACCTTAAGCACGGTTTCTCTCCCAGTAAACCTAAAAGCATCAAAACCATTCGCACTCTGAAGAAGTTAAAACACATTCACATTTTGTATTCTTTTGTCTAGGACTTGATTTGGTCCCTGTCTCTCATGTGTCCAACACCTGTAGTTACAAACTTTTCCGATCATGCCCTAAATCAATATCAATAAAGCATGGCGAGCAAGGGAAGACAGAGACCGTCTTAGTCAGCTAATCCTTCAAAACAAGTGTCCTCCACTCTGCAAAATACTGGCCATGTGGCTCAACAGATGTCTATTGCCAAATAACAAAAAGGAAATCTCTTCTCTTTTTTTTTTTTTTTTTATCAGAGATGAAACTGATTGAGAAAAGATGTAGTGGACTCCAGAGGCTTAAGGGTTTAGAATCTGATTTGTGTGCATGTTTATATTTTTATTTATGTCGAACTGTGGTATGAACGTGATTTCTGTGCTTCTTTCAAGTCGCCGTGCTGTTATAGGCCAGTGAGTTTGTGGGAGGTCTCTGCACTCATAGATTACATTGATAAATGCACACCTGGCATTCAATGACCTCATCCTTTTTATATGTCAGCCTTAGGTTGACCATGTTTTATTTAAATGTAAAATTATGTGGAATTTACAGGGGTTTTGAATAACAGATTAGTAGCCATACAAGGTATATTGCCTTATCTGAAGATGGGGCCTATATATTTTTCTAAAGTTAGCCTATTTATGTGGTAGGCCTACCACTCACTCATCCAAATTCTAATATTTTTATTTGATTTTTTTTTTTTACCTGAAACAAGCGCAGGACAATGTAATATTAGAAAGTTCAGACTTGAACTGTTTGTTGACCATCTGTAGTCTATTTATGCTTCTCATAAAAATGGCAGTGAAACGTAGGATACATCCTCAAAATACACAGCATTGTTTTAAAGGCATAACATTTAGACTAGAGGTATTTAGTCGACCCCGTCCTTCACACACACACACACACACACACACACACACACACACACACACACACAACAGAGACGCTACAGCCCGCGTTTGTTTTTCTATGGTGAGGACTTGTTCCGTTGACTTGTTGTCCATCTAATGTGTTTATTAACCTGTTAATTTAATGTGTTAAAACTTACGTAGTAGACTCCATGTGGCAATGTAGGCCTATACTACACCTAGGTAGCCTACTGAACATTGAGCTGATGAAAATAGATGTTTGATGTGAGGGAGTTTGCGTGTATCCCTCGCACATTTTCATGAATTCACGAAAAAATTCAACATGGCGTCTACGCCGAACGTCTAAGGTCTACAATTAAAAATATTAGCCTTCAACGCGAACCGTTTAAGCGTAACACATTTATTATAATTTTATGTATTTCAATGTTATTTATTTTGATGACATTTTTAAGCTAATAATTAGTGATTTATAAATTGAATTCAAAATAGTTTCATTGTTAAAACTCAAGTTTCACCTGTCAACTCTGCCATTTCTCCGTCTAAGATCATGAAGAGGCCCTTCCTCCCCACATGCACCTCTGGTTACTTCTGCATACATTGCCTACACAATACACACTTCTCTCGGCGTTCCCTCTAAAATAAGCGTCAGTCCTGTCGAAGTTCTCGTCATTAAATTCTCCGAATCTTCGCTGGCTCCATAGCAACCCATCATCTCTATGCTGCATATACTCAGGTAACCTGTAATGGTCTTCTACTGGGGTTACCGGCCACATACAGCGAACGGGCATGTCTCTCAGGGAATTAAAGGGTTGAATAATTAATGAAGTCTCCTGAGATGTGCAGTGGCCCAAAGCAGCCCCTGTCCCCTGCCCATGACATGCATGTTCACTGCATGGCTTAAAATGAAAGAGCCTGCTTAGGCTACAACACACACACACACACACACACACACACACACACGTTGGGTTTTCATGTTTTATGGGGACATTCCATACAATGATTTTTATACTGTACAAACTGTACATTCTATCCCTAAACCTTTCTGCAATTTTAATTAAAAAAGTATTAATACAATTTTTTTTAATGATTTATAAGCTATTTTCCTCATGGGGACCAAAATGTCCCCACAAGGACATTGGATGGATATTTCCTTCTTTAAGGGAACATTTTTGTCTCCATAATGTAGGGTTGACCATGGACCACACGAACACACACACACACACACACACACACACACACACACACACACACACACACACACACACACACACACACACACACACACACACACACACACACACACACACACACACACACACACACACACACACACACACACACACACACACCCCTCTCTCATGAGAGTGGCTCCCCAGCATAATAGTGACAGCTGATTCTAACTCACATTTCCATAATTAACAAGCTTGCAGCAGGTGAGCCTATCACTGCATGTCTCTCCTGACCCAGAACAAAATGAATAGCTCTTCTTGTATCAAGAAATTATATGCAATTTACTCCTTCTCTGGGACATTATAGGGAATAAGAATAATTTAAAGTACACCCCACCCCCTTTCTGACTATTTTATTAATTATGATGGGGGTTCTCAGATAATGAACTGATATCTATTTTTACCCGATTAATACATGATGTTTCAAAACTATAGTCACATTTATCACATTTGCTGGAATTATATTTTATCGTGCTAAGGAGGATGATTTTTTTAAAATCCTTTATTGTATTTTATTTTATTTCCTAATATATATATATATATATATATATATATATATATATATATATATATATATATATATATATATATATATATATATATATATATATATATATATATATATATATATATATATATATATATTACTAAATTAAATGTTACTATAATTTACAAACAAAACATCTCTAGAATCTGTTATTCATTAGGCCACACACACACACACACACACACACACACACACACACACACACACACACACACACACACACACACACACACACACACAAAGACAAATATATTTTCAATTATATTGGGATATATAATTGTGAAAATCTCTTTTAATGTCTATAAGTATTTCACACACGCACACACACCCATATAAGTGTGTGTGAAATTACTGTAACTGTAATGACTGTAAATGTACTCTCATTAAATCGTACATTGGTAGCCTGATAGCAGCTTATTAAAATCTGTTTGTCACCATAAAATGTAGCCTACTAAAAAATAACTCACGTGCACAATGTAAAACCATATGAACATAAAGTCCCTCAGATTTGGCCTTTCCAGCAGCTGCCTAATACCAACAAATACAGAGCAAAGACACATAAACACAAAACACACCAGGATAACACTCAATAAAATAACGCAAGAAAAGGATAAAATGCAACATCCAATTTCCCCCTAAATTGTAAGGTAATTCAAACAATGTAGCTACATTTAAAAAAAAACATTACAACATGTCTTTTTAAAATAGTTTACTTTCATTTCACCGTGTACGATAAGCATAATTAACGTTTTTACTGTAGTTTTTTTGCATTCTTTTCCCGTTAAAATTACTATAATTCTACAGTGTTCCTACGTTGTTTTACAACAGCCATAGTGGTCCGCGTAAATATCATAACCATTTAAACAGCCTATAAGCTATTTGTCTTTTGTAAAACATGCATAACAAAATGCACGTGTATTTTCTATATTATGCACCTTATCGTGTCATTATAGTCTACATTTATGGATAATTATCAGTGTGCCAGCGTGCGTTTTGGAGACTTTATGTCGCGGTGGCTGATCTCCTGTTCCTCGCTGCTGTTCAGCTCCGGCCGCGGCAGTCAGAGGCGGCAGGGAATATCAGCACACACCGCTGAGAGGCCTGCTGTTACTGAGCACGAGCGCAGCACAGAGTGTGTATGCCGCGATGTGAGCGTGCAGACCCCGACAGAATGAACATTGAGGAGAATTAAACGAATTGTGAGTAGAACCACGTTTGTGTTTATGTACAAGTTATTTATGGATATGATGGAAACGTGTATATGCAGCGAATATGTGACATTATTGATTAGAGCGATTTACTTCCAGTCAGGACATGCATCCTGTGCCGTATGCTCCTGTGCAGAGCCCAGAGACAGGGTGACAGGGCAGATTAATGTCACGCAGGGGCTCAGTCCCCCCTCTCCCCCAGGCAGAGGTCAGTTCCCTCGCTCCGCACTCACTGTGCCTCCAACCGCCTGGAACTAAACCACTGCGGAGATTCAAATGGTCAGTTTATAGTACGGATAATATTCCTTTTTAAACTTGTTTTCTATTTGCCTTGTTCTTGCAGTATTCTATTTTAAGATATATTGGTGTGTTCTTTTATACTTTGATTTTATTTGAACAAACAGTTTATAAATAATTATTTATCAATCAGTTTAAACAATTAGAAATTAGCAACAGATCACTTTCATAGACGGTTATAGGTTTTGTTTAATTTGATTACGGGTAATTCCACGCAAAAATGTCACATCCATAACGCCAACTAAATACCATGGCATTGTGTTGGTGTTATGGATGTGACAGTTTTCCGCGGAATTGCCCTTGCACGTTAAAACACTAGAATCATCATGTCCAGACGGGGAGGGTTGCAACACTGGTCAATGTGCAAAATTGTGTAAAGCCTATATCCTACAGGCACACACACACACACACACACACACACACACACACACACACACACACACACACACACACACACACACACACACACACACACACACACACACACACACACACACACACACACACACACACACACACACACACACACACATTATATCCCCTAACTCTACCTAGAAAACTTTCTGCATTTTTATTTTTGTCTGATTTATAAGGTGTTTTCCTTATGGGGACCAAAACATTTCTATCCTTGTGGGGACATTTTGTCTCCAGGACATAGGGTTTACCAGGAGCGCGCACACACACACACACACACACACACACACACACACACACACACACACACACACACACACACACACACACACACACACACACACACACACACACACACACACACACACACACACACACACACACACACACACACACACACACACACACACACACGCACACAATAATATATATATATGAAGCATGGCATAATTAAGTAGATTTCATTCCCACAATAATTTTAAATGCCAATGTTTTCTAATAGAGTTACAACCCACCACTAGTGAAGTAGCCTGTAACAACAGCACTCTTTACTTCACGCTAATTTACAGTTTAGTGATAAACTGTAGGTTTCTAAACTTACTTTAAGTACTGATTTAAGTACTGAGTAATACAACATGTTCTAACTATAGGGTTAGGGCTATGATTAGGGCTTGTTTTAGGGTTAGTTACATTATTACAGATGTACGTGTTACAATGACACTGTAAATAAAGTGTTACTGAATATTATTGAAGAGTTTTAGACAAAACACTGAAACAAAATGTCTAACAACATTGTTTAGACACACTGGAAAAATGTCCCCTCGCCTGTCTGGGCCCTTGTTACAAGAGAACAAATAAGTTGGCATGTCTTCTGCAGGATTGATTCTCATCAGTTGCTCTAAACTTATTAGTGTGTATTTCTTGGTCCCGTCCGTTTAGCGGTTTAGGGGTTTGGGGTGGGGGGTGGCGTTACTTCGGAAGAAGAATAAGCTTGTCTGTGTATGAAGAAAGATGTGTCTGAGTCCCACCGGGCCACACTGGGACCATTATCCAACAGGAGTGAAACCTGTGGGGGTCCATCGCAGGAGCCGTGGGAGGGAGGCAGTGATGAGTTTGGGGGAGGCCCAGGACTGTAGTCCCTGTACCCAGCCCCGCTTATCTCCCTCAATGGCGGGGGAGGACACATACTGTAAGGACAGAGGGGAGGTGGAGAGTGTAAGATGGGGCCCCTTTGAGCCAGCAGAAGAGCCCGAAAATCGCAGGATCACGGTGAAACACAACTGTGCAGGAGCCATTCAGAATGTGAACACGGCCCTGAACAACTGTAAAACCTGATAGATGATTTCCAGGAAATTATTTCCTGGAAATAATACATTATTTGAAAATGTTTATGAATCAATGCTTTGTGATTGAATAAATTGCCTATCATTTTTTTCCCTATAATATTATGGTTTGAACTATTCACAAACACTAAAACAAAACATGTAACCAAAATTTTCAGTAACATTGGAAAGATTATTTGAAAATAATGTATTAATCAAAGATTTGATTTAGATTTTTCTCCTTTAAGAATTATTTAATAAATTGCAATATATTACTATTTATACTTTTAACAAACACTGAAACCACAATTTTTTTAGTAACACTGAAAAATTGTATTTATCCTTTTTGATTTATAATACTATTATGTATACATTAAAACATCTGATTAATGATCTATTTGTGGTTTGAGATCTGCCCAGTAAGTCAAATAAACAAACTAACTAATTAGAAAATGAATAAAGTAAGCAAGCAAACAAATATCTTCAGGTAATAATCCCACTAAACAATTCATTTAGCCACAAATTTCAGTCAATAAAAAAAAAAATATATATATATATATATATATATTTTTTTTTTGTTCAGGCACCCAAATGGACAGAAGTGGCCCTTTATCGGCTACCCAGGAGAGCCAGTGCTGGTGTCCCCATAGGCCTCTGGCAGACTGATTGAAACCGTTGATGTTGGACAGGAGTTCAGCTGGAAACAAGGGGGATGGGACTGAAGAGGGGGTGTGTCCAAACTCCCAAGATGTGAATGAATAAACCCAGAGGAGGAGGAGGAGGGAGGAGGGGTGCAGCTAAGAAGTGAAGAAAGATAGAGCATACAACAAGGAAGAGAGAAAGACAGAGAAAGAAAGTTGGAGAGAAAGCAAGCGGTGGAGAAAAATAGAGAGCATGTGAGAAAGAAAGCAAGAGGAGGGGGTGGCGGCAGTGGCATGTTTAAACAGCCTGGACATGATTGACAGCTCTGATAAGGCAGGAGAGAGACGAGTGTATGTGAGAGGCTGGAGGTGTGTGAGTGTGTGTGTGTGTGTGTGTGTGTGTGTGTGTGTGTGTGTGGGGGGGGGGGGGGGGGGGGGGGGATCAGTCTCCGAATCTGACTGAGAGAGGAAAGTGAGCTATTAATTACTAAAGCAGAAGCAGATGTAACAGAATGGTGCCTGAGCAGCTGGAAATCATCAGCATGAACGAAACGGGGAGGAGAAAGAAAGAAAGAACGAGAGAAAGAAAGAAATGAACAGTGCATTAGATGCTGATCATGAGAGCAGTGGGCAGATATTTGCTGATTTGTTTGATTTAACAGCAGTAATACAACAACCCTGTGGTTTCAGTGGTTCAGAATCATCTGGAAGGATGTTTGATTAATCCTATTCATGACCAAAAAGAAAAATGTCATTACATAGAAAAAATAAATAATAATAATTATTATTATTTTATTTAAACCTTCTTACATATACTATGTTTTTTTTTTTTTACAGAAATGTTCATTCTTTTCCAATTGCTGTTTGGATCTACCCTGTAAATTAAACAAATGACTAAATAGAAAATTAATAAACATGTAAATAAATCAAGCTAGTGCTGTCAAACAATTAATCGCGATCCAAAAGTTTGTTTGCATAATTTAAGTGTGTGTAGACATGTAGGCTATGTATTTAAGATTTTTTTTATATTTATATATAAAACATATTTGTGTATATATATATATATATATATATATATATATATATATATATATATATATATATATATACACACACACACACACACACACACACACACACACACACACACACACACACACACACACACACACACATATGCATGTATGTGTGTGTATTGAAATATACATAGGCTAATAATTATACACACATATATTATGCAAAATATTCTATTTTTTTATTTTTTGATGTGATTAATCGTTTGACAGCACTATTTTAAACACTACACTAAACAGACTGAATAGGATTATATGATTATGAAAGAATTATGAATTTATTTAATAGCATTATTTAAAATAATTGATATAATAACGCTGAATAGCATTAACATTTCAGTACTGAAGTAATGATTTACAAAAGTCTGTTCCTCAGATATTCGTCAAAATTCTCTGCCCTTCGCACATTTTTAAAGACAGGCCGTCTTTAATAGCTCAATTAATGCATGGTTACACTTTATCTTAAGGTGTCATTGTTACAGTGTAATTATATATTTATGTACTGAGTAATATTATTTAACGACATGTTCTTACTCACAGGGTTAGGGTAGGATTAGGGTCTGTTGCATGTAATTATGCATAATTTACTGCTATGGTAAGTACATGTAACATATGTAACAAGGACACTGTCAAATAAAATGTTACCCAATTAATTAGCAGGCCGGAGCTCATAACACATTTCCATTGTGGTTGCATAATAACATTTCAATTTGACATGGTCATTCAGGGTTACAGTTCTGGCGAGAATGAGAAAGAAAAGGACCATAAATCAGTCACCTCCCCTCCAGCTCTGTCAGTTAGCAGCTTTTGTTACCTACCTGTAAGCTGAATCCATTCCTTACAGGCAGCAGGGGTGAAAATGAATCGTCCCTAAGGATCTTTAGCGGGGTTTTTCTATCTGAATCACCCCCTCCAGTGCACCTGGTGGAGAGGGAGTGAGCGACAGGGCTTTAGCAGCTCTATGCCCTCGTCCTCCTATTACCCCATCTGCTCTCTGAGCGGGCATTTGCACAAAGGCATCACTAACTGGGTGGGAAAGGACTAAATATTTGATTTATCACTGCCGTGCGAATTGGAATAAAAATATTATTAGAGGCTTATTTTAAGTTGTAGCTCATAAAGGCTTATACAAGAGTTCCTTATTTAATCATGGGAAAGGCGAGGCGGCGCCCCACAAAATGTGACATTTTACAAATTCCCAAGAACGCTTTCATCTGATTAAAATAAAGCGAAGATTTTTCAGATGCGTGAATGCTGTCACTGGCTCCATTGTGTGCGCGCCGCTTTGAGCGTATCAGGATAGGGTGGAGGGGTCAGGGGTCAGTGGGTGGTCAGTAGTGTGGACAGCTTGATGAAGCTGAGGGGAGAGAGGGGCCTGCTGTTCCCACAGCAGGAGCGCTCTGAGCTGGCCAGGGACAGTGGGAAGGTCCCCGGGGGTCATGCTGAGAAATGGGTTCCACTCACCAAATAACAAACACAAGGACAGACTGCAGAAATATGGGGGTTCTTGAGTGTAGAATGGGGGGGCTGACAGAGTTCAGTGTCTATGTCTATGCTAATGCATGAATGGAAGAAATAATGCATGTCGCTGATGATATAAGATAAATGGATATGAATGACATCATTTCGTATAGATTTAGTGTGGCAACTCCATCGGGGCTGCGATAATCATACTATTGTGGTTAAGGGTGATAGTTCACCCAAAAATAAAAATTGTGTCCTTTACTCACCCTTATGTTGTTCCAAACTTTCCATCTTCTGCTGAACACAAAAGATGATATTTTGAAGAATGCTCACAATCGGTTTCGGTTCCCATTGACTTCCATTGTATGTCAATGGGAACTGAAATGGTTTTGTCATCAACATTCTTCAAAAAAAATATTTTGTGTTCAGCAAAAGAAATACACACACAGGTTTGGACCAACATGAGGGTGAGTAAATGAGGACAATTTTCATTTTTGGGTGAACTATCCCTGTAAATTATGTAAAGAGATTGTAATTAGAATCTAAAAGCACTTCATTTGCACTTTTAACTGGAGAACTCGGTCATTGGAATACTTGTCATGAGCCTGTATTATGAATGAGTCATCCTTTTAATGAAAGTCTCTATTCTAGCACAATTTGGATTTATATGCATACTGAGTAGAAGTAAAAAAGGCACAGAAAGATGCAATTGTTATAAACAGATTTTAATTTATCACTGAAAAAAGCGCAACACTACCAATCTCAGTGTTTTCTTTTTTAATATGAAGCAGGACTCGTGTGGTTTCACTTTCGATGTTTTAAATACAAACTTTAGAGACTTTGCATAATTTCTGTACAGATACATGAGAACGTGGACATACCACATCTATAACGTATAAAACCACATCAATAAAACGGTGCAAAAAAAGAAAAAGAAGTCCCTGCACATACAAAAATAAATTAATACACTTTATTCAGTCACCAGTCTTGTGAAAAGCCTGTTGAAAGATCTGAACACACCAACAGTGCTTTAAAACAGTCCTTCACACCACTAAGTGAATCACAAATATGTATTTACAACAGAAAAGAGGTAAAGGTGTGCTAAACTAAATCTTATTTATTCTGACAGCTTATTCTTAATCCAATATGCATCTGTTGATTTACATAGCAACAAAAGGAAAGGGGGAAAAGGGGCGTATTTACAAGACCACAAAATTATCAAGTAGGTTTTTTCTTTTCTTATAACTTCAAACACCAGACATGTTCATCAAAAGAGCTGAGAATGTTGTACAGTAGTATAAAAACATTTTGCACGTTGAGCGTTAAAATATATTACCTTGCGCCCAACACGCAACCAATGCAAATAAATAAAAAAGAACAATAGAAAGGTGGCTTCAAAAATGATCAATGCAGCACAAACATTCGAAATCAGTTTTTTTTTTTTCTTCAGTGTAATCACTGTACAGGCAGAGAAGTGTGACTCTCTGAACTGGTATTGCCTGAGTGACGCCGATTGGTATTAATTAATTTCACAAAAACGGGTCGAACGGGGGGGAAAAAAAAGGGTTGGAGGAGGGAAGAGACTGGCAGCGTCTCCAGCACGCGGCCCCTCGCTGAGAGCTTGGACATGGGGCCAGGCACTTGGGTTCAGGGCCTGGTCTATGTGTCCTGGCTTGAGAGGTAGTTGCTCTTCAAAGAGTGCAGCAGGATCAGTGAGACAGTTTGTGGACCTTTGGGACGCCTCCTCACAGGGGAAGCTCAAGATCGGGATGCAGAGAAGGCCTTCATGGTGCACAAATGTCCGATCGCTTCAGCTTTGAAACATCTGACGCCTTTAAATACACAGACGGACAAATACGACAGGGCTTTTATTGAGATTATCGTTACACGTTCCTTGTTAAAGGGGTACCGAGAGGTAACAGCGGTGAGCAGATACTGTTCCAGAAGCGTCTCCATCCTTCAGTCACCATCGGTCTACACTTTCCGCCCACAGAGACTCGCACCAGCGTGTCATTTTCAGCACACTGGCAGAGTGAGAAAGACCATTGTGTGTCTGTGTGCACATATGTGTGTGCGAGCCTGTCATTTGGCCCCCATGGGACCCAGTAAGTTTACAGCAAGTGATTTACTCAAACTCAGTGCAGCATGTTGTTTGCCAGATGGGCATCAAACTGGCAAGTGTGTGTGTGTGTGTGTGTGTACAAATCTAGGCTGGTGCTGGTGAGGGTTTCGTGCGGTGGGTAAACGCTCTGGTCTTGCTGCTCAGATTGCCAGCCTCTTGGGGTGGGCAGATGAAAGGGATCCATGAGGCAGAACTCCTCCAAAATGTTGTTTTCAGCATCAGGTCTTCTCCTGTCCTGTCACAGACACAGCCTTCTCCCCCAGTCTCTGAATAAAACACAAGCGCACACACTTTCAATAAAACGTGTAATATATGGATGCATTTTTAAAATATTAAATATATCATATGTCAATACTTTTGTCTGTTTGATAGTTGCAGTACTAACTCCAGTTTTAGGAGTGTTGTTGTCGTTGTGCATGGCGAGGAAGGGGTTTGTGGAGATGGCTGGCTGCATGCCGGGCAGGAGGCTGTTGATTGGCAGCTGCTGCATCTGTATATCATTCTGCTGCTGCTGCTGCATTAACTGATAGAGCAGAACCTGCTGCTGTTCCTAAACACACAGACAAACAGAGTATGTTGAGATGTCTAGACAAAGACGGCACACCCACAGACTGCCCACGGACCGTCTGATGCATATTGCACAGAAAAGTGGCAAGAGTTCCCTCAAAATTGCAATTCCAAGTTGTTTTTACAAGCTGTCAGGATGCTAAAAATAAACACTTTTATTGGAATTATGCATGATTTCAGATTCATCTGCCCCTCAACATTACATCACATCACAAAACGGTCAGACAGCATGTCCTTAATAAGCTGCAATGTGGGCTATCCTGATGTTTGAAAGTCACATGAAGAAATGTGAATACTCAAACGGACTATGTTCTGTAGATGTGTGCTGGAGAGTGTGTAGGTGCTCCTCTTACCGGTGTGACCTGCTGGGAGTTGAAAAGCTGCTGAAATTGGTGCTGATGGAGGAGGATCTGCCTGTGCTGTTCAATGGAAAGCCTTGCCGCACTGCAAACACAAGTGCAAAGCCCCCATAAGAAAACTAAATGTTTCACATTTCTAAAACATCTTGGCAATGGCCAGACAAAAGTATTACATATGAATTAAAACAGAAAGGCCTGGTTTCACAGACAGGGTTTAGATTAAGCCAGGATAAGGGTTTAGTTTAATTAGAGCATTTAAGTCGTTTTTATAAATGTACCCTAGAAAAAAAAACTAGGGCCGGGACTTTAACGCGTTAATTAAGATTAATTAATTACAGGACTTTAATGCGTTAATTAAGATTAATTACACAAAAAATAAATAACAATTTTAACCACACTTATTTTTGCACTGCAGAACGTTTTTCAACGAATGAGTTTCGACGGACCGATTATACTGGAGCACTAGCATTCTTGACAACAACAAACCACAGTGAACATGAACGAAGAAGCTGACGAGACCGCTTTGCTTGACCCCGTGGATGGGAAATTTTGTTTTAAAAAAACGAAAGGATGGAAGCGTCGACAAGGGCATGGTTGTGTGCAAGCTATGCAATAAAGGAATTTGCGCATCACCGCAGCACATCGAGCCTCAAATATCACCTCAACGCAAAACACATAGGAGTTAGCGTGAACCGACTCCGAGTAAAGTTACAAGTAAATATCTAAATTACAAGTTACATGTAAATATGCTATTGCTACACTTAATGGCAAACATTGCACTGGTCTGCTGGACTGAAATAAATAAACAATATTTTGTTGATTAAGCTTATGTATTCGGTCATTATTCAATGGTATACTAAAAATCCATGTGAAAAAAATTACTTCTCACTGTTCTCAGGTCAAATATTTATATGCAATTAAAATGCGATTAATTTCGATTAATTAATTACAAAGCCTCTAATTAATTAGATACATTTTTTTAATCGAGTCCCGGCCCTAAAAAAAACAGACACAAAACAATGACAATGGCATATTTTAAGATATGACAGTGCAAGTTGCTTCGAGTTAAGCCAGCTCAAACATGCATTTTAGTCTTGGACTAGCTTAAGCCTTGTCTGTGAAACCGGGGGAATGCTTTCTGCATACTAAAGTAAGAACATTGTAATGATAACATCAGCTGAATCTGAACTACAAGACAAGTTAGTTTCAGAGGCAGACATACACACAAGGACACACAGGCATAAGAACAAAATGAGCAAGTGTGGGGGAAAAAAGGGCAACACAAGCCAATCCTTACCTGGTTTTCACAGTGGTCATGCTGCTGCATTCCAAAAAGCACAAGCAAAAGAGACGGGAAAGCAGAAAAGATTTGAAGAAATTAAGCAAACATGAATGCATCATAGTGCCAAGCTATATGGATGAAGCCCATTAATATGTCCAAGTCACAAATAACCCCCCTGAAAAAACTAAAAAACAACAAATAAAATGTTTATTTAAATGCAATATATAATAGTACCCCAAAAAACATTTAAAAAAAGTAATATTCATAAGCTACCATTCAGAGAGGGTGCAATAAAGTGACATTAAATACATTTATATGCTATTCTTTTGAACTTTCTATTAATTAAGCAGCACAGCTGTTTTCAACTAGCCTGGATGCCAGACGAACTTAGCCCCGCCCACAAATTTTTTTTTTCTCCGGGAAAAATGGCATTTGGGGGGTAAAATATGTGTTATTTTGGCTGGACTGCCTGCTAAATTTCACATTCCTGGGTCTGTATATCACATAATTGGGGTCGCTTCAACCCGCGGACTTGGCAACACAGTGCAGTTGAGTTCTGTTGACATTTGACAACTAACGTTATGCGTCGCTCCGTTGCTCTGATTGGTTGTAGGTCTATCCAATTGAGGTCTTTCCTGGTTCGGTTGAAACACGCCCCATAATCACAGCCCAACGGAGCAGTATCAGACTGAAATTATGACTAGAATTGAGTATGACGACGTCAGGCTAGTTTTCAACATTAATAATAAGAAATGCTTCTTGAGCACCAAATCAGTATATTACAATGAAAAAATGCTTTCTGAAAGATCATGAGACACTGAAGTCTCGTAGGAATAAGTGACATTAAAATATTAGAATAGAAAGTGATTTTAAATTGTAATAATTTATAATTTTTTGATCAAATAAGAGACTACAGACCCCAAACATATGAACGGTGTGCAATTATTTCTATTAATTTAAATTTTCCATGAGATTCACACATCAGTATCACCTGCCAGTTTATCACTAATCCAGACCATGTTATCATGACCCTGAAATGCAGATCCTCAACCAATGCCTCCCACTTCAAAAGTAAACCCCAAATTAATCAGGTATATTATCTAACAAAATCTAAGATGATGAGTGCCAATTTGTACCTGTTACTGAGACTGTTGGACATGGGCAGGGATGCGCTGGTAGCTGCTGAGGGATGGGTCAGGGGGCTGCTGTTCTGGGCCAGGCTGGGGGAGGTTTGGATCACTCCGTTTAGGGCACCCACGATGCCACTCATGGCCAGGTGGTTCCCTTGCAGAGCACCCATCAGGCCAGTCACCCCGGCTATGGCAGGCAGGGACGAGTTGGCATTGCCAGGCTGGACGGCCACCCCGGCCATGCCGACTCCGTTCACCTGCTGCTGGGGGGGACTGTGGGCCGCAGAAGGAGGGGTGGAGAGAGAGGACGTGCTACTTCCGCTACTATGGCCACCAGACAGGGGATCCTGAAAGGAAAAGAAAGAATAGAGAAAGCACAAGAGCATGAGAGAGAGAGAGAAAAGAGAGGTCAACGTGAGAGAGGCGCCTCCTGTACCTGTCCAACCAAATAGATGTATCATCATACGAACTACATTTTGAATTACAGGTAGCTGCAAATCACTTAAACATCACACAGCCACCAATTATCCGAAAAATCTGACTTTACGATGCAACTACGTACTACACCATCACATCACTGAAACACTCGACTAGGGGTGGGCGATATGACCAAAATCCTATTTTGCGTTATGAGAAATTTCATTTCACGATAACTTTTGTTTGCAATTAAAAATAAGAACAAAAGAAGCAAATTACAAACAATAGGACAAATACACAAATTAAATTAAGTGAAGTTTTCAGGTACAGTAGGTTTGTTTAACATTAGGGTTGTCAAAAGTACCACCAAGTCGATATATACATTTTAAAAATGTAACAGTACCAGTCTTTCTGCAGTACCGGGGCTCCACTTTTAAATTTGTGTGAGAGCTCTGAAGAGCATCAAAGGTTTCTTTTTACAACGTATTTTTGCAGCGTTGAGCATCGTAGCTAAATCACAGACATGTTTGTTGAGCGCGTGAACGCAATGGCCAATCAGAGGTTTTTAAGTTAGTCAATAGGAGTTTGTTCAGCGTGAGCACTGTTGGCTATAACGAAATGATTTGCAAGCATGCAAAGAATAACGACGATGTAAATAAGAGATTCATTCATTGTGCAGTATAGACATTTTTTTGATTATAACAGTTTTCACACAGTGAGACTGCGCTGCAGCTGAACTGAAGTGATAACAGCTTCATTGACTAAAAAGGCAGCACTCTTTGATCACTTGCTGATATAACCCATTCATAATTTGAATAAAAGTGTTATTTTTCATGCAGTTAAGTACACACTGCAAAGTTTTGGGAGTGACAACTGTATTAAAATGAGGGATTCAATCTTAAACGGTGATGTTTGACAACGGACGGGACAAAAAAAATCTGACATATCAAAACAGATCTGTGCATTAAGTCTTAAAGTGTAAGGAAAATAGACCTGCCACTTGTTCTGTTACCTGTAATGCGTTTCTTTGATTTTCATTTTATTAAAAAAATGAACTTTTTTATTGATTTATTTTTACTGCAATGTTTAACTGAGCAATATTTGAAGGCTACATGCTGAATTTTTTTTAAAGATTTGCTTATAATTAGTAGGATTACAAATGAACTAGTCATATATTTAATTTTCAAATAGTTATATTTTTTGTTGTTGAAACAAAATAGTTACAAAAGTAACCGAAATTGGTAACAAGAACCATGAAATTTGACTGGTATTGTACTGAGTAAATTGAATAAATGTAAAAAATAAAACACAGCATAGCCTTCACTGTATACATAAATAAAATATAAACTGATTCTTAAGCTACAAAAGTTATTTGGCCAAGAGAAGTGAGTGATTTTCTCTGTCTTTTGTTGTATGATGAACATTAATGACACAGATAGCTGCAGGTATATTAGGCTGTTGTCACATTAAGACCTCAAGCACGGATCTATCATACTTAGACACATACAGTTTCCCACTTAAGACATAACCGACTGTGTTTACGTGTATACTCCAAACGATGGGCATTTGTTGACATAATTGTGTGTGTATTTCACCTTTCACACGCAATAAGCCACGAAAGAGAACTGAATTGGGGATCCTGCTGATTTTCTCATTCATGCATATTTCTTTATCACTGTAACGTGTCAATTACTTTTAGTACTGTGCTACGCATATATATTTACATACTGTGACATAAGAAATATAGCATAATCTCTAACATCGTCATACCGCCCAGCCCTACACTCAACTATGTACAGATATACATAATATAACACTTGACTCAACTAAAGAGGTTCTCAGTCCCAGCAGATGGCATCTGCAGAGCAGGGGTAGAGGAAGTTACCTGAGTGGGCAAGGGTTGAGAGGACTCTGTTAAAACACTGCTGCCTAGCTGAATGCTCTTGCTGTGCAGCATGTCTGGAGGAGAGAGAGATTTTGCAACTTGACATGAATGCGGAGACCAGATTAGCTAGAGTTGAGCTGGGAGAGGAGGCTCCGTGAGCAGAACAGAGGGGAGGAAGGGGGTCGAACGGGGTGAAAGGTGGGCTCGTGTGCGTGTATGTGTGAATATGTGCATCGGGAGGAGGGGGTGTTTGGGGTGGGATTAGACTGTGACGGTCCAGATGGAGTGTGTGAAAACTGTACAGGTAGCCCAGAATGTAGCGGAGACTGCTAACCTGCGTGAGTGTTGCTGGGGTACAGAGGAGAGGAGGCAGTGGTGGCCGTGGTGCTCGCGGGGGTGAAAGGCACAGAGAGCTGAGCGCTCAAGCGCTGCAGACGTTCCTTCTTCATGGTGAGAGTTCGGATTTGTTCCTCCAGGCGCCTGTTTTCCACCTGGAGCTGGTGCAGGGACTTTAGCATTCCTAGAACTGGACACAAAACCATACACATATAAAACATCCCCATCAAATAATCTTCAAGCATCTTTTTAGAGCTGTTTTACAGGAGAATTCAAACATGTCATTTATATATATATGATGAAGTTTGCATCCTTGATTGTGTTATTTTCCTGTTTATTACAGTGAAGCTGCTTTGAAACAATCTGTAATGTGTAAAGTGATATGAAAATAAAGGTGACTTGACAAGATTTGACGGCAAAATAAAAGTGGTTACAAACCATCGACATCAAGTCTTTCAGAAGCAGCGAACCCAAAACCACAAGCGCGAAAACCACATCGGCACAAGTGCGGTTCAAGCCCTCCAGAAGGAACTACAACGACAGACTTCCGCTCATTCCTGCACGCTCGCAGAGGATCACACAGCACTGATCAGGGGCCCGCAACCCCGAGCTAAATGCAAACCAGATGCACTGTCAGCAAAACCACAGAACTGGTCCCATATCAGCGGCGAACAGAAACACAACCGTCCAACCGCTTCCTGTGCAGGCATCTCCATGCGTTTGTCAGACTTCCCCCGTCCTTTATCATAACAGAAACAGCTGCTGCTCATTCACACAATCCTGACACTACAAACCGACTTGCTGCTACTGAGAGATTCACTACAATCTCCTCGCAAACATTACTTGAAACTATACAAGCTACAAAGACAAAACGGACAGGTAATAAAGGTCATAATTACTGTGGTTTTAACCAATAAATTAATTGCTCGCATTACGAGGACGGGTGTAATTACAGGCTTCAAACAGGCATATTTTTGACTGACGTGCAGTAAAACACCATAACTTAAGTAATTATTCTCGCTTTAAATAAAATATTTTGAGTGAAAGCAATAGACCCAAGTTTATCATTATGCATCCTGAGATTAAAAAGGATGAATTACACTGAATATAAAAGCAACAATTTTCATGAGATGAGCCAACGTTCAATGACCATAATTAATAAAAGGCTTTTAGCGTACTAATGAGATATTAATTTAAAATGCCTTTTTATATCTGTACTATAAAGCCCCTCAGCTAGACTTTGAAAATATTACAACAGGAATTCATTGATTTTCACATGCAAAAGCCAGTGTGTAGCAAGTGGGTTTCCAGGGTGTTGCTATATGGTTACTAAGCTGTTCTGGGTGAGTTTTAGCAAAAAGGTTTTCTGGGTGGTTGTTGAAAATCCTAAGGTGTATAACTTAGAAAAGGACTTTCCTTCTCAACAAGCCACATATTTTCAGGTACTATACATGTCTGGTGAGGGATGAGTTACGAAAAGTTTAATACTTAAGCTGATTTAACTGGATCCTATGGCTTAACAACATCCACAGCAAGACCAACACAGTGACATCAAGAAACAGCCAAACAACTGAGTGAGTGTTGAGGTTTAGTATTGTACACAGAAGCAACATACATCATCATATTAGTGTAAAACAGCCCCTCACCATCTCCTTGTGAGCCCTGTTGTAGGAGGAACTGCTGTCCTTCGTTCCATTGGCGTTCCAGCAGCTGATCGATGCTGGTGGCCACAGGGGGCAGAGTATCTGAACCAGAGCCGAGCCCTGGAACCAACGGTCCTGACGAGTCATACCGGATATGAAGCCCGCTTAACGGAGACCTAAAGTCATAAATAGAAAAAGAGAGAGATGTTTATACACACAGGTTTATCAAACAGCTACATTTGTCTCATTGAGAACTTAAAATGTAAATTAAATGTTAGAGCAGGTAAGCTAAGCATCACAGTGGTACTAGGGCTGGGCGGCATGACCAAAAATATCACAATGCTTTTTTCCATATCACACGATATCGATATTTATCACAATATTCATTTAACCATTAATGGGGAAGGAAATGCTTTCCACATATTTGTTGACCCAAATTATGACGATTATCAATATTACGGTTTTGTTCAAATTAAAAAACACTCATGCACACATTTCAACAAGTTTTATATTTTAAAATCAACAAACAACAAATAAAACAAGCAGCTCCACGATTCTATTCTGTGGCATTGCCTTCCTTATAATGACCGTCGTCAATGGCAATGCATTATAACAGCGCACATCTACGCATCACAACGCACGCCCTCTCATTTCATTCAAGTTCAACTTGCGTATCTGTGTTTTTGATTGTATTGAAAATGAAATCAGAGGACTTTACTATTAATACTACTATAATTATTACTATAATTTCTTTGGACCATCTTGTCTGGACAATTGTTTTGTATGCTGTACAAAATGGATTATAAACAGGTAACAGTTAATATTTAAAACAATCTCAATTCAATATGTTCCCGTAATTATTTATGTGGTAAAGAAAATCTGTGTAATAAGTGTACAATGAATATACATTATTATCCCTTAAATGTCACCCTAGTCTTGTTTGAACTTGTTTGTTCATCTTTGGCTCAAAGCCACTTACTGCAAACTTTTCTTTGTGGAAGCTTCACATTAATTTCAAGCGAGCGAGATAAAACATTTAAACTCAAAAACTTAGTCTCTAATTATTTCCCAGATGTAGTTTTGGTATTGAGGTCAAAGTCCACTTGTCTTGCCTTCATTATACACTGAAGACGACTCAGCAGATTTGAAGCGTTTCCCCCTATAGCAGCGACTTTCGTTTTGCATGTTCTGCAGACAGGGTGACCATCTTCGATTAAATTTCCCTCAGGACAAAATATGACCACACCTCAGATTTGGTCCTTTTAGAAGGCTAAAAAATCTCCTGAGCACTGTCACTGCCTTCAGCCATTTCTTCTCGTTCAAAAAAAAATGTTGCACGATGTGTCTGCGTCAGACTGATGCTGGCTGGACATTGGACAGGATTTACAGCGATTTTTCAAAATTGTGGTAATCAAACACTGTTTTCATAATTATCTTTTAAACGATATTACTAACCGTCAGTACATTTTATTGTGAAACCAGTAATTGTCCCATCCCTTTTTCCTTTGTTTTATGATTTAATACAAATTTATATAGACTTTAACATTTTAAAAACAAGCTTTTAAAATGTAATCAAATCAAAATAAAACAATTAAATTACAATAAAACATTGCATTTTAAATGTTTTGTCAAATAAGATGCAGCACAACAGAAATGTATACATTTAAAACGTGGATGAATAAATATATTGTGTGTATGCTATTCCTAAGAAATATTATTACTTTAAGAAGTACATTTTAGTATATAGTAATGATATATTTCTGTCATAATTTCTTGAAGTTAAACCAAACTTTTATTTTGTTATTTCTTATTTTTAAGATCTTTCAGTTTTAGTTTAAGTGTGTATTTGACGGTAGTCTTTTCTCAATTTAAATGGTGAAAAGCTTGTGAAGTGCCTCTCAAAGCAGCCCTGGGGATGAAGTTCATGTGTATATATTGAGATGGCAGACGCAGAAAACACAGCAAGCGTCAGGTCATGTGTATCAGACGAAACGCAGAAATCACTTTAGCGACATGCACCAAACTGGCTATTGTCGTTAATCCGTAGAGTAAAAATGTCCAGCGTTTATCACTATCGACATACATTTTATTGTGATCTCGATATGATATTGTTTATTGCCCAGTCCTAAGTGGTACAATACCAGCTGTAAATATATTAATAGTTTTAGCTTACAAACACATACTACACCACTGCTATATTAACAACACAGTTGAACTCCTGGTCTGGCATCATGCCTTCAGAGGCAGACGCACCGCTCTGTAAAGCCAAACAGAGTTCAAAGCTTGTGCAAGTGAGAGAGCCTGGGCCTGCGTCTCTGACACCATAAATCTCAGTATGCTCTTGTTTGGACAGATAGCGATCTGTGTTATTATGAATGCATCCAGCTCTGAGCTCTACATCAGGGCTTTCTGGCGAACGTGAATCTATCTCTGGGGTAATTACGACTGGGCTGAGATCCGCACCACAAGGCAATAAATCTCCAGCACAGGACTGTGAATCCATATCATCCTAGATGGCTGCTCCAGTGCGGATCACAGAAAAAGCAGATACAGATTTTTCCGGTTAATCTGAAGACAGTGCAGAGCGCTTCTGAATGAGATTCGTGGACATGTGGGACATATTTAAAGCCCATTTACAAAAAAGAACAAGATGCAGGGCAGTGAGGTGAAAAATGCAAGGTCTAGAGACTAATTCCTTATTAATTAATTAATTTTTAACTTGAGAGCTGCATTTTTAGAATGATGCGTCATGAGCAAGACAAAGCAAAAGATGTGAGACATGAGTGCAGGGGTCAAACATGTCTGTCTAGAGCATATTTACATATAAAAACAATTGAAAAGCAGCACAGTGGAATGCAAAAACGTGTTGTGTCGGAACGTCCCCTTATACTTTCAGTACTGAAATTGCTGACACACAAAATGACAAGCTAAATGCATTTCTCAAAAACGACATAAAACTGGAAAAAAAAGTAAATTACAGCATTTGAAAATAATATCTTTATATTCATATCTATACATTAAATATACTGAAGCAGCTATGCAAGTCCACCCAAAAACCCCATAACCAATAACCCACTCCTTAAGTAACAGAAGTGATCTAAATGAAAATCGACATACCTTGTCAACCAAAAATATTACATCCCAGAGGAAATGTTGTTCGTTATATTCAGCTCAACATCAATCCATTTTATATCCTCAGTCAGGAGGCAAAAATTATATATCTCGGGTTACAATGAAAATTAACGCGTTTCTTTCTGCATGCAGAGACATCGCCGCCACATCAAATTCTGAAGCCGGTTTAACTGCGAGAAGGGCAACAGCTGAGTGTTCAAAATGCCTGCTGTTCGGAAGGTGAGCGCGCAAGGGAGGAAGCGGAGTGAGTGAATGAGTGTGTTCTAGGGGGGGAGGGCAAGCAAAATCTCGGAGCCTGGAGGAGGGGAAGTCTAGCTCAGGAATGTAAATAGGACTTACCGAGGGGAGAGGCTTGTCTTTGGTGAGTTTCCTCTTCTGGAGAAGCCGAGAGCCCCGTCTCCTAGCTCCTGATCTGAAAGGTAAACAGAGAGCAGTCGATAAGGAGCCGGAGTGCAGATGTGGGCACAAGAGTAGCCTGGGAAATGCAGGAACGTCAGGCTCGATCCAAAGTGAGCCTGGTAGACATCAGATCTCCCTCGCAGAAATCCATCTAGGGGCTGCAGAGTGGTCTCTCTGGCGGCTCAGCTTGCACACTGACACCACCGAGTGTGTCACAGAGTCACCTCTCTCTCTCTCTCTTTTTCTCCCCCTCCCTCTGTTCTTCCCCTCACCCCAGCTCTTTCTTTCCCGTGGAGGCTCCCATCGCCCTGCCTGCAGGCCCCATGCCAGACACTGCTTTTCATTTTCTGCAGTGAAAGTAATGAATCACATATGCGCCTCGCCAAGCACAACCCCCTCCCTCCTTTCTCTCTCTTTTTTTTCCTCCACACCCCCCTCAAGTCACAGTTAGCCAATCCCATTTTTCTCTTCCTCCCTGCTTCCTTCCCCCCTTCCTTTCCTTTTTCTCAACCGTCTTGTTCTTTTTAACACTTTCCAGCCCACTACCACCTCAAGCACAGGCTGGCTCCAGTGGGGGTGCAGGCACATCAGTGCAAGCCGCCCAAGGTCTGGTGTGACTTATTATGGTGCTGACCCCTTGCCTGACCCTGGATCAGCCCCGGGGCTGCAGTGCAGACTGGACCCGAAAGCATCGGGTATCACTTTACAAAATAAAAAAATAAATAGAAAAACAAAGAACAGGGACTGAACGACAGTGGAAACCTATGAGCAACAGGTGACCAGCATTACTTTTACTTTGTTAAAGTTAAACAAGCCTAGAGTTAGTCTAACTATGACACATTTTTAGACTAGTGTTTTTTTTGTTTGTTTGTTAAACTTACCAATGCCAATATCGAGACAATAAGGTGGCTAATGGCTGAAATATACCTGACATGTTCTTAAAATGTAATTTAAGTTATTAAATTTAAGTATTATATTATAGTATATAATAATAATAATATAATTATGTTTTTGAAGGAAGTGTCTTAAGCTCACCAAGGCTGCATTTATTAGATCAAAAATACAGTAAAAACTGAAATAATGTAAAAAATTACTAATTTAAATCTAAAATCTATTTGAATACATTTTAAAAGGAAATGTATTTTTGTGATGGCAAAGCTGAATTTACAACAGCCATGTTGCTTTCCTGCTCAATAAATATTTCTCATCAACAACGTTGATATTTTTGAGGAAACGTTTCCCAGGATTCTTTGATAAATAGAAAAGTTCAAAAGAACAGCATTTATTTGAAATATAAATATTTTTTAAACATTATAAATGTCTTTACTGTCACTTTTGATCAATTTAATATACCCTTGCTGAATAAAAGTATTAATTTCCCTAAAATAAAAAATCTTACTGTCCATAAATAAGTTAAATGATCAGCCTATTCAATATATATCAGTACTTCAGGCATGCTGCGCTGAGAACGAGTACCAGACAAGAGCCGGGCTTGTGCTAAGAGCACGCAAGCTTTCCAGTCTCGAGCGGTGGTCTCTTTAAGGACGGGTGTTCTTCCTCCTATTGTTAGTCAAATGACCCCCTGACCTCTGTTTGAGGAGGAGGGCATGACTGATCCATTATTCCTCAAAGGCTGTGTTCCTCTTTTTCCTCTCTCTCTCGCTTTCTTTCAACTGCTCCCCACCCCAACCACTATGACAGGGTCCTGCAAGCCCATTCGCTCATGACTGAGACCCCCAGGGTTTAGGCAGGGTCCAGGGAAAGTGTTGAGTGGCCCGGGATGGAGGGAGGGAGTCTAAGGTATGCCTGCCTCCTAAACCCAGGGCAATCCCCTCTGTGTCATCACTGCGGTCATTGTGCAGATTAATGAAATGTTTGAGTGGTAGCATGCTTCATTTAACAGGTATGCACACTTTCAGCTCTCTGTCCCGGGGAGTTTTGTTCTCTGGCTCTCCCTCTCTCTGCGACCTGAGGAGGTAAGGGGGTGGGGGGTGGGATACAGCTGACCACACATTCCACATGCACAGGGGAGTGGAGAAATAATGGGAGGATGAGGAGAAATGGGAGAAGAGAGCGCAGGAAGCAAGGATTTGAGAAGGGAATTCTGAGCCAGTGGGAGGTACCAGCTAAGGATCAGTGTGATTTCCCGTGTGTGTGTCTCACCTGCTGGGGAGCTGTCTGACTGGGCGATCAGTGCAGCCATGGCAGAGTTCGGATTCAGCCTGTTTCCAAACATATGGGATGGCGCCAGGTTAAAGGATCCGGGTAGTGAGTTTGACTAAGGAAAAAACACATAAAGAGAGTTAGACTAAAGATGTAAACACTGTCTAATTCCAAATATTGTGGGTGCCTAAGTGCGTGTCCCTGCATGTGTGCGTATGAATGTGTGCGTGAGCGTTGGCCTAAGAGCTGGATGATAAAACACCATGTCAGCTGGATTTCCTGTGAGCCAGGAGAATTGGCTGAGCCTGCAACAGCAGATCCACAGCCCTGAACAACATGCAGACCATGTGCTTCTGCAGCTAATTATTTAATCCAATTAAGCCATTTCCCTAATAATGGTTGGGATTGGTTGCGGTGGTGCTTCTGAGGTAGCAGCATATGTGCAAACACAAACTTGGTGCATGGTGGAGACCACACAAACCTTCACATTACTTACATTTAAATAACACTTTTGCTGTAAAACAATGTTGTAAATAGCAGCAAATTATTTGGAGGATAAAGAATTATTGAGAACTGAAAAATTATTAAAAGAGATGATTACTCATATTTATTCAAATTTGCAAGCTACACTACCATTTATTCAGTAAGGATGCAATAAATTGATCAAAAGTGGCAGTAAAGACAATAATGTAACAAAAGATTTCTATTTCAAATAAACACTATTCTTTTGAACTAGGTATTCATTTAAAAAATACAGCTGTTTGATGACAATAATAAGTGTTTCTTGAGCATCAAATCAGCATATTACAATGATTTCTAAAGGATCATGTGACACTGAAGACTGGAGTAATGATGTTAAAACTGCAGCTTTGCCATCATAGAAATCAGTTGCATGAGCATAAGAGACTTTCAAATATGTTTAAAAATCTTACTGACTTCAATTTTTAATGGTAGTGTATTATATTTTGGGACGAAAAACCATTCACTTATTTATTCCATCTTGATTCTCAATGCATATTTAAAAAAAAAAAAATCAATAGATTCTTTCCTTTTCCTTTCCTCGCTTCATCAACATCAAGGCCTTATCTGTTCCAAACAGGAAATAATGCTTGCTGAAATTACAATATATTGTATTTCTTGCTGTTATTATAGAATAATGCCTTTATATCTGATTTCTGACCATATCAGACGAACACACCACTCTTGCAAATGGCCAGTGAATACCCCCACACAATGGCAATGTTTAAATCAACCTTGAAAACATGCTTCTTTAATGGATCTTCAACTAACATGTAAAAATGTGCTTTATGGCTTGTGATTTATTTGGACATGGCGCAAGTCTATGAGGTAGTCCAACCCTAAACCTGGCATTGAATTTGAACTGCCTTATCTACAATTGTAAATAATAATGCATACCAATTCTATAAACATAATATAATATAAATATAATGATAATAAATATTAATGGTATGGTTCTAAAAAAAAAAAAAGTAATATCCTGCCTTCCCCTGGCCCCTCACGGCCCTGCAGGCCCTCCCAATTCCTCAGACTCCTCTTTCAGGCCGTGTTGAGAGAGGAGGGAGCATGACCAGTAAGAAGAGAACCCCTCATCCCACTACACAGCTCTCTGTCCAGCCTGTCAGCCCTCATCCCATCAGCGAGCTGAGCTCAATGCGCCCGCACAGGGAAAAGAGGGACAGCCGGATTGTTTGAGGCTTAGGGCTCTCAGCACCATTGTGGAGGTTAACGAAGAGTGGGACAGAGGTGGGCCTAGGGGGTGTGCGCTGGGGTCGAAGGTCACCGCTGCCCTGCTTGCAACCACTGAATATTTTTAGGTCAAACCATTCTTCCATCCACAAAGGGAGAGTTAAAGATGGAGAGGAAGAAAAAAAAATGCAAACATCTCAGAGACAGTCATGCTGCTGATGGATGATTGTTTGTGCTGAATATATTTTATAAAACATCATGTTATACATCAAAAAAAGAATTGTATTCCTGACCCCAGATATACTTTTAAAAACATCACCTGTTTACTGATCTGCTAACTACCTAGTGAAGAAAAAAAGTCCATCATATTAAATATCCTACGCCATAAAGCTTAGGACTAATGGAAGATATTTGCAAGCGTGCGTTAGAAAGAGCTGGACCGCCGAGAGCCCTGCAGCATTAAGGCCATCAGTGGGTCTACTTCATCTCCTAATGTAAGGCCACCCTGCCTGCAGAGAGGGCAGATCTGCACAAACAAAGCCCTGTTGCCTGGAAACAACTGGTTGCTACAGCAGTGCAAGTCAAGACAAAGATGCTCAGGAGAGCGGCAGAGATGGTGCTCAGTCTCTAGTGCGCTTCCAATGGGCCCATTTGGAGCAGCACTGGGAGTCTGTAAGAATGACTTTACTTTATTATTGCCATCTACACACACACACACACACACACACACACACGTCTGTCAATGAGTGGGAGGGGATTCTGAAGTCACCGATTCGTTTATTCTGTATTTATTAATGATTTAAAAATTGTTTCATGAAGAAAGTGATACTTTCATTCAGAAAGGAGGCATTACATTGATCAAAAGTGACAGTAAATAAATGTATAATGTAACAAAAAAAAAATATTTTTAACTTTATATTCATTAAAAAATATTAAGCAGCACTTCTGTTTTTAAAATATATAATGTTTCTTGAGCACCAAATCAGCATATTAGAATGAATTATGAAGGTTAATGTGACACTGAAGACTGGAGTAATGATGAAACTGACGCATCACAGAAATACATTACAATTTTAAATATATTACAAATAGAAACGGTTAAATGAAATTTGTTATTTATTTTATTTTAAATGCAGCCTTGATGAGCATAAGGCATTGTAAAATATCTATATTTATATATAAATATACTGACTCAAAGCGACATATATAGCAAATATAAAGCCAATTACAGCGCTTTTCACACAATGTCGTTCTGTTTATTTGACCACACATACTTCTCTGACTAGCTAATGCAAACACAATCATGTTCATCCGTTAAGACCATATACTTAAGCAGCCTAGTAATAAATACCCTAAATGACTCAAAACACTGTCTTTTAAGAGCTGAAAAATGAGGTCTGAAGTGACAAACTTTACTTCTCCCACTGACATGTTATGTAGACATGCAGCCCTTAGACGGCTACCTTCGTACTGTTAATATTACTGCTGCAATTACATAAATATTGCATTAACACAACCCGTGCACTTGAGAACCAAATTCATTTGTTCTGTAGAAAAGAAAAGAAAAAAATGTCACAGTTACTTAATGCATAAATAGCTGCACCCAACGTTTACATCCGAGCCTTTTATGAGTTAATTACTATTTGTGACATGAATGTGCTTTGAGCATTTATCTTGATCAAATTGGAGCAAATTAACACGCAGTACAAAAACGATGAGTATAATTCCTTTTAATTGGTTAATTTAGTGAGAGATAATGCATTGCGGATACGTGTGAGCAGAAAGCTGTGTGATTAGCAGTATTACTTTTCTTCACAGATATACACAACAGTTCAAAAGTTGGTCAGTAAGATTATTCTTTGATTTCTTTGAAGTCTCTTATGCTCACCAAGGCTGCATTAATTTGATCAAAAACACAAGCTGTAATAAAAACTGTAATATTGAAAAATATTATTGCAACTACAACAAAAAAAAGTTGTATTTTTAAGTTATATTTTAATATATTTTAAAATATAGTATAGTATCACGACCCTTCAGAAATCACTTGCATATGCTGATTTGCTGCTCAAGAAACATTATCAATGTTGAAAACAGTTGCTGCTATGTTTTGTGGAAATTCAATCAATTTAATGCATTTGCTAAATAAAAGTATTAATTTCTTTTTTTTTTTTAAAACAACCCTACTGATCATAAATGTTTAATGGTAGCATATTAGCAGCTCTTGAGTTAAACTTAAGTTTTAAGCTAAACAAAAACACCTTATGTAGTTTTAATTCAGCCTAGTAATGTTGAATCACATTTTTATGCTCAAATTAATGTATTTTATTAATTTGCCCATTTCACCATAACCAAACCGGTTTTGAAATAATCGAACAAACATATGTATGAATACATAATAAAGTCTGTTAAATACTCACATGTGTGGTTGAGGTGCTGGTGAATGGGGTGGTTGGGGGCAGTGAGGTGAGGGTGGACATGGAAGTGACCACAGACTGATGAGCAGGTAACTCAGAATTGGACAGAGACCCTCCGAGCACCGCACTGGGCAATGGGCAGGCTACATCACTACTGCTGGGGTACGGACCTGCAAAAAGACAGCAATTACAGTCAATTATACAAGTAAAACAGCACATCTTCAATAATCACTAAGACAAACGTTTTCAAAAATAACATTGTCTTGATTATCAGCAGGAGATCTGGCATAGCAACTGGGGGTTGTGAAGCAAATCAACACAGGTTATGACCTGTAATCTAGTGGTAAAAGCAAAGTTTTAATAGCTGTAAGGGCAACCTCTGTCCTCCAATATACCTTCACTAGTTATCCATCTATCTTTCTCACTGCCCCTGAGATGAACTTTGTGGACTTTGAATGGCCTGTCTGACCAGGCCCTCATTACAGCAGACATCGAGAGCAAGCACAAAGCATTTCTGAGTCCTCTCAACATGCACTCTGCACCGGCCTCCCGATGACCCAGAAAACAGTTCCCTGAATCTGACGACTCACTATTTCTTCTGTAAAAATGACTGAGGGCTTTTCAGGCGGGGCCGGAGAGCCAGGGAGGAGTGCCACCCATTCATATTTATGTGTCGGTTCATGACATGCACGCTGTTTGTTGTTGCTGTTGTTTTATTGATTTTTTCCCCCCCGTTTTCTCTCTCCCTCCTCCCCTGCCACCATCTCAAATAAACCCAGCTGATGGCCCAGGCTGACCCATTGCAGGAACGAGAGAGGCCCCCTTGCCACACAAAGGAATGAATGGCTCGCGGCAGTCTACATTCACTGCCGAAACAAGGAAACATTGTTGGGCGGAGAGGTACCACGTGAAGCATTTACAGTACCAAGCTCTGAACTCCACATAGGGCATATGCAATAGAGTATAGAGAAAGGAAGCTTAAACATCACTGTCACGGTATTCCATTTAATCCCAATTCGTTTTACTTTTAGAAGACTTGTGAATACCAACAGTTAACTTGATGCATTAATGATTAGATTAATCTTTAAATCATTGTGTTGATCTGGTAATCTGGTTAATAATTAACATTTCAGAAAAGGTCAACCAACGGAGCATTTGATTAGAGGTTACAAGACATGCGCGACCAAACAAAGCAAGGACAAAGATCCTGTTATCTGGTGCTGATCGAACGGGCCCGATCGATCAGGACTTAACATCTCCTCCTGAAACCCCCCTTATCAAATCAGGGGAAGAGAGGGGAAATTTCAAATTAGATTAGCCAGCATTTCAAGTCAAACCCCTGTCTCCTCTCTCAGCAGAAAATCCATGCGAGTTCAGAGGGAGGTTAATGACGAGGCCCAGAACCTGATAAGGATCCTCTGCACTTTCCTTACGGACGAAGAAAAGAAAGGAGCGACTGATTCGAGGTATTGTTGCACGGCAGTAGAACATATTTAGGGCTTTGACGTGGCAGATGTTTTTCATTTAAATGTGGTATCATGAACAGTAATCGTTGTCTTGAAGTGTTTTGCGTTGGGTTACTAGCTTCAAGATATGTTCCACCACACGCGAACAGTCGGGCTTGATGTTTCTAATGTGTGCTGACAGAAAACAATAAGTTAAGGTGCATGGCTGCAGTTAATACAGCAAATGCATGCATTGCTTGTCAATGTATACTTGAATGGACAGAACAGCTGCACAGTTTCATAGTACAGTAATAAATCCAGGCTTCAAAGCATAGTTAACCTAAATATTTTGTCATTATTTTGATCATGTCATTGCAAAACTGAGAGACATTCTTCTGTGGAACATAAAAGATAAATGAAAAATGTCTGATGTCCATATAATTAAAGTCAATAGGGTCTAAATGACTTTCATTTTATGGATGTACACAATTGTATTCAGTATATGGAAAAAAACATTCTTCAAAATTTTGTTCACAAGAGGAAGTGTCATACAAGTACATTGTAACATTATATGTTTTAGTATTTAAAGGTCCCGTTCTTCGTGTCTTTTTGAAGCTTTGATTGTGTTTACAGTGTGCAATATAACATGTGTTCATGTTTCGCGTGTAAAAAAAAAAAAAAACTGTATTTTTAACACAATTTACTTTTCTGTATACCGCTGTATTCACTGTCTTGAAAACGGCTGATGACTTCCTTTATTCTATGAAGTCCCTCCTTCAGAAATACGTAACGAGTTCTGATTGTGCCAGCGGTTCCCGTGTTGTGATTGGACAGCAGCTTAGCGAACGTGGCCCGGTTCCTGTGTTGTGATTCGACAGCAGCTTAGCGCACGTGGAAAGGTCACGCCTCTTAACGGGAGATATATATGCGCTTAATGATCTCTACAGCGTCCCTGGGAAAGCCAAACAAAGGTGATTTGACTCCGGGATGAAAATAACAGCGTCTCGACGACATGGCGACAAACGCACTCAAACGCAGCACTTCCTTTTCTCCATGCGACACGTCCTCTTCTCCACGTGGGACAGCAACAAGACCACGCCCCCTTTTTTCACGTAGTCTTGTGGGTGGAGGTTAGTCTGTTCTACCGACGTCATTTATGTAGGAAGTACCAGGATGTCGTCCAAGCCGGCCGTTCGCTGTAGGCTTTGAAAGGGAACTTCTGTTAAATAAAATATCTCGCTTGGCATTGAACTTTGAGCTTTATCATTTTACGGGTATTATTTATGCTCTAACAGCAACATTACACACTAACTAAAGATTGAACAGTGGGATCACGAAGAACGGGACCTTTAAAACTTTTAGTTTTAACTTTACTCACTTGTGTGAAATTTGTTTAGTATCATGCTGTATCATGTGAAAGATGCTACAAAAAAAGAACAAAGACGTCTGTCTAGAATATATTTACATTAAAAAAAATGAAATTAACAAAAGCTCCAAAACCGTATATTCTGTGTGAACAGCCCTTAAAGGCTAATTTGCAGTCTGGAGGAAATCACGTTTCTGCATAAATTTGTTTAGTTCAGAACAACTTGAAAGCCTGGTGGTGTGTGATCTTCAGTCGTTTAGTGTTTGATGGTCAGTTTTTTTCTCTGTAACCCAATTCAAAGTCGACAAGTGTAAAATCTGTTACGTTATCAAAAGTTGTAGAGTCTTCCAGCCTTAACAGCGTCTCACTCAGCTTTTCCTTCTAATTTCATATGAAAACCAACAAGAATCATTCCACCCTCTGTAAATAACACCCTATAAAGCCCTACAACCAGCCAGGGCTGAGATGGATGTTTGCATTTAATAACAGCCCCCACTACTTCCCTGATAAACCAGTCATCCATCCAAAAAAAAGAGAGAGCTGGGAGCCATTGAGGGAGGGTGAGACAGATAGATGAGGTGGAGCACTTTGCTGTAGCCCTGCATTAGCAATAGCTAAATATTTACAGTCCAACCAAAGGCCAGGAACAGGTGAGGGCAGGGACGGGTGGGAGAACAAGCACCAAACAAACAAAAAAAATCCTTGAGAGAGGGGACAGGGCGATAGCGAGACGGCACATAGTAGAGAGTGACAGAGAAAATAAGAACCCCCCCCCCCCCCCCCAGATTTTTTAAGTTCTAATCAGAGGGAAAGAAACTACAAAAAAGTCAGATGGTTGCCAAGCAACAGTGCAGCGCCACAGATAAGGCCCGTTAAACATTCTAGTTGGCATGTGTGCATGGAGTGCTTTTGTCAATGGCTAGATTTAGCAGGTGTGAGCAAGATAGTGCCTACAAATGAGAGAGAAAGAATGGTGTGAACATGTATATGTACGAGAGTGAAAGTTCTGGCTCCAGCTCAGTGAACGGGAAGGCCAGTAGGGGTCAGGCCATTTCTACACACTATCTTGAGCCGGTAAGTGATGTCGGCTCACTCTAGATCCCAAGCGAAGACAACGACAGGGAGGAACAAATAAAATTTTAACTAATTGCCTGTTACGGGCTCCTTCCCTCCTCCAGCTCCCTCGGGCTCAACAGGTTAATGTGCATCTCTATGGAGATTCAGCGGGCCACTCTAAGCTCTCAATCAGGTAGGAATGAGGAAGCACTTTAGAGAGCACCTCCATCCACTTTTACCCTAATGAGCTTCAGCACAGACCAAAACAACATCATGCTGGTTCCCAGGCTTCTATTCGAGAAAAGCGGACGTCAAATGGACTTTTTTTTTTTTATAAATAGAGATGGGGAGAAAAAAAACTGCAATTCATGGGAAGATTATGATGAATAAGAGGAATTGAACAATGCGATATTGAAAAGTCACTCCAACGTAATTCCTGAAAAATAATTATCTCAGATCGACCAAAACATGACCATTTTTATATTTCATAAACAGAGATAAGGGAAGTAAGATGGCAAATGTTAGGAGAGAGTATGTGGATTAAAGAGAGTGTAAACATATTCAAAAGTAAAAAAATAAACTTGGACGTGGTAGATATCATTTATACATTGAAAGGAATGAAAATGAGGCTGTGAATTTGAAAATATCCAAATAAAAACATGGGCTGAAAAGAGAGACATGGACCTTCAAAGACAACATGAAACAGGATGGTCTCAATACAAAAAGAGAGGTTTAGTGATGTCAGCTGAAAATAATTTCAAAGCAAATATGCACTTTTTCCCTTTGGAATAAATTGTACAATGGTTATCAATAGGCTTTCATAAAAACTTGCCAGATTTATTCATACATGCATTAAATATTGAAGAACATAAAAAATGATAATGAATAGCCTATGTAATATGGTGCATATTTAGCAAAATGCTTCTCTCTAGAGTTAATTTTTCTTGCTGACTAACGAGTTTATGGACACTGGATATGGCTTTCCTGTGGTAAATGTGAAGTTACATGACATTGTTTACAAGATGTTTTATTGATGTCTTTCCACGGTTGAAACACTGATTGAGTGATTCCATGTGACATGATATGGATTTCGGTAAGTTGTACTCTATCTTTTAACACACTTTCAGATGCTCATTCATGTTTATTACGCGCTGTAACTGGCATTAAAAGATTAGACCACTTCAAAATGAAAATGTCCTAATATTTTACTCACCCCCATCTCATCCAAGATGTTCATGTCTTTCTTTCTTCAGTCGGAAAGAAAATAAGTTTGAGGAAAACATTCCAGGATTTTTCTCTCCACCATTGACTTCTATTGCAACCAAAACGTTGAAGGTCCAAATCAATGCAGTTTCAAAGCGCTTCAGAGGCTCTGCACGATCCCAGACGTGGGTCTTATCTGGCGAAACGGTCGGCTATTATAAAACAATAAATAAAAAAATTCAAATGAATATACTTTTTAACCTAAATTGCTCATCTTGTGCTGCTCTGAGCTCCCCAAGCGAACGTGCGAGTACTAATACAAACGCCCTTTACCAAAAAAACTAAATCTTCAACTTTAAAATCAACCGACAGGTTGTTTTACCTTTTTTTGCTACAGGGTGTTTATATTAGTCTTCACACGAGCACTTTGTAAACACGGGGCGGTGCTTCCGCCTACATCTAGTGTGATGTTTCCGACGTGATTGCACAATCACTGGTGAGCGCAGAGCAGCGCAAGATGAGCAATTTAGGTTAAAAAGTATATTCATTTAAAAAAAAATTTAAATGGCAGATCGTTTCGCTAGATAAGACCCTATTCCTCGTCTGGGATTGCACAGAGACTCTGAAGCTCTTCGAAGCACTTTGAAACTGCATTGATTTATACCTTCAACATTTTGGTTGCAATGGAAGTTAATGGTGGAGAGAAAAAACCTGGAATGTTTTCCTCCAAAAACTTATTTTCTTTTCGAATGAAGAAAGAAAGACATGTTGGATGAGATGGGGGTGAGTAAAATATCAGGACATTTTCATTTTGAAGTGAACTAATCCTTTAAGGCGGAAGAGAAGATCAGTTCATGTGCAATCTGCGCTGCCGCTTCTCTTGAACTGAACTGAGCTGCGCCAGAGCGATCTCACACCACAGCGCCAAAACGGTATTTATGGTTTTGAAATTCATAATAAAATGGATGTAATTTGAAATCTGAGACTTTCATATCAATAGATATTATATATTATTATATTATATATATTCATATCAAAAGATTATTGTGATTTATTGGATGGGAGGCGCGCTACAATGTTCCTTTCATTCATCAACAGAAAACAGGATGACTAATTGATTCTTGGGATTTAAGAACCGATATCAGTTCGTAAAAATGAGAATCAATCAGAAATCTATATTTTTAACCCAGCCTTAGTTATCAATAGTTTTTTTCCCCTGCATCATCCATTGTATGGCTGCGCAATAATGGTTAAACGGATAATTACGATTATGTTGCTCAAATAATCGTGATTATTAATTTGATAAAAATACAATTCATCAGAATTCGTAAGGTGATGAAACACGGGTTAACTTTGAGCAATGTTGCTGGGTAATGTTGCAGAGGGATGTTGCTTGGGCACTTTTCCATTGAGAATGGGCAACAAATTTCTATCTGGATACTTTAGATTGGTCATGGGCCCTGTGTTATACCTGGTTGCCCTGTTGACAGCAACATTGCTCAAAAAGTTGCCCGCGTATCATGACCTTTACACTTCCATGTAAGCACAAATCAAAAGAACGTCAACTTATATGAAAGGAACAGACACAGACTGGCTATAATACACACATTTGAACAGAATACCTCAATGGAGAACGCTAAACTCCATGTTTGTTTGTTTTTTAAGATCATCAGCATTTTTAAACAGTGCAGAGAGAGTATGTACACATGGATGTCACGTTGGGATGATAAAGTAAAACACAAGGAAGAAAACATATCCATTTGACGCCCCCCCCTGTAGCCAATAATTTTATACCTTAAAACTCATCTTTGATCATCAAAATTACATACTTGCCCATTTTTTCCTGTGAAAAAAAATTCTTCATGCCTTAAAATGGTTTGAATGCAACTCTACACCCTTGCTTCATTTAGCATATGCAGATCCATGAATATGCAAGTTAGCCCCGCGACCCACTCTGTCAACTTTCCTCAAGATACTGTAGTAAACGCTGCACAATGGTATTGCTCTCTACAAGGTCTGACCCATAACGTAATTAATATGATTAGCCTTTTGCTTGACTACGTTATCAAACAGCTAATAATGTGTTGCTAATGTTACACAAACCTGTTCGCCATCTCAGAGTCAGACAGCTGTCTTTTAAAAATCAGCATCCTTAGAAATGCTTTGAGCATCATACAACATCAGTGGAGAAAAGCATATAGTTCATCATAACATCATAATATACATCACATACATAATGCAATTATATTGCTAAATACCCAATTTTTCAGATCAACAGAAAAACATACCGGGATAAAACTCTCCTGCTTTACAGCAGTTAATGATATGCTAAAGCCCGCCCGCACGTTGACGTGAGACTGTCAACCTGCGTTTTTGAGACTGTCTTTGATTCACTGCAGTTTTGAGGAGAAAACACTCAGAAATGGTGCTGACTTGAACTTGCACATGGTTTTTCTGAAGGCATATTAAAAACACCACATAGACATACACTCACCTAAAGGGTTATTAGGAACACCATACTAATACTGTGTTTGACCCCCTTTCACCTTCAGAACTGCCTTAATTCTACGTGGCATTGATTCAACAAGGTGCTGAAAGTATTCTTTAGAAATGTTGGCTCATATTGATAGGATAGCATCTTGCAGTTGATGGAGATTTGTGGGATGCACATCCAGGGCACGAAGCTCCCGTTCCACCACATCCCAAAGATGCTCTATTGGGTTGAGATCTGGTGACTGTGGGGGCCATTTCAGTACTGTGAACTCATTGTCATGTTCAAGAAACCAATTTTAAATGATTCGAGCTTTGTGACATGGTGCATTATCCTGCTGGAAGTAGCCATCAGAGGATGGGTAAATGGTGGTCATAAAGGGATGGACATGGTCAGAAACAATGCTCAGGTAGGCCGTGGCATTTAAACCATGCCCAATTGGCACTAAGGGGCCTAAAGTGTGCCAAGAAAACATCCCCCACACCATTACACCACCACCACCAGCCTGCACAGTGGTAACAAGGCATGATGGATCCATGTTCTCATTCTGTTTACGCCAAATTCTGACTCTACCATCTGAATGTCTCAACAGAAATCGAGACTCATCAGACCAAGCAACATTTTTCCAGTCTTCAACTGTCCAAATTTGGTGAGCTTGTGCAAATTGTAGCCTCTTTTACCTATTTGTAGTGGAGATGAGTGGTACCCGGTGGGGTCTTCTGCTGTTGTAGCCCATCCGCCTCAAGGTTGTGCATGTTGTGGCTTCACAAATGCTTTGCTGCATACCTCGGTTGTAACGAGTGGTTATTTCAGTCAAAGTTGCTCTTCTATCAGCTTGAATCAGTCGGCCCATTCTCCTCTGACCTCTAGCATCAACAAGGCATTTTCGCCCACAGGACTGCCGCATACTTGATGTTTTTCCCTTTTCACACAATTCTTTGTAAACCCTAGAAATAGTTGTGCATGAAAATCCCAGTAACTGAGCAGATTGTGAAATACTCAGACCGTCCCATCTGGCACCAACAAACATGCCACGCTCAAAATTGCTTAAATCACCTTTCTTTACCATTCTGACATTCAGTTTGGAGTTCAGGAGATTGTCTTGACCAGGACCACACCCCTAAATGCATTGAATCAACTGCCATGTGATTGGTTGATTAGATAATTGCATTAATGAGAAATTGAACAGGTGTTCCTAATAATCCTTTAGGCGAGTGTATCACCAACATTAAAAACTGGATTTTTTAAGAGAAAAGTTTTGATTGAGGTATTCTTGACATCTGGCAACCCCAATCATGAAAGCTTGTGGAGGTTTGTTACCAATGCAAGGTAACGGAAATGTCAAAGGGGGAAAAAATGTTTTCAGGATAAATAACCAATGTGCCAATATCATAGATTATGTGTAAACAAGAACAGCAGATATCTTGGTAATGATTTAAATATGATTAATCGTGTAGCCCCATTGCTATGCACTATATTTATATCATCCACAACACAAAACAATCATCAGTATTAGTGAGAATTTGTGCACATATTAATTATTTACAATAAACAGGCTCAATTAGTGTTTCATGCTGACTTTAAGCAAAACTTTAAACAAATTAAATTACGGCACTCTCTGCTCACCTGGTCCTGCAGATGGGGAGCTGACAGTCATACCCTGTAAGTTTCCATTCCTGAGGAGGGATGGGGACTTCTGAATCCCCAGACTGCTGCTTCCAGCACCCATCGCTCCCACACCTCCCGTACTGCTGACGGTGCTCCCACGGCAGGCCAGGGTGCTCATGGAGGATGGCGAAGGGGAGGTGGATGAGGGCATTGTGGATCCGTGCTCTCCTGTATCAGTGGTTTTACTGTCCTGGGTGGTGAAGCACGGTCCATACCGGTTTCTCCAGTTCCCTCTCTTCTTCTTCTTCACTCCATCCTCACCTGTAGATGAAGATGATGTTGCAGAGGAAGAGGAAGAGGAGGGCTGGGGTCGTTTGTAGCCGGCCGAGGCCAGGCCACCCAACTCTCCAGCCGGGTGACAGTTTTCGTAATGCTTGCTGGAGCTTTGGGGGAGGGACATCATGCTGAAGGTGTTTAGAGCCACCATGCCTTCAGAGGCTCCGCTTTCCGCACCACCCTTCACATGGCAACGGCCAAAGGATGGAGGCGTGTAAGATTCGCCGGCCCTCAGGCTGGGATCAGAGAAACTGAGGAAATCAGATGTGGTTTGAACCACAGACCCAGTAGTGGCTGATTTACTGCTGCTGCTGCCTAATAAAAGACCTGAGAGAGAAAAAGGATAAAAGTGCACCTTAATGTCATAACCACATTAACAGACAGACAGCATAAACCAACAGAGAGGTGGCATGTGGTCATAAAACTAAGACCCTTTTGCAGCCACAATTTTTAAGTACACAAAAACACACCATAGCTGGAGCGCCAAACTGGACAACAGCGCTACAATCACCTTTTATATTAAGAGCTTGTAATATTGTAGCACAAAAAACATTATCAATTCTGTACATAATAGTTAAGCAACTTTTGCTATATTACACACTAATATTTTTAATTAAAAAACTTTTAAATGGCAAAGTCTATTATGCTCACCAAGGCTATATTTATATGATCAAAATTCCAGTGGGGTGGAAATATTTTGAATATTACTATAATCTAAAGTAACTTTTTTCTTTTTTAAATTATGTGAATTTTTTCATCATTACTCCAGTCTTCAGTGTCACATGATCCTTCAAAAATCATTGCAATATGCGGATTTGCTGCTCAAGAAACACTTATTATTAATGTTGAACAGTTGTGTTGCTTAATTGTTTTTGTGGAAACAATGATGCATATTTTTTCAGGATTTTTTGATGAATAAGTTCAAAAGATCAACATTTATTAATGCATCCTTGTGGAGTAAAAATATTTATTTAAAAAAATAAAATCTTACTGACCCTAACTATATTAGTTGTCCAAAATGAATACCAAAAAAAATCCCATCTCTGAAATGTTGAATAGATAGGAGAATGCTCTTTTTTTTTTTTCCAATTTGAACACAAATGACTTGACCTCTTAAATGAGAATTTTTTTTAGATGAGAATTTTAGTTTAAAAAAACATTTGATTTTGAAAATTCTAAAAATGTATTAAATATTTTTGAAAATAAATGGAATTTCCTGATTTCTTCAGGAAATAGTTATCACACCAAACTTGCAGGAAGCCAAACAATCAGTTATGTATGTAGGCAGGCAAGAAGGGTGACCCAGATCTAGGTGTTCATTCGGACCCTCCCCTCAGGCAAGGACTCGTCCTTTAACCAAAGCCAGAGAAACAAGTCCGACGTGCATGTTTTCACAGCTGTGGCAAGAGGCTGCAGAGGCTTTACTTCCCAATTTTACTATGCAGTCTATCCCCTGAGTCTATCCCACTAACATTTAAACACACACAGAGCTTGCATGCCAACACGTCCAGAAGATAAAGTAATATCACAAAAAAGCTGCCATGACAAATAGATAACTAGCTCCATTTTGTAGTTCTTTCAAAAACACATTCAGGAAGTTCTGCTATATCTTATCGCTGGATCCTAGATTAAGCACTGCTATCCATTTACTGCCTGAAGATGAGCAAATCTGTCTGAAAAGAGAGCCGACTTAACTTAAAATCTTAAATCCTGCCTCAACGAATATTACTTTTTATCTGCCATTCTTATAATCAACAACAATATTCATATAAGCGGCAATATACAAAACTTTACATGTCAACTCAGCTCTCTGTTATTGTCAACCACAAAGGACTCAATTTAATAAAAGATTGCTGATATTAATCTCTCATATACTTGGGATATTACATCAGGGTGGCCAAACAGAACAGTTGTGTGGCTGGGTCTGTGTCAGGTGTTGTCACAACAGCCCAGACAATATGACACTCTTAGTCAGAAGATTAGACTCCATAGTTAATCTCCAACATCTTTTGATCTCATTGCGCTCTGCTGAAAAAAAAACACTGGATTGTTTCTTCTTTCAGGGTTCCTTGAAGTTTGCGTGTAACTCCAGCGAGGAGGCCCCTGCCGCACTTTGACACATTAATGATTAGTCTGAATTTTCCAGACGCGACCTCTGCTTCAATCCCTCCATCACGGCTTGATAGCAGAAAGGAAGGGAGCATGCTTCTCCTCTGACTCCCAAGCCTCCCTCATAACACACATAAACACTCATACACACACAGACGCCACCCACAGCACTGCCAGATCGGAAAGACTCGCCGCTCCATATTACAGCAGCCGGCAGCCAGCCAGACGACAGCCTTATCGCACACACATGCCAAGCTTACGGCTTCTGGATTCCATCCAGCTCGGTCACAACAGACTCACTCGAAATGTCACACACAGGAAGTCGACACGAGACTTGAATCTTGCCGTTCAATTCAGGAACATGAATTGTTTCTGATATGTTTTGTTTCTGATTCATGTTTAACGATTCACTTCATCAACAATCAGAAGTGAAAGTGAAGTTGGCATGTTTGAAAGTCTCACCTTGCTGAAAAGGACTGGTCGAGGAGGGGGCCGTGGATGAAGTCGCCGTGGTGACCACAGGACCGTGGGGTTTGCTCGGCACGGACTTGCGCCCCCTGGACCCTGAGCTTGAGCTGGTGCCGTGACTGCTGGACTTCTTGCTTTTGCCATCCGAGCTCTTGCCATCCGAGGAGCCGCCATCCTTGGAACTGGAACTGGAGTGAGATGGAACTTCCTGGAAGTTGGCATTGGTGAAACGGCCTCCGCTGTCATCCAGTCGCTTCTGAGTGGAGGAGATGGAGGAGACACTTCCGGCACTGGTGCTGTTGTTGTAGCTCTGTGGCCAAGAAGGGAATGCACATATGGGCAAAAAGGCTTAGAGTGCACTTTTTTTTTAATTGATATTTGACAAACTCTCAGGCATCGATCCTAGTCTAACAGACAGGTGGACTCACCTTCTCAGAGGTCACCATCAGCGCTGGCACCAGGGAAGGCGACAGTTCCAAAGACTTTTTGTGCTTTGGTTTGTGGCGATCTCTTTCTTTATGCTTCTATGATGAAACAACAACAACAACAAAACAAAGCTTTAATGAAGATAGTACAAATGTTTTGACTGAAGCCAGTACAGCTTGGGAAGGACTTTAGCCTAGAGTCTAGACTGTCATTTCTGAAAAGAGACAGAAAGATGAGAAACGCAAAAGGTGAAACAATGAGAGGCCCATTCTGCCCATGAAGATATTCCTGTAAAGAAAAATAAAGGGTATTCCTCTGGATAGGAAAGGTTTCACATTGTAGGCCTGACCAGAGTCTACTGCAGCTTAATTTACACCCCAGTCTAGTGCCACTGCACACAGCTCTATTTGCGCCCGAGAAACGGGAGCGTGAACAAATTTACACCTCGCACTCCAATCGAACACCTCCAACCTCTCCGTTTCTGTTCTTCAGAGCATGGCTGTAAAAATATGCAGTGATCCTGAACCAGTCGTAGAGAATATTTACACATTCCCCACAGGAGCGATATACAAACGTCTATCTTTTTTTTGCCCCTTTCTGCCATCTTCCACTCATTGTCTCAGTTAGAATTGACAATTATTCTGAACACAACGGTTTATGCTACTTCTCAGTGCAAGTGGCGGTGACAATTCCAGAGGCCCTCAGGCTCAAGTTTTTCAATGAAAATGAAAATGAGCTTCTGCTTCTTCAACGCCATTTACCATTTTCCTGCATATACTATTTTAAATGCCATTTCCTTAGAACAGAAAAATAATACACACTTGAAATGAAGGTGTTGAATAAACACCTTGGGATTTTCTTTTTAAGTGGTTGGAAAATATTGTATTTGTATCGAATACACATTGCTATTGGTTTTCATCTGCAACCTACATATCCAAAACAAATGTTTTTGTGTTATGCTTAATGATTTACTTATGCTGCAAATCCCATAATTTTAACCACAAAACCCAGCAAAATGACAAGTTTATTAATAGTGACAAAATAATTAAAAATATAACAGCTTTTACTGAAATTACAAAGCTTTGTTATGTGCATTTGCGCTGCAAGAAACAAGCTAATTTTGAAGAGAAGCAAAGACAAGACTCTTAGTCTTAATTAACATCGTTTCTGAAGGTGTTGACAAGGCAGTGTTATTATGGGGGGGGGGGGGGGGGGGGGTCTCTACTTGGCTTTGATTATGAATGGAAAAAAAGAAAAGAAAATACACAACATTCATCTTAATTCCATTAAATAAACAAACTGAAACATCTAGATAAGTAGGCCCTTATGTAATGACAAAAGGTATTAACTGCTGTCTACTGGTCTAATTAAAATTCTGACATAAATGTCTTGCAAGAGTTTGACATAAGACAGCTATCTTAATTATACAAAGATGAATAGTTCAGGCAGAGGTGACTGAAAAGAGAGGGAACAAAATGCCAAGGCATTTATCATAATTCATCAATGCCTTCAGCAGATTAGTAAAATGTAGCAAATCTCTTTCAGGACGAACAAAGAAATTACTCACGAGGCTTCAGGCTAAGTATTAAAATTCAACTACGGAAATGAATAAATATAATAAAGCTTAAAAATAAAATAACGTTTAAATATAAAAGAAACTAATCATCGAGAAAGCAAAGCTAAAATCCCAAACATATCAGATTTAAGATATGTGAGGCAGGAGAAGGAAGAGAGATTGAAAACATCATTTTATTCCCAGATGCCGCTCTCGACGGCCTCTCAGAGCACATCTGAACTAGCTGCAAATTGAGAAGCTTTTAGCCTCTATTGTTGTTTGGCCCTGGGGTTTGGAATTAGCTAGGTATACATCTGAGCCCCCCGACCTTTGACCTGGGAATGTGGAGTAGGGGGGATGGGCCCCCTTTGCTAATGCAAATCAGGCGTTGTAACAATAGCCATGGCGGAGCACAGAGCACTTCACAACACGATCTTCAAGAATACAGCTCCAACCCGAATCATTGTTCATGTCAACCCCTCTCAATACAGAATAAGGCAAAGAAGTTAAATATCAGAATAATTCTGGGAGAAACGGCTTTAAATGGCATCTCATATTTAATCTTTCGCTGACCTAGATTACACAGGCTGCACAGTCGGTCTTTGCAGCTTAAAAGAGCACCATCTACTCCATTTTGGTATGCATTTCCAATGCAAACTCATTCAAACCAATTCAAATAATTAGCGAATTTGTGTCAAATAACCAACAGCCTCAATGTCTGACCTGCACTCCCCGCTGTAAGTGCTCATCTGACTATTGTGACCATTCAGATTTTCATTTAAATACACAAAAGCAACACAGATCCTCATATGCAGTCAAATACTTTCTTCCCATTACTTTAAAATGATTTATAATGTACAAAATACTTGTTTTAATTTGGTTAAAAAAGCAAAATAAAAAAAATGCATGTGTGGCTCCACACTTTATATGTAGGTTGGTAAGCTCGCATAACAGCAAAAATCCACAATTATCATGTTTCAGAGAATTTTCTTTCTTTTTTTTATACCGCTGTTTGAAAAACAACTATTAAGCAGAATTATTAAATGAAGACAAAAAAGGTTCACAACAGACAATTAAATAATAAATAAATGTAAATCCTTCAACCTTGAAAAACTGAAGAATACCACGAAAACATTTGAAAATGTTAAATCAACACAGACCCGGTTCAAATAGAACAAATCAGGCAAGCTATCGCTGATTAAGATGGCTGTACAGAGGCTGAGCATTTGAAATATGTGGCCAGTGGGAGCTGCTTAGGGACAGGCAGAAAATTATCAATGACGATGGATAGATGTGATGAGCTCCTCCACACATTTCACACTATGAGGTCTGCTGGATTAGTATTTCAGATACCACCATTATTACAGTAAGAAGAGAAAAATACAGACAAGACGCACAATCAAATATTTGTTTTTATTTTTTTACATGCACTAAGGATCGTCTTCCGCCATTACGTACACATTTATTGATATGAGGCCATGTTACAGGGCCTACGCTTAATTGAATTAAATGGGAAGGCGAGCAGGGCTAATAATGCTACATGTTTCATTCGGTATGGCTGCGAATAGAAAATTAGTGGAACAAATGACTACACTACCTATCAATACTGATTAAACATACTCTGTGGAACTAATGGCCATGACGGATGCTTTTCTATGCATACAGCACTCTTTATGTTGATAATTTGTGGCAGCATCAAAATACTAATCACTTTGAGTGATAAAAGGAACTCTTTTCCCTCCCGTGGCTTTAAAAGCTTTGTGGGATATAAAAAGTGTGCATGTGAGGGGTGGCACAGGGTGACAGTGTCTTGTGTAATTTGCATACTTCGGACGAACCAGAGTTTTGGTTTTGTTCGTTTACCTCATAGTCTGAAGTCGTGAGGAGGGGGGCATCAATCACACATGGCAGGAAGTGAGGTAGATCTGGAGGCTGCCTTACCTTCGTTTCCTTGTCATGGTGCTTATCCAAAGAGTGAGTGGAAGAATCACTTAAGCTTTGAGCCCTACTACCACGGCCTTTGCTCCTTCTCTAAAAGGTGAAAAAGGAACTTCGAGTTACCATTTAAAGTCTGTCCAATTTTTTCCCTATTTCTCACTTCTCTCTCTTCTAGCAGCAAAGAAAATAGCCCTTACTGAGACAAATAGAAGACAATTACGCAAAAAAAAACCAAACAAACATTGTCATGACAACCATTTATATATATTTTATGGTTTCTCCATCAAAAGCAATTTGCATGAGCTCATCAAGTCGACCTACAGTAATGTTTGTTTGTTTGTGTTAATGCCATGCCAGCATCTAAGGCTATTTTACTTACGGAAATGTAATTCGGGAAAGCCAAAGAATAACTTGATATTGTCACTTATATTTGATTTCTCTATACAACTACAAATCAACAACATTGTCCATGTACCAACAGAAATGGCTGAATTTGTTTTACGAAAAAATATATAAGAAGAAAAAACATTACACCATCATGCATGAACTTGACATTCAAACTAACCAAAAATAAATCTTGACCACAAAAAAGGCCACATTACTTTTTAAGTCAACAGTTTCTAAAGCTGCTATTGACAACAAATGCCACAACAACAAAGACCTCAGGTCACAAATGGTCTTTGTTTACCAGCAGCCCACTGAAACAAAGGCCTACATGGAAAAGTCAGGGGCTAGTAGCCAGCTATTGAACTATTAATCCAAGAGACTGTGCTGATGCTGTCAGTCCATTAACATGGTGACAGGGAGACATGGTACATCATGCAGAAACACCATGCTGTCCTGTACAATAGAGCAATCGCCACAATGGATGACAACAAATAAAACAAGCAATGTATTGTCACTTAATTCTGACTAAATGGGAGACGGAAAAAAATCCACACAAATATATATTAATATAAATATATAACAACATTTAAAAGTGTGGGGTCATTTATTTGATAAATACAGTAAAAGTAATACTGTAAAGTACCATTTTCTATTTAATACATTTCAAAATGTATTTCTGTGATGGCCAAGTTACATTTTCAGCAGCCATTAATCTAGTCTTCAATAAATCATTCTAATATGGTGCTCAAGAAACATTTCTTTGTTTATTATAAATGTTGATAATATGCTGTTTAATGTTTTGTGGAAACTGTGATAAATTGATGAACAGAAAATTCAAAAGGATCAATCAATTTAATGCATTCTTTCTGAATGAATATAAACTTCTTAAAAAAATCTTACTGACCCAAACTTTTTGAATGTTAGTGTATATTTATACATTTTAAAAAATAGTTATATAAATATAGATTTATATATTTGAAAACCACCAATGCCAAAAAGCCCAACTAAAACCAGGAAAAAAGACATGTAAAATATGAAAGAATGCATAAAATCACAACACTAACCAATCTGGAAAAAAAGAAAAGAAAGAAATACTCTGACTTTAGCGTCTATTCCAAGTAATCAGAGTAGTCATAAGTGCCTGAATGAAATAAAATGGTCTATACATAAATAAACATCACTATCCCTCCATCCTCAACTCATTACTATCCCCTATGCGAACATCACAAAGCACTGGCCCTGCCTCCAGCCCCTCACTCAGAAAACCTGTAGAGGACTAGCAGTATCTGAGAAGCCTTTGTTGAGTGGGAGGATAGACACACACACAGCACGAATCTGAGAAGCAGCAGGGGGCTGTGGCTCTAAAGCTCAGTGTAGCTCTAGGGCTGGAGTGAGTAAAACCCCTTGCCACACACACACTTACACACACACAAACACCCAAGTCCACAAGCACACTAAGAACCGAGCAAAGCTGGACGGAAAACCACAGGCCGTTATGCTGTCACCGAGAGCTGCCACTGGGCAGTCCCTGTATCTCTCTGAAACTTTAGCCCTCTTTTTCTGAGAGGGGTATTAAGACAAAGTGAAGGGGGGAAATGCAGGAAAGAGGGGGGATGATGGGAAGGAGAGGAAAGGAGAGCCACAGACAAAGGTCCAGTGAGTTGCTGTTGATTGTCAATGAGATTAAGGGGTTAAAGGGTTTGAGGGAGATCGAGGTGGGGGTGGCAGGGGCCACTCGGGGTGGACGGGGGGCTTATGCCACAGCTCAGCTTTCAGCAGCTGTAATTGGACCAGGAGTGCCAGACATTCGAGAAATGAGAGATATTCCAGATGAGGGAGTGTTTTTTTTGAAAGCTTGGTGAGTTCATGTGCGATTCTGGATGCGCAATAACATCTTGAACGATGATGACATGGTCACAATGATGTGCTTGACATGATTTATGTATTGGTAATAGGGATGGGCATTTTTGTCAATTTCTCATTTCGATCATCGATAGGTCTCAAAAACGAGTACTCGAGTAATTGGGGGCGGGGCATGTGCAGGGGGCGGGGCATGTCCGTCATTGAGATAATGAAAATACTGTTATGAAAATGGTTGTTAACAAATACAAACGTGACATGAAAACGGGTATATGAAAACATGAACATATAAAACAAAAAATAACTGCTAGATTATGATGCATAAATGTCTTTGAAAAAGAAACATCTTTATAAAATGACCGTCTCAAATAACCAAGTCAGTAATATCGAGCATTGCCTTTGAGCTGAAACTGTGAAATAACACCACCCTGCAGAGCTTGCTAGCTGGTTAATAAACTCAACCAAACGCACCATATTTCAATATTAATATGAAGATTATTATGAACCTATTACGACATAAATCAACACAAAAGGACGTGAATGCGCACGTGAACTTCAGCGTGCTAGATTTTACAGGCGACGGGTTTGAAACGGAACATTTTGAATGCGCTCTTCCCTTAACAACGCTCATACACGGACAACGAAAGCACACAGAAACAACATTTTATTAAAATCCTGTTCTCATTATAATGCTTTGACAGATTGACTCTGCACATCATGCACTTAATTTTATTATTCATGATCGAAGCGTTTACAGACATCACTGCGCGTTTTCGAACTCATAGCGAAAAACCAACTTTAAATAAACTAGGTCTACTGTTAAAAAATACGAGAACAGTATAGCAGTGCTGCATTACTAATGTCAATGATTCTGAGAAAGAAATAGCCTATCTGAAAAGAATATGACCGTCTCTAAAAACCATCATGTCGAGCATGAAATATGCGTTTGAGCTGAAACTGAAGAGAATGAACAACAGCCGGTATAACGGCAGCGCTTTTCTAGCTTATTAAGCTCAACCAAACGCTTCTTATATTAGATTAATCAGATATAGACAACATAAAAGTATCTTACAACGTGCATCTGCAGATAAGGACGCGGATGCTCACATGAACTTCACGCGCTAGTCTGAGTGTTCGGGGAACTAAGCACAGATCATTTACAGCATTCTATTTCCATCGTGTTTTCATTATAATGCTATGTAGGCTATGACAGATTGGCGCTGCACATCTTGCACTAACCATTTAATGATCTCATGATTCCAGACATCACTGCAGTGCACGCCTTTATTTCGCCGCGGTCTGGAGGCGTGCTGTAAAACGCTAACCAATCAGACCTCCGCAAAACGATGCAATAACCAATAAAAAAGAGACAAATATTTTTTTTTCAGGGCGATCATCGTTCTCATGATCGATGATCGCTGTCACATTCGAGTACTCGATTACTCGACCACTGTTGCCCATCCCTAATTGGTAAATGTAAAAATCAGTCACTCGAGTGCTTTGGAAATGCACTTGAGGCATTTAGTATACCTCAATATATGAAGCACTAATGACAAAATACACAAACCATGACCATTAAATACTAGTTGACTAGTAAATAGAAATTTATAGGAAAACTAACATATGCACTCCCATTCAAAGGTCTGTAAAGGTGCTTTCACACAAGCACTTTTGGTGCCTAACAAGGGTGGTTTGGGATACGGTTAATGTGAACTGGGTTATGATTCGCTGCTGATATAAACATAATCGTACAAAATCGTGGCAGTGATCCGATATTGATGAGAAATCTGTTTGTGTGTGTGTTCTCACTCACTTTCCTGACCAGCATGACTGACGCAACAAGAATGTGTATCTAATTTCTGCTCTCATTCCACACAAATGGACATTCTTTTTGCAGTACATTCGCAACAGATAGACAAAAGTGTGGTTACTGATGCTTGGAAAACAAAACTAAAGGTTCAAAAACCAAAATATAAAAGTGAGGGTGTGTAACACTATGCATTTTGCCACCTTCTCTTGCATTGTCGTTACCATGCAACAGGGGTAAACTGATTTGATGGAGCAAGCGCACCTGTGTGCATTATACTTTTGCTTTATTATTAACAGCAATTCGGGGGCAGTATTTGCTTGAATGGTGGGTTCATTTTTCACGGAGCGTCTATTTACACTAAATGCCATTGGCCCTCCTTGTTGGCAGAGGCTATTTACACTAACTTCACCCAATAACGTCTGATTGGGCCAGACAAAATTACGGAAGACATTGGATTAACAACAGTAGCAATGGTGTAGGGGTAAGGCACAAAGCAGAAAATAGACGCAAATCAACCCGTGTTTGAATCCAGCTTTTGCCGAACTCTGTCTACTTTTGCCATCACATATCAGATCGGAAAGCCATTTATTTAGAAAATATCAACAAACAAAAAAAGTGGAAATAAAGTGTCTAATGTGTGTTTAAAAATAAAGTGTTTATCGGTTAGGGTTGGGGTAGGTGTAGGGAGGGCTTTATTGTCCCAATTAGGTGGCATCCATTTAATAATTTTAATAAATATAATAGTTTACACTCTGTTATTATTGCATACCGTTTAATGTACAACAACATTGAGGTGCAAATAGTAACTGCCACTATTTATAAGTATATCTAACTACTATTTACACTTATTGCAAAGAGAATACTGCCATTTTTACATAGTGATATGCTATTTAGCACTAAGTGAAAATAGCGATTAGATTCTATTTACCATAAGAAAATATACTATTTTCACTTAGTGTAATTACATAGTGTAAATAGCATCTATCACTATCTGCACTTAGCAAATAGCAGCTGTGTTTTTCAATAAGAATAATAATAAAATAGTACAACGACAAACTCGCTTATATTAAAACTGCAGTCCGTAAGTTTTTCCTCTGTGTCGCCATCTCTGTTTGAAACCTGCAATTGCAGTTATTTGCAGAGTTATCATCTGTACACGAGTTGTGCATCGGCGACTCCTCAGCGTGGATGAATCTAATGTTTTGAGGAGTTTGTGCTTGCTGTCAGTCACTGCACCGGTGTGGAAACTGTACTTCAGAATAACAGATTCTACGTCTTGAGCCCTATTCGGACGGTAATTGTTTCTCATTTGGACGTCCATAAAAATAAATTTGCATGCCACTTCAGTGATAAAATTCATGTATTCGGATGGTGATTTATTGACACAGTGGAGAAGCGAGTTTTGTGATCGTACTGCTCACATGGTCAGTCGAATGATTATCTGCTGTAAATAAAATGTTGGCTTGGAATAATAAGAATAAATTAAATGAAAATATTTAATTTAATAATAGGAAATTATTAATTATTTAATTATTTAAATCTTCTGTTTAAAAAATAGGAAGATAGGATGTCATTTTAAAAATGTGGAAATGAGCGGAAATAATTTAATACAGCCTCTTATTTACATGAGGTAAACATAAAGCTGATAATTTAATGTATATAACGTTACTACTGCCATAATAACAGCCCATTTAAAATGTTTACGTGTTTTTCTTCTCTTTCTTTTTTGAGCAGTAATAAAAGATTATTCTTGTAAATACTTTCCAGCATTTCTTTGGAGTATAACCAAATAAGAATTTTCACCGGAAAATATAATCTGAACAAGTAAGTAACATGTCTGCCACTTTTGGGAACAAATCATTACAATAAATCGCGCTACCAACGGTGATTAAATCTACCGATCGCTCATACAACATCAAACCGTGCAAATTATTATTATTGTTACATTTTTGGGGCTAAGGTAAAGAAATAGTTTTGAATACTGGCTTGTTGTGTACTTGCTCAAAAATTTATTGTGGATCATTTTTTACTAAAAAAGTTATGGACTGCAGCTTTAAGCATACAACTTTTATTAACAAAATGAAAGACAGCTTTATTAACAAACACAAAAACACGGAATACACCATACTAATAAATGAAATTGGTCTCCTGCTTCTAATCTGTGCTGCGACTCTCATTCAGCTCACGCTTAATTGAGCAGATGAGAGTGGTTTTCAAATGTTGTGTCTGTTCTCTAACTGAACTAAATTATTTTTATTACTATAAATAAAAAAAATCTAAACAACAGTGAGTGGGGACGGTGCCTCGGTGGCAAGTGATGTAACCAGTGTGCGGCTGAACACTGTGTAACAGACTATCACAGCAAGCCTAATTTCCCATACTGCAACCTTTATTTATACTCAGGCTAGACGTCATTAATGCCTTAATTCAAAATGACAGAATATCTGTAATGTCAGTGACTAAAGGCATAAATGCTGCGGGATCCGCAGCAGCGGTGCTCTGTGTCAGGGTGTTATAGTTAGCATAGTATGGTTTAGTTAGTATAGTATGGTTCTTACCAGTTTGCTGTAATGGTACTTGCAGTATCCACAGTATTTCACATTATCAGCATCTGAGCCCTGTTCTTCACACAACAACCCAGCAAGCTGAGCACTACATTCAAAGACAAAGACAAAGCAGCTTTAAAAAGACTGTACACAATGCAGATTAAAAACAGGTATATACTATTTTTTGTACAGTTAAAGTGATTTCATTCGATTAAATGTAGTTAACGTTGCTATTCCTATCCATTTAACAGATGGCATAATTAAGGATATAAACATTCTTATGACGACATTTAGCTGGAATATTAGGCCTCTGCGACTCACCATGTGACATGAAAGGCCTGTCGGCAGCCATGTTTGTTGCATGTCATGCAGGCTCCAGTAGCAGCTTTGCTCTCACGGCCCTGTTCTTCACAGATGTAGCACGTCTAGAAAGAAAAAACAGTCACCAAAGTGATTCCTCACATACAGAAAGCAGTTATTATGGTATATAATGCATTGCTGCACGGCCCACAGCTTGTTTAGCGTGAAGGCTCTACCAATTTAACAAGTCTCTCAGAAGCCGCCCTTCCCAGCGCCTCGATTATTAGGCAAGTGATAACCATGCCATTTTAAATTGGCTCACAGTGAGGACTCAATTACCAACAGAGCTGAATCTATTTTATCCCAGATTTTAAACCCACTATTTCAAGCATGAGATTAAACTTGGCTCCTTAGTCCTGCGAGTCATCAGACACAGTATTGAATCCAAATCATATAACACTAACTGATTGTATTTTACTTATCTACTGCATTGAAGGGCATCCATAGAAAACAAAAAAGTAATTAGGTTTTCAAATGAAAAATGAAAGAACAATGTCATGATGGCATATCCCATTAGTACTTGATCTAACATTGTTTTCTTTACCCTCACGGTTGAGCAAAAAAGTTTAGCTAACGTCTAAACATTTGGACTTTGCAATTAGTGCTGCACGATGTATCATTTTAACACAAAATTGCATTGTGCAAACCAATTGAGGAAGAAAATGGACGCGTATCATATTGGATATGTGCATTAGCTCTTAAAGTGACAACAAAATAAAAAGAATAATCACTTTTGTATATTTAACAAATATTAATTACACTTAATTTATACAGTGAAGTCTATGAAGTGTTATTTTACATTTCCTTATTCAACCTCAATACCGTTAGACTTACCTTAAAAACCTAGGCACATTTACCTATGCTGGTAATTTATTTATTCGTTTCGATGCAGATTCACTCCCCTACAAAATTCTAGAATGTTTAACTATTTTCAAACGGAGCTATTCATCAGGTGGTACGGTTTTCATATTGCAATATAAATCATAGAAATACAAAATATCACAATGTGTTTTTTTCTAATATCATGCAGAAGTAATTGAGTTTACTGGTTACTAATTATAAAAATAATTTGCAGCCAATTAAATATTTTAATATATAAAGACTTTGATACTTTCCATTTTAATTTAAAAAAATCTCTGATATTTCCATATTTTCTATGATGGATTAGGAAATTCAATGACAAGTAAGTAGTTGGTTCTTTTCATTTCAAACCATAAGTGTAAATTCCCATAACATGGATCTCAGTTTTCATTCATTCAGCTTTGGAGTATAATTAATGGCAACATTCTATGTTTATACAAGATTGATAAATGTAGCACTTGGTCCCTTAAGAAAACACATTCACAGTATAGACCTAAACTCCTTACACGCATACTGTTTACATTGTTGAGCTGATTTATGAGGCTCTTATGATGAGCCTTTGCTTTTCAATTGATATGCAGACTACCAGCGTTTGTCTTTCAAAGGTTAGGGAACTTACCTTGTTATAACGTTCATGGGGGACAGACTGAAGCACAATAGGCTCCATGGTGGATACATTAGCGAACTCCACTTCTGGGATGTAAAGAGCACAAACCACATGGGCCCAACCTAAACAAGACACATGATATATGATCAGTAGATGTTATAATAAAACGGCTAAGATTAAAGTATTCCTTTATTTCTACGAGAACTTGCAGTGAAGATGAAAAGTGTGCAAAAAAAAAATCAATGAAATACAATCAAGTAATTTTGATTAAATTTACCATTAATTATTAACAATACAAATATAATGGTTAAAAATATAGATAATGCCATAAAGGAAGCACTTATATTGAATATTTGTGTCTGCTGACTGTCACAAACATTTCTGTCTTTGTTTGCTTACAGTCATGCCTATGGGGCACGCCTGGCTTCCTCCACAGTGTGAAAAACACTTATTAAAGCATGTGGGCTGAGTGTGACCGCAAAGACAAAACACCCAGGACTGGAAGAGGCAGAGGCATATTCTCTCCTGCCTAGCGTCTAGACCAAGTGTTGAACCATAGGGTGTCAGCCACAAGCACACTACATAAATATTATATATATATTCCGACTACTACTAAACTTTTCCCCCATATTAGCTGTCTTTAAACCACAAAACTGAGGTGATTTAGATTTAACCACCATATTCTGCAATATGTTTGTGAAATTAAAGCAGATGCTATTGATATGTAGATGAAATTTACCAAAAAGAAATTAGCAAATGAGTTCTGTTTATCCAGCGTAAGGGCACAATAACAGGCCTAAACTTAAAGGTGAACTCATGAACTGTCTTTGACCCCAGCCTAAAGGGACAAGGAGGTGGGTTTTGTTGTTTTGAAGTCCCTCCAAGAATCCAGCAGAAGCCTATAAAACCAGGCAATAAAACCCAAGCACACCCCAAAGAACTTCTAAACCCCTCAAACAGAAGGGTGGCACACTTAAAAAAGAGAAGGATTTGCAAAAGATGTCTTTAGCTGAGCATAAAGTACTCAAATAATTTTGTTCTTCAGATTCAACAGTTAGACAGAATTAAATATTTCTGACTAAAGCAACAATAAAAACTGAAAGGCTCTAGCAGGGAGGCAAAAATGTTCTATGAACATTTCAGAGGGGATGAGTTTTTCAGTTTTTAATTTTCCTTGCATGCGTTTCAACATGTTGTTAGGTCAGCTATATGCCACTGCTTATTTTTGTGTTTGCATAACAACAGTAACAACACCTGTAAAAAGAAAAACCTCTCCATGTGCTGGTCTGGGGAACGAGGAGGTCAGTGCTATGGAGTTTTACTCCTCAGTTGGCCGAAATGTACAGATTTCTCTAAAGCAAGTCGTCAACACCTTAATCTCACTTGTGAGGTCACTGCTGGTTCGGACAAGCTCTTTCTAAAATTTATGTTTCAGAAATCTTTACTCCTACTGCAAAACTTGGGATGCTTATCTTGAAGAATTTTAAAAGGCTTTACAAATTCAAGCCAAAAAAAAAAAAAAACGATTACATGGTCTGAAACCGCTAAACCATAAGCCTGGGGCAATGATGTTTCCCTCATGGCTGTTAAACAGCTCACCACCCCTAAAGATGGGGCATGGTTCCGCAGCTGTGTCCCATGCCATGTTTACAGTCTCTGATCTGCCCTTGCCGTGAACCCGGAGCTTGAAGAAGAGTCGTCCCTCTCAGCCCCACAATGACCCCGCTGAGACCGCCCACCCATAAAAACAAGGTGAGAGACAAACACGCACACTTCCTAACCCCCTTTGCTCAATTATTCGGAAAAAATAAGCAGATCAAATCTGCCTTGTGTGCCAAAAAAAAATTTCCAAGACTATGTCAAACTCCGTTAATTCAAAAGCAGTTTAAATGGTAAAGGAAAAAAATATATTATTCATTGTAAAATTTCCCTGAAATCTGAATTCCAAATTAAATTATTTTGAGGTGTGACATATGAAAATACATATGACTAATTAACAGCTTATTGATGAGATAGAGCATTATATCCTTTTGACAGCAACATTTCTGTGATAATTAAAACTGCCAGAGGATATTAGTGAAATACTCCATAGGAGATAATCAATTCACTACTTTTTTTTGTTGATTTACATTGACTTTCATTAGAGGCGTCAAAATAGAAAGGCGTCATCCTCACCAGCGCTTATGTTCCTCTCAAGAACTTCACATCATTTTATCACCTCACAATAAAACTGGGCTGACTCTCCCCATTTTATAACAACACAATTTTCTTTGTGAATTGGAGATAATAGTACAGCCCACTGTTAACCCCAAAATTTTATAAAATATTTTGTCTCTTCAACACGCTCAACCATAAAAAACTTATTTTATGTTACTGGCCTATATTTAGCTACTGAGCAACTGCAGTCTGTTCTTGCCAATGACATGTAGATTAGGCCTAACGTTGGTGATGGTTTTTCCTCAGCAAGTGCAAAGCAAAAACAGTCAGCATGAAGTTAGATGTCCTACCTCCATTATCTGTTCGCTTCAGTGCTCCGTCTTTGTGGGGACACAGCTCACACCTCTGCGAAAAGAGGAGAAATAACATGAACCCACACTCCATCCAACCATCTGCAGGCCAGACACAGCTCTGAGGGCTTTCGGGAACTCTGCTTTAGTTTGAGGTCCATGTCAGAAGTAGAGTTTAGAGGTTAGACATCACTTTCTTCCTTGAAACTAGAGAACAGAGCATCTTGGCAAAACTGATCAATGAAACTGTAGACAAGAGCCTTTGATAATTCACTGGAGCTGGAAAACATCCACTGCTGCAACCCTGAAGAGCTGCTTCAATATTCAAGGATAAAATAGCAGGAGCTGCTCTGCTAAAGGAGAAAAACTGGTTTAGACAACCGTTTTCTGAAACAAATGGCAGGACAAGAAGAAGAAACCCTCGGAATATAAGACGAATGATCAAATAAGGACAGTTACTACCCTTTTTGAAGAACAAAACAAAAGAGATGGTTGAAAGTGTCCTAAAGAAATGGGCACTGACACATGGCCTATAACACAGCAGATCATGCATATACACTATGACATTTCACTCATCTTTAAAGCTTTGAACAGGGTTAGATATTGGGGCATAACATTGTGCTTGGAACCATGCCGTTATTTGCCACATACCACTATGTTCAAAGTTTTTAAGCTTCTGCTCAGTCTGCTGTCCTCCTCCTCTTTGTTACAGGTGGTGGACAGTCCTCCTCCTTCAGGGATGTGCCAGCTCGGCTTTCTCCCCCTCCACCCTTTAATCTTTGGGAATGAAGTGGCAGAGCAGGGCACAAATGGGGAAAAAAATGGGCTCATTTTTAGTAAGTGGAGGAATGAGGACAAATGCAGAAATTTGGTTTCATAATTATGCTTTGGGATTACCAAAAGGCTTCAAGTTTGAAAAATTCTCCAGCAAGTAGGGTTGGGTATCGTTTGAATTTTAATTCATTAACTTGTTTGAATTTTAACTAATATAAATTTCAAGCATTATTCAGGTACAGAAACTGTAATGAAATCAGTGTTAATTTTGACAGCAAATTTTGATTTAGTTTTAGTCATAGTCTTTTGACTAAAATGCCATTTAGTTTTAGTCATATTTTAGTCACCTGAATTGTTTTTAGTTTTAGTCGACTAAATATCATAAGATTTTAGTCGACTAAAACTACAGTAGATTTAGTCTCCTAAAATCTAATGAGTTTAGTTAAATTGTAATACATTAAAGGGTTAGTTCACCCAAAATTGAAAATTCTGTCAGTAATTACTCACCCTCATGTTGTTCCAACCATGTAAGACCTTCGTTCATCTTCGGAACATAATTTAGTATATTTTTGATGAAATCTGAGAGCTGTCTCACTCCTCCATAGGCTTTCAGAGGGAATGAAACTTGATGGCCCAGAATAGTAAGTAAAAACGTCATTTAAGGAGTCCAAATGACTACAGTGGCTCTGTATTAAGTCTATCATGCGAAGAAAATACTTTTTGAGCGGAAAAACAACAAAAATAACAACTTTATCCCACTATTATTGTTCAATTTGAGCCTCTGACGAGAGTTCGCGGGAGTGCCACGACGCATGCGCGAGAACTCTCGTCAGAGAGTATATAGTTCGCGGGAGTGCCACGACGCATGCGCGAGAACTTGCGCATGCGTCGTGGCACTCCCGCAAACTCTCGTCAGAGAGTATATAGTTCGCGGGAGTGCCACGTTCTCGCGCATGCGTCGTGGCACTCCCGCAAACTCTCGTCAGAGAGTATATAGTGGGATAAATAGTGGGATAAAGTCGTTATTTTTGTTGTTTTTCCGCTCAAAAAGTATTTTCGTCGCATGATAGACTTAATACAGAGCCACTGTAGTCATTTGGACTCCTTAAATGACGTTTTTACTTACTATTCTGGGCCATCAAGTTTCATTCCCTCTGAAAGCCTATGGAGGAGTGAGACAGCTCTCAGATTTCATCAAAAATATACTAAATTATGTTCCGAAGATGAACGAAGGTCTTACATGGTTGGAACAACATGAGGGTGAGTAATTACTGACTTTATTTTCAATTTTGGGTGAACTAACCCTTTAAGCATTTAAGCATTACATAAACCGACTGTCACTTGAACTGACATTTTGACATTATTTTGTTTTTGACATTAAAAATACACGAGTTCAATTCACTTTTTTGTTTGTTTTTTAAAAACATCTATATTAGTTTTTAAAACGTTGTATTTCGGTTTTAGTTAGTAGGCCATATCAGGTTAAGCTAAAGCTTCAAATAAGTTTGTTTATTTATTTATTTTTATTTCAGTTAACATTTATTTAATTTCAAGTAATGAAGATTTTTTTAAATGGTTTTATTTAACTATTATAACCCTGATACTTTATTGAATATGTGTCAAATACTGGTCTTTCCTCCTGAATATGAATTCAATGGGAATTAAATTAAATACAGTTTATTGTGTAACCAAAAACGAATATATAATGCGTAATTTTTAATGATAAACAAGCTCGAAATACACACGGACTCTTATTTTGAAATGTCTACGCCTCTGTTGCAGTGGCAGCTGCTCATTCAAGTTCAGATGAGGAGATAAAATATGCATTGTTACAACCGTCTAAAACATATTACTATATAAACATCGTAAAGTAAACACAGTATTCATCAGCATTCGTTCATAAACAATTGCCTGGCATAAATGTGCGCTATTCATTGATTGTGAGCCGCTCCGGAGCGCTGTATTGGGGATGTGTGAGCCTGTAGAGCGCGCACCAGCGCCGTGTTCTCCAGCAGTTAGATCAGCACGTTCAAATCAAATGTGCGCATCTGTTACACAGGACATCAGTTCTGACTGGATCTCTTCCCTAATCGTCCCTCCCTAACATTTGTCTCGTTTTTTTATTTGTTGACGAAAATGACAGTTGATTTGTCATAGTTTTTGTCATCCAACACTAGTTTTTATTTAGTTATCGTCTCGTTTCGTCAGCGAAAAAAGGTCGTTGACAAAAATTATGATGAAAATTATTCGTCAACGAAATTACCATTGAATGAAATGTAACATAACCCTGCACTTTATGAACAAAATATACATTAGAAACATAGCTACAAAAGTTAGTCTCAAAACAGCTTAGACTTTTATTGTTTGATATTATAGTGACAGCAGGAATATTAGGGTGCTGTCACTTTAAGTGCTGCACAGATCCAATATAATGTTACACATGCATTTTCTTGGTCAACCGCTACGTTCACTTAAGAGATAACGACTGTGTTTACGACGACACTGACATATTCTTGTGTGTATTTGTCCATTTAAGTGCAAAAACACGCAGAGGTGAACTTAGTTCAGTATCGTGCACTATACAGTATGTAGAAAACACATTAAATCACTTTAAATCACTTTCTGTGAGCGCGCTTTGGATGCAGCACAGAAAACAACGAGCAGGTCTAGTGCTTGAATGTTTCAACGCCATATTAAAATGCACACAAAGGAATGGATAAGAGGAATCAAAATTAATTTTATAACAAGTATCCAATTCCTGACCTTAAAGTATTAGATTCCAGAATTGGAATTGATTTTCGATTCCCAACCCTAAGTGCAAGCTATGATTTTCACAAATCTTTGGATTTGGATTGGTTAGAAGTGGCAAAAAGGCCACAAAATTATTACATGACAAACCAGAATAAGAGCATGACAAACTCAGAATAAGAGCAGTTGGACAATGTCTCTAACCTCATAAAAGGTGTTATGTGGGAATGCATTGTTTGCCAGATCATTCAACAAAAAAGGCCCACATAATGGTTGCGTGACAGGTTTCCTCTTCTTAGAACCCACTATTCGTCTGCTCTAAACTGCCACTTAGGTTTCATGCCTACCTGACAGCTCACACAAGTCACATGTACAACCATCAAATCGCTTTAACTGCCAACACAGCTTTACCTATCCTAACCATTTATGTTTCTTCTATTTATAAATACTATAAAGACATTTATTTTAAGCTACTGCATGTTTTATGAAAAAGGGGCCATTACTTTGGACACCATCATTGAATACAATACATAATACAAGGATGTTGAATATAAACATGGTCTTGGAGTCACATTCATCAGTTTTTTTGATGTTTCAAATTCTGCTACTTTTATTACGTGAAAACGTTTAAAAGAAGAAAAAAAAGCCATATATAACTACATGACAGAAAATGCTTCACAAATAGCCAACAGTGATTCAATTAATGTCAGGAAGAAGAAAAAAAAGAACTCTCAAGCAATGTCTAAGCCATACAGAAGCATTTTGTACAATTCAGATATTATCACCTCTTGCCATCCAGACAACATTATTACGTCTGATAACATCTGCTATACATACAGGCCTAAGAGTCCTGCCAAGTCATACAGTTTTGATATACATACAACCCATGTTTTCTGTTCGGTACACATGTGATTTAAGGTTAAGTGTTTCAGCCCACTTCCAGACACTGATTTAAAACAAAACACATTTTAAAAATACCAAACAGAGAAACTGCAGTCTCAGAGTTTCTGCATAGACAACCTGCTTCATAATTACTGAACTGTAGAACATATGAATGCACAAATAATTGAATATAAAAATATTGATATGAATTTAAAGATATATGATGATATGATATGAAACATATGATGCATCATAGTGCTGCACGATTAATCGTTAAAAGAACACCTACGTGATCTTACTCCTAAATGACAATGATTCGGATCGGTCTCTTTAATCTTTGACAAATATGATCGCAGCGAACTTTCAAATCGGCTGACAGAGACACAGGAAATGTCATGTATAGGTGTGAAACAGCTTCACAAACAGTCTGTTCAACCACACAGTATCATTATTCCGGTCTTACAATAATTCAAATTATGACAGAAGTACTGGGATATAAGTTTATAATTCGATATATAAACAATGCTTGAACTGGGCACTACAGATAAAGATTGTATCAATTACATCATGGCCAAAAGTGACTTGAATGTGGCAAAAATGTGGCATTGAATCATTCATTCAAAAGATTTGTTTAAAAACATCAGTAATGAAACAAGCGCAGTCTGTGGGTGCTTCTCAAACAGAAGGCTGCATCCTATACCAGTCCTTCTGATGCTTCTTAGGCTAGACTTCTCAGCATTGAACGGTAGAATGAGGCGATCTAGTAAGTGCACTTGGCTTTGTCACACCATGATCATGGCACGAAAATACTTTTAAAACATAATTTTGGAAAAAATACTTTGTATTAATAATAATTATATTTATGTAATAAAATTCAAGGTCAAGTGTATGTTGGGTAATGCAGTGCAGCTCCCTCAAGGGGAGTACTTGCTGTATTTTGCCTTGTTTTTAAAGCACTTTAATGTACTGTTTGGAAAATAATGTCCCTATGAACTTGAGAGAAAATGAGACGCGCAGAACAACACATCTGATCCGCGTCATGTTCGGAAGCAGTAGATCTTAAAGTGATAGTAGCACTGATGATGTCCGTCATTAATGTTCAACAAAGAACAACGGGAACAGAGAAAATTGTAACTTTAATGATGATTAATCTATATTTCACTTATCATTTATGCAGTTAAGAAAGGTGTTGATAACTTTATTCAATTTCTTTGTAGGCTTTGTCTAACAGGGAAGGCCATGGGTAAATATAACATTTATTGTAAAAATTGTTTCAAGTTAAATTAAAAGTTGTTTTTAAAGCCTAATAAATGTTGAAATTGGTATCTTTCAGTTATACTGTAATGTAACGTCATTAATGTTTCAGAGACATTAGTATCAGTGATACTGGCCTTCATTCATAAAAACATGCCATTACTACACATATTTCAAATATCCTGTCTTTAAGTTTTCTTTAATTTGAAAAGTAACTGAAATTATTACAATATCAAAATATAAAAAACTCTAATGTTTTTTAATTGCAATTAATCATGATTAATTACAGAAAAATGCGATTAATTCAGTTTTTATCAATTCACAGTAGTAATATTTTGTTGTGACTTGAAGTATTTAGAGTGCAGTGTATTTAGAGAGTAAATGTGATGTTTGTTACCTCAATAAATTGAAGGTCATTCCTATTTTATGTTATATTATATTAACATTAAAAACACACTCTTTTTACGACTAAAATAACAGTTAAGGGTAAAAAAAAACTGAATTCCCAAAAATTAAAACGGAAAATACGGAATTAGCAAAAATTAAAACGGGAAAAAATAAAATGGAATTTGGGAAAAAATAAAACCTAGTAATGTGAAATGTTCATAAACCTGTTGTTCAAAAAAATACAATGTTTAATAACATGGTTTTTAACTCACAAACACTCGACTGACTATAGGTGAGCTGATGTGGCTTCTTATCACAGAATGATACAGTGATGAAGTCTATGTCGATTAGCTCTGCATTACTTTTTATTATTATTTATTATTATTATTATGAAAACACCCAAGAAGGCTTGAAGAACTCAAATACAGCATATCTTGATGCAGTCGTGTTTATTGTCTTCATGTTAAATCAGTCAAAGCATTTCCATCTAATTTTTATTCAGCCTACAGCGCTAGCTTCACATTAGGGATGTCCTGAAAACGTACTTACTTCTCTGAGGCAAATACACTTAATTTAAAAAAAATAATTATATATTTTTTTTAATTAAATCGCAAATTGCAATTCGACATTTTCCAGAAATCGTGCAGCCCTAATTCACAAACTGCAGTAAGCTAGATCGATATTAGAATATGATATTAATAAATGCTAGATGGCTTGTGTTGCTAAATGGCATTCAATTAATTTTAATGGTTTCTACAAAATAAAAAAAATTGAGGGCAACGCGGGTATGATGTCATTTGATGTCACATGATGTCATAAAATGTTTTACATATTGTGCCTTTAAGGGATTCATTTACACCAAAACAAAAGACATGCCTTCACCTCCGAAAACATTACTTTTGTCTTACATTTCATAATGAACTCAAGCTCAGTGCCGACTCGTTTTTCATCCGTTTGTTTTTGTGAATTGGAATGTGTGCAAAGGATTGTGGGTGATTGAAGGGCACCAAGGATACACTCGACGCATCCTTCAGAATGAGCTGAATGAAGGATGCAATGAAGGCCTTCCAAGGATAATTCAAATTGAGACATTTTGATTGACAAATTGAGTGGAGCTTGATGACGTGGCAGCCAAGATATGCAGTCTTTATAGGACGCAGAGTTCCGTTGGAAAAGCACCCATAATGAGTGAGTCATTGAATCATTCATTCTTCAAGAGATTCGTTCAAAAGCGCTGATTCAAATAATTAAATTATTAAAATAATTCAAATTAATTATGAATCGTGGAAGAAACGCAATCTCTATTTTAAACAAAAAAAATTTTCAATTTCAATTTTGTGCAGCTCTAAATACCAGGCTAACTAATGCAAGTAAAAAAAAAAGTCCTTAAATTATTGAAAATAAATAAACAGTCAGTAATACAATAAAAAAAAGCAAATTACAAACAATAGGACAAATGCAATAGAAAAAAGATACAAATGAAACAGTGCTTTAACCTTTTCATGCAAGTTTATAAGTATTCAGCTAACAGCCTACTACAGAATAATCAAATGTAAAATAAAACACAGAACAGTCTTCACTGTAAGAATTAAACTTGCTTTGGTTGTTATTAAAGCTACAAAAAAAGTCATTCAGTCAAGAGCAGCGAGTAATTTTCTCTTTTTTTGTTTTGTTTGATTAACATTAATTACACAGACAGTTCCAGGTATATTAGGCTGCTGTCACTTTAAGACCTCCTGCACACAAGTCTAATACACTGATACACAATTATATTTACTCCCATCGGTTTATAGCTCAAAGTTCACTTTGCTTGTCCATGTTCTGCTCCGTGTCGGAGCACGGCCACAGAAAGCTGAGGAACAGTGCAAGGGTTCTTTCATGCTTTTAATATCAAGCACATACCATTTTATGAAAGTCCCATTACGAAGCACACCATTGGAAAGGGACAGAATGGGGCACAATAATTGTTTTATCTTGATTATAGTATTTTCATAATCATTGGAAGTCAAAATCGAATTCTAAACTGACATTTGACCCATGCATATCCTGATCTTAAACTGATCTGACAAGATTAAACTGTCTGGTCATAGGGAATTACACTGAATGCCTAATGCCGAGCTCACACTGCACGATTTTCAAAGTAGTCAGATCACTCTTCTTTTCACACTGCACGACCATCTGAGGTAGCATTCAGTCGCTGCTGCGTGCATGTTGCACCATGGATCGGCGACAGGAGGTTTCACACTGCATGACTTTACAATAGAAGAATCGCAGACAATTCTGCCTCATCAGCTAACTGTTTTCACAACCAAACACACACAAGATCTGCTGTCACTTTAAGGTCACTTTTAAAGTGACCAGGAAACAACTCAAGCTTTGTTTCTGTTTGATATAATTGTAAATATATCTATTCAAATACTAATATTATGGTCTATAACTCCTCCCCGAACTTCCCGAGGCCCTGTATCTTGCTCTCTCATTGGCTGTAGGTCATCGCCAATGTAAGTTTCAGTCAAAACACATTTCACACAGCAGGCTTTTGAATCACAGACAGGTCCAGATATTTAGCTTGCCAAATATCTCACAGACGTCAGCGACTCATCAGCGATTCTCTCAGATCATGTGAATGAGCACCAATTTTCCTATGATTTCCGGCATTTGTCTGCGATTTTCGCAAAACCGGGGCTAAAATTTTGCAGTGTGAACTCTGCATAAATGTCCATTGCCTAGCATTCAACCATGTGTTACAATAACCAGTTCAAAGTATCAATAATAAAGATCATCTGTCAAATGGGAACTTCAAACAAATCCACAATATACGAAATGAGGAAGGAGATCTGGGCTTCAGCAAAACAGATAGCCTGACAGATTTGTATAAATATTGGAAAGAGGAAACTCACCACCCTGGCAGCACGTTCCTGTGATTCACATTTCCTGCAGAACCAGGGGCCTGTGGGGACTTGGACAATACCATAGCAGGCTGAAACAACAGGAATGAAGGACAGATGAGATGAGACTTACTTCCAAATACTGTAAATCTGACAACTTTACTATCTCTTCCTGTAAAGTTTCGTGATTAACGTGAGAGTGTTAAAAATTATATTTTAAGAAATGTGTGATATATATTTGTAGTGCAACAACATCGGGGTATGAAATTAACACCTGCCACCAGCCAAACGTAGGTAATTTTTGCACAGTTGCGGGTAACTCAATGTGGCACGTGACTTGTAACACATTGACATTTGACAGGAAATGCTGTTGCCTAGATGCACTTGAAGAAACATGTTAGAATATATCTTGATGAGCAGACAAAAGAAAATGCAGCTTGAGCACTTTGCAGAACAAAAGAGTGTGAGAAGTTTTCTTGTGTCACTGCTGGTATCCAAACAGTTAATCTTATTCCTAACATTACAACTCATAAGTATTTTGTCATTTTTGGCTCAACCTAAACTAGGTTCCAAACAAACAACAGTGTGAATGAAAAAAAAATATATATATATCAAGGTCAGGGAAAGGTGCAAAGAGAATAATTTTGTTGTCCACTTACTAAGGTCTTTGCATGTTTGTTTAATATTTCACATAGGCTATATACAATTTATTTTATATTGGAACTGAGAAATTTTAAAATAGCTGATGGAAAAGCTAGCCATTGGACATTTATTTTTGGTGGACAAAATGCCATTTCTGCACTGAATATAAAATAATTGAAATACATGCAAGTATTACAATTTCTGTTTCATAGTTATCGCCGTGCAAATTCGAACAAACGTGCATTTCCACTTTCCAATGGCAGGCAAGAAACTAAGCAAAAAAAATTTCTGCAATAATATCACAAATACTCAGCATATCAGACACTTGCCAAACACTAACAATATCATCTGTCTACAAGTCTAAAGTTGACAACTTTGTACTGAATCATCTTCAGTGACCTGACAAAACAGATGCTGAAGAAAGCTCGGATACCAAATCTAGGACAGAACACATCTGAACTGAGCAGCTTTTTACATAGCATGTAGAGGCAAAAACTTGCTAATCAAAGTTTATGGAATATTTCCATTTAATGCATGAATGCTAAAATATGTCTAGAAGCGAACACATCATGATCTCAATGACAAAACTCTAAACTTCAATGACAGTCTGTCAGTCTTTAAAAATGACAGCCTTATATCTAAAACATAACGTTGATTTTCAAAACTATTTTTTTCACACGTCTGTACCCACTGAGTTTCCTACAAAGACATGCTTCTTGAAACCAAAATATTTATGTCTTTAAGCGTCACACAAACTATAATGCTACAAGACAAATAACGACATGTGGGGAACCCAATCAAGATCCTGTTAAGAGTCCGGAATTTGTTGACAGTTTTGCTGACTGGCCATAAATGTGTGTTATCAGCCTAGCTGTAATGACTTACAGAGCTTGTCTGAATGTGACTCATCTCTGTTTCCAAAGCTGTGACTGACACGTTGTTGGTCCTGCGACAGTGGAGATAATGAACAATCATGAGCGACATGCTGTTACAGCCGTATAGCGCTCGTGCTAACGCATAACATTAGCACACCAACAGGCCTTCGGCGAACCGTTGCTTCACAACAACCACCACACCGTAAAAACACTCCAAGTTAACCGTTAAAATATTTAACATTTCCTTACTGTCATTCCGATAACACAAATAAGCGCCAGAGGTTAAGCTTAGGTCATACCGACTGTTCGTTGAGCTAAGCTAGGCTATGTTATGCTAAGCTAATTCTCTCACCACAACAGAAGGGAACTTCTCAAAACATACGCATCAAATAACTCTGTCCCTCAAGACAAATAAAAGTGCGAGTCATTTATATTTACCTTGGTGGACGGCAACGTTACAGCCGTGACCGTCGCAGTAGACTAGGGGGTTTTCGGCCCAGCCTCTCTCATCCGAGCAGACACAGCAGCCTCCGATCATCTCCTTCATATTACTCGCCGAGTCGTCGTCTTCCTCTGCCAGATACAGCTCGCTGGATACCATCTACCATCAGCGGCGCACAAAGACCAACAAAAATGTGGTCGGGATTTGTCTCACGAATCCCTATCTCCCCTGAAAGTCGTATTTTATGTCCCATTTCGATGAAAAGCCATATTTCGGTTGCGTTGTTGTTGAAGGCGGTATTTTTTTGGCTCAACACACAAACCCCGTACTGAAGGCTCTCGGGATGTGGAGGCGCGTGTGCGCGCATGCGCGGAAAAGCAGAACTGGGGAGGCAGCGGAGTGGAAGAGGCCTCTCGGGGCTGTTTGATCCACGCGGCGAACGCCATTGAATTTTACCGCGAGCGGGGGACGAAGTACAGTGCACTGCGCTTCTCGCGCTACAATAATCTGGGAGCTTAGTTTTGAACTGAGAGGACGTTACTATACAGAGTAGTGCGTGGATTCTAAATTAAGAATTTGTGGTTTGTAGTGAGAATTCTGATGCAGTTTCTGTTACACATTCTGTCATGGTGAGAAATAACTTGTCAACATTAAATACCAGTTTATCGTTAGTACCCCCACCTATGTAATGTATTAATAATTATATTAAATTCGATTATTATAATTATATTATTTTAAAACTTTGAGTGGTATTTATTTAATTAATTTAAACGTTAGAAGAAAGGCAAAGACGCTCAGTCAAAATTAATTACTGATGCTCGTTTAAGTTACGTATATTTCTTATCATTTAAAATGTATCGTCTAGAAATAGGATGCTTAATAAATTATATCCCTACTGTACTGTATTCATATCGGCTAGTAGCCTTTATATATAGGCTGTATATAGACTAGACATAGGCTGTCTATGCCTAAAATACGGTATTTGAACAGTTTGGCCTAAACTGCCTGTTGGTTACTAAGGCAAAGTTTAGAGGTTGTTGTCAACACTAGACATGTTTAGGTAGCTTCCAGTTTTATTGAAGCTCAAGGCTGCTTGCATGGCCCATATCTGAAGGACCATGAAAAACAAAAGTGCCGTTTAACATTTAGAAGTTGTATCGGGCTTGTTTGTATGCACCTTAAATCTTAGAGCCAAAAAATTGCAAACATAAACCTTCATTTAAAACCATAGCACAGCCCTTGACCCAATAAAGTGATTTGATTTGAACAATTCCCACGACCCCATACAAAACACACCTGTAAGGCTAATATATGAATGTGCGTACTTTTTTTGCAGACCATCAAACTTATTCTCAATTTAATTCATATGAGATGCCCGCGATATAGACATATCTAATTTTTTAATCAGTTTATCAATTAGTTATAAAACATTATATTGGATTATTTTCTTTTGATAGATGACACGACTAAATGTAGATCTTAACTCCTCTGCCCGGCGTTTTTGGATCAGGTCAGTTTAAAATGCATTATTTAACATGGGCTGTGGTGCACCATCAAGCTAATTCCGAAGTAGCAATAGCTCACAGGTTGACAAGCCCTAGCACTGAATGGGCTATTTCAAGCTGCCCTGATGTCCATCAGAACTCTGATGCTTGTATAGCCTATGTCATTGAAAATAGGCTGCCCCCCGCGGACAGTAGGCTACAATATTAAAGCAAGAATACTCAATTACATTATTTTTTTTATTTTACACGTGGATTGTAAAGTTAATTGTTTAATAATAACACGTCATTAATTGTATGAAATGTTCCAATAAAATGAATTATCTGTTGTAGAATTAGGAGTTTCCCTGCTTCAGACGTTTTTGACGTTAACGTCTGTAGTTGTGCCTGATCAGAGTCTCACTGTCAGAGAATTTTTGTTTGTTTGTTTGTGGTGGGGGCGATGTTGATTTGCAATGTTGAGACCTTTAATAACAACACCACGTAAATGTAGCTAATTGAGTCACAAGATGTTGACAGATAGATGCCACAATAAGCTTTTTTTTTTTTCCTATTTTTGCTTTTTGGAGGCCATCCCATAGGCCTTGTTTAGAACAAACGACAAGGTTTATTGATTATGGACAAAGATATTAAGTACTTATGTTTGTATGTATTCTTCAGATGTTACATTGCTTTATTATTTAAAAATAATAATACTCTTTTTCTTTTTTGCCTCTTGCTGTTAGGCTTGGATTTCTAGACCCAATAAATATTCCTCAGGCTTATTTACACGGAGTTGTTTGGAATCCACAACAGCCTTGAGATTAACAAAGAAGGCCAAATGCTTTGTCATACTATCTTTATTTACCGCTATTTTTCCAGTGTTTGCCCATGATTACTATGTCTGCAGAAAGTCAGTGAGTAATCTGATTGATATTTTTAAATACCCTATATTTAAGGATAAGTGATGTTGGCTTCTTATATAATCTTCCGTAACGGTGTTAAGGTCTGTAACGAACGTCAAACAGAGTGTGAAATGGACTACGTGTTTTTTCCCTGTCAAGAGCAGGGATGCTCCAGATCCGGGAGTCGAAGTGATAGGAAGGGTTTGCCTGCAGTACGAGTTCTCTTTTACGCAAAGGCTTGTGGGTAACTCAGGGGCAGGCACATACACATGCAGATATGACACAGCAGGGTGAAAGGTTATTTCAGCCCACCCCCAACCAGCTCACTCTGTAAATTCAGGTTGCATGTACCAACTCATACGTTCTGAAAGAAGAATGTATTTGATGGAAAGGAACTATAGGCTATTCACATTTTTGGCACACATATGCTGACAGCTTTTATAAATGCTTTCAAAGACGTATGTTTTTTTTTTTTTTAAGTTGAACAGGGGTTGTTTAGAGATAGTCGTGTTTAGAGTGTGCCTCATGATTTTCATGGACACGACAGAAACATTGTGCTTACAGCCATTTTTTTTCTGTGCGCACGTGGAAGAGAGATGTGTATCCCCATTAAGGTTCCTATAATGTATTCTTCCCACGAGATGTTTTCGTCATGTTATTGAACGTCGCTCAACATTTAGTCTACTACATCATCTTGAAAGGAGCATTTTTTTTCGACCATAGTAATTTTGTGAAGTTGTGCAATGTTATGGTTGTGCTAACTTTAAAGGGACATCTCTATACTTCCTTGACTTTTTTATCGTGAATGCAAAGAATACATTTGTCTAAAATGTCACAAAAAGTTTAAATGTGTCATTCGAGAAATTCTAAAAACGTATTCGAAAGCGCTGAAACACTTAAGCTTCATCTATAAAATTACTAGACAACTTGCATCCAAAGGAAATGTGTTCTTTGTTCTCCTATTGGTAGCTAAAGCGCGACGAACAAACGTCCTCTTACCTCTCACGCTCTTTAATGTGAGAATCTTCTTCATCAAACTTTGAGCTCGCAATCCTTAGCGAAAAGCATGCGCACATTTACTTGATTTAACTTCATGATAAATGGGCTGCAGTGTGCATTTTTATTTGTCACCGGACGTCTTTCCCATGCTGTTTGAGACTCTGCGCACGTTGTAGTGTGGTAGCCCACGCGGACCCCCACTCGGTGAGTCCGTCACGTTTGAGGGTCCAGGGCCCATCCTGATTTCACCGCAATAAATGAGTCCAACTCACAACTCTCCCAAGAAGTGATCAAATATTTAATTATGTTCTTGGTTATAAAAGAAATCACGCGTATAAATACGAGTTTTAACATGTCAATTTATTCACATAAAAGGTGTTAGAAATCATCACCTTTAGCTATTTAAATAGGCTATATAGCAACAGCGTTATATAAATAGCCTATTAAATAATTAATCACCGTATTTCCTTACTGATGTCTGCATGGCACTTCCTAGTCTTTGTGATCAAAATAAAACAGTTGGGTTTGGGTTTGTCAGATTAACTCAGCTTTGTGATCGTTATATATTGTATGATTTTATTAGCATTTATTTGCGTCCCATACAATAATATATTCTGCATAATGTAAACAAATACTACATATATTTCAAGAAGGCTCCTCAGAATGCGCTATTATTGTTTCCAGTAAATTGCATTGGAAGTAGGCCTAATAAAATCCCAACGTCATGCGTTTTATTTGATCAAAGAGATGAAAAGTGATCAACTTTTGAAATAAACCCTGAAACGGGACAGCAAAACATTTCTAAAGGCAAACCCCTCAACTCTTCACCCACGACGAAGCACACTGGGTCGAAGATCAATCATTATCACTCATGTCACAATTGAGGACTGTTCAAGCTGTGAGGTTTCAGAATCAAAGGACCAGGACCTGCGTGTTGTCTTTCAAATGATGTGTGCCCCTTGGATAAAAGTTATAGAGAGTTCAGCGGAGGTTGGAATAAAATTGACTATCAACAGCGCCAGACTGCAGAACATTTAAATGCCAATGTATAGGCTATGCAAGAAAAAATATAATCATGTTACATAATACATAATACAGGTCCAACAATATTAGAGATATTTTCTCATCGTTCAATTTGGTCAGAACAACTGCATACCTGCTATTGAGTGGAAATAAACTGTCTACAAGTGAGACAAATAATTATATAGAAGCATGAATGTAACTGATGTCAATATAGCCTAAGAGTTCGTCATTTCATTTTCTTGCTATGTAAATTTGTACCATTATATATTTATTTTACACATTTTGTTTACAAAGAAAATCGTAAAAGCGGTGTTATGTAATAGCTTATTTGCAACATTCTGGTTGTTCGATGAAGCAGTTGCAGCAGGACCCGCAGTAAGGAACTGCACTACGACTAAACGCTGAAGGACCGAATGCACTGAATCAACAGGACGACGACTAGGAAATGTAGTCTGGAGTATCTATAGAGTAGCCTAACATACATTTCCTTGAAAATCTATAATCTATTTATGTTGCCGCCCCTGCGTCGAAAGAGGTGGTAAAGCGTACCTTCTATATAGGCTACCGATGTTAAATTTGGCACTAAATGGGCTGTGGGGATTAACACGAACCACTTCCACCACATACAGCTCTCTGGTGCACGCATCACCATGTAAACGCGAATGCAATAATGCTACCATATTTAACAATTCATCATCAATAGCAATACAATTACGGCACAGAGGGTTTAATTGATCCTAACTAGTGTGCCATAAAAGTATATCACCCAAAAGGCCTAAGCTAGCCTATATCAATAATCAATTAATATTAAGTGAAAAATTGATATTCTGTAATATCACTTCCAACAAAATGGTGTAGGCCTACTCTGAAAGCACCGTCAGTAAAATAGGGATACTCAACAAAGTTCAAACAATATGACGCTGGTTTGCTCATCATGACTGTTTCCATTTTTTATATGCTTTATAGGTAGGCCTACTAAGGATGATAGCAGACAGGTCATTTGCATTCAGATGCTGGAATGATTGAAATTTAACAAATTAATGAATTATCAGTTTCCAGTGATTAGAACAGTCATACATCTAGCAAAACTTCGATTGCTTTTTGGTCCTAAAAACCACCTGAAAAGCAAGGCACGTTACTGCCTTCGCGTGCTATCGGAATTATCCTAAAATGTCCTTGTTAAAAATTGGACAAGGACGCTCTCTCACATCGTACTATTTACCACTGGGAAGCTCTGGGATAATTTTGATACCCAAGTTTCCGAGATGGGCGTGCCATAAACTTTAAACATGGGTGGAGGAGTGAACGATTGCTGCTGTGACTGTGATGGCCTATTCTTTATTAGTTTACACTTTACACACAGCGACAATAGCCTATATTTGACCAGAATTCCAGAATCGTCAGCCAGATACAGCGCGGTGAATGATATGGTTGTCAATGAATGGGACGCTAAATATAATTTTGGCTTTAATACGATTTTACAAATAAGCAAGAATAAACCTGGATCCTGTTCTTTCCAACAACAAAGCACTTGAATGCGACGAGCTGGTAATCACGACTTCAGAAGTGAGAAGTAGACATTTCCGATAGCACGTGATGGCAGCATCACACCATGGAAATTTAATATTCATCCACAGAAGCACCGTGTATTTTTCAATGAACACTGTGGAAATGATGAATACTGTATCAGGAGTAGGCTATAGTGTTTCACAATGTTTTTACTAAGAGTTTTGTGAAATAATAATGTAGCCTATGCATTTAAGTTTAACTGAAGAATTGTCGGTGTAATAACGTATGCAAAATGTATTTTATTGTAGTTTAAATTACTTTTCTCCCCTGTTCATTCTCTTTCCTCACCATTGTAAACGGAATATGTCTGTACACTGACACAAACGGGGGAGGGGGAAGTCTTTGCTTGTGAAGACCCGTTATTTTCTCTTTCACGTTGATAGGAAGTGGGATGGAGGCCTGATCTGTGAAAAAAATGGACTTTGTTCGACCGCAAAATAGTATGAATAATAGCCTATCTTTCTAACTCGCACACACTCGCAGATCAAGAAATGAAACCTTGAAACATTTACCTTTAGGCCTACAAATATTCTTATTTAATTTTTGTCCACGCACAGTTCTTGTATTGTTCTCTATAAATGATATCCTGATACATCAGATCTGATTTTAAAATATGTATCAATTTATCAAAGGCTGGCTAAATTATTCCACACATAAGGGGGGTTGCTTACACACACAGATGTCTCACACACACACACACACACACACACACACACACACACACACACACACACACACACACACACACACACACACACACACACACACACACACACACACACACACACACACACACACACACACACACACACACACGCACGCACACGCACGCACGCACGCGCACGCACACACACACACACACACACAAAATGACAAAAAGCTGAGTTAATGTGTACTGTGATGTATGTTGATTACATATGCAAAGAAATAAAACCACTATACACAATTGTTTACTAATCTTTTTTTCCATCTGAATTCAAATGAGCTTTGGGGTTGGAAAAATGCAACCATCGATATTTTCATTGGCTTTTAACTTGCCACTGCAAATAAACAATGTTTGCATCAAATTCAAGGTTTTATCTCTGTCTGAGTTAAAAATGCTTATCTCGCTGAAATTAGATTACAAAAAATAATAATAATAACTGCATCCAATTTTGCAGAGTGCAGTATAAAGACATTTAAAATGGGAAACGCATCTAAATGAATTGCTACAACGACATCAGACAATGTTCAATTTGTTAGCGGCACATATATGTTGCCAGACCCGTTTGTCAGCATTAATAATTTTTCAAAGTTGTAACAATACTCTTACCAAATGAATCATATTAATTTCTAAGCATGAACTTATCACGAGCGAATTATTAGCTTTAAGAGAAGTGGGATTACAACAGTATGGTAATTAGCTAGGGGGGTGGGGTTGGCAATGGGTGGAATATCCATTTTTATTTCATCACCTGTCAGTAACGTCCAATCAGCGTCGACTTTGGGGGCATTAATTGATGAAGGTGTCTCCAGCCTTGCTCAGTTCCCACTGTCATTTTATTTGTGACTAAACCAGCAACGGGAATAGCAGCTGCATTTTGGGCTCTATTTCTCTCTCTCTCTCTCCCTCACACACTCTCTCTCTCTCTCTTGCTCACTCCCTCTCCTTTTCCCTTCCCTTCTCTCTTCGCTTTTTATCCTTCTCACTGGCAGTGCAGTTCACCTTCCTCTTTTCCTCATGGCCAAATGGGAAGGGAGCTGAGGGAGCGCAGGTATACAGGAGCTCAGACAGGCAGCAGCCAGCCTGTCGGCAACATCACACACATTCCATCGATCATGCTATGCTCAGGTCAATGGACTGATTGTTTTAATTCAAACAGGCCATTTAATTTTTATTTTTCTATTTAAAACTTTTTGTTCATCACGCAGCGTGGACATGTCACAGCCCATGCTGCACCGGTCAGCAGAATGCCTTGAAATAAAGAAGCAGCACTAAAGCTACTTTAAGGACATCCGTCGCGCTAAATGTTGGAATTAATGCAATGAAGAAAATGGGGGACTTGGAATCCGGTTTTGAGGAAATGCAGGGTGTAAAGCTTGGGTATTTGGTTATCAAAGGCAAACAGATGTTTGCCCTTTCTCAAGTCTTCACCGACCTCTTGAAAAATATTCCGCGGACTACTGTACACAAACGAATGGACCATTTAAACGTGAAGAAGCATCACTGTGATTTGGAGGAACTGCGAAAGCTCAAAGCAATAAATTCTATAGCTTTCCACGCAGCTAAATGCACTCTGATTTCAAGAGAGGACGTTGAGGCACTGTACTTTTCATGTAAAACTGAGCGCGTATTGAAATCAAACAAAAGAAGGGAAAAGACAAAAAATGCCTCGGAAAAAATGTGCGACGGCAAAAATCGCACATCTGCCAGAAGTGACTTTTGGAGAGAGAAAGTTTGGTTGAGTTTGCATGGCGTTCCACAGACTTTTTCATTCAAAAATAAAGCTGTTCGACCGGACCCTGTCCCTCGCACTCACTCAAATCTACCTCAAATTTACAGTAAATCCTTCACCCGTGACTTTCAACCGGTCACGAAGTCGGCATCTACACCCTTTAAAAACTATGAAACAGATCAAATACCTGACAACTGTGTGGCTTTTAATCAGAAACATACGTTTTTGCGGCACGTTGTGAATCGGCAACCGCTGATCTATCAGTCCGCCATTGCAGCGCAGGCAAAGCACCAAGGCAACGCAGATCTACTTTACAAAAGGAAGAGGAAGCGCGAGAGCTGCGTGAGGCAGTTCTGGTCGAGAAGCAAACGCAGCCACCCGGTTTTGCTCGTCCCGAAGTGTTGTAAACCAAAAGTTCCCAACGGATCTTTGAGCCAGTTTCATCACCTCGAGCATGGATTATACGTCGATCCTCGGCATACTGGACATTTTCAGGAAAGCTGCAGCAGCGACACGGAATCTAGCTCCATTTCAGAACGGGTGAACAACGATTCGGATTTCGGGTCGAGTTTCTCTACCACCAGCAACTCCGGGACTTCAGATGAGGAGGAGGAGGAGGAGGAGGATGACTCTCTGTCGGACTCTTCAGATGTCAGTAGCGATGAAGAGAGCTCCTCTCAGTCTGATTCCAGCTCTGTATCCAGTCAAGTTTCGGTGCAGAGTATTCGTTTCAGACGGGCACGGTTCTCAAGTCTCAACACAAAAGCACCTCTGCTCTTACAGCCAACTTTTCACTACAGGCCTAATGTGCAGAACATACCCACTAATCAAGGAGTAACGACTACTTTGGATTGTGAAAGAACTGGCAAAACTCAAAAATCGGACTTCACGTCGTCCAGGGACGCACACAGGGATGGTGATGCCGCGAACGTGCAGAAGTTTTGCCCGGTGCAGACCTGTTTCCCAGATTTAAGAGAAAACGAGGGCTCTGAAGCACCATCGCGCCTTGAATTTTCAAGTGATCCAAAGACAACTGACAAAATTAAAGATATCGGGCTTACACCTAATGCAAATGGAAACAAGGCGTTTCCCCAACAAAGAATACCGGGTTCTGCAAACAAATGCTCCCAAGCATTGATCTCCCACTGTGTTCAGGACAAAGAAATAACGGTTTGTAAGTCTTCTGATAGCAATCTTTCATTAGCAGCAAATTCCAAGAGGGAAGCAAAAACTTCCCTCAAATTACCTTCACCTCTAAAACCTATCAAAACAGAGGCAGAGGAGCTCATCAGTACCTCAGGCCTTAACAATGAGGGCAACAGGGCAGTAAAAACGCCACCATTTTTACTCAACAACGTGAAGATTAAAGTCGAGGACAGCTTTGACGAATATGAATATGCAAATCATCTCCCGGAATATCAATGTAAGGATAATGACGCTGATAGTCAGAGCATCAGTAATCATTTTAAGGAAAGTGACCACTGCAAAGCCACCGAGAGCTGTGTTCAAAAACACCCTCCCTGTAACGAGGAATCAAGAAGCACTTTAAACACTCCTTGTTCCGAGGAAGGGGAATGCAAAAATGGTGCAAGGGTCAGAAAAAACTACAGGGCAATGCTTCTTGGTAAGAAAGCCGAAAGTGTAAGGACATCCGCGAAATCAGTTGCAAAAGTTGACCGGAGCCCCCGTTCTGCCGGGAAATTCGCTAGCAATGAGGAATCGAATGAAGATTGTGCAGGCGCGATCAAACGCAAACGAGCGAACACCAATGTAGCGTCTCTGAAAAAGCCCTTCAGATTCATGGCGAATTTTCCCTCTCCGCCGTCCCTTGTTATTGGCAGCGATGGAGATTTGAGTCCCGCTTACTCCTTGAACTCTTTAAGAAGAAGTAGCCAACTGCCTCATCATTCTCACCCAGTGTGGAGATGGCAGCTCGGTCATTCCGTTGTTCCTCCGCCTCCAAGCCACAAATTCAGGAAAGCCTCTGCTCTCCCTTGAACTGTTGATTTAAGATCTGGGGAAAATGTCTTAAAACTATGACAAGCACTGATACCCGTATAGTTGTTTTGTTTTCATTGTTGTGTTCAATGCATACGTTTCTGGCCTGTTGTTATGTAGCGCACACCGTCCTCATATAACGCAGGCTGGTCTATTCATCGAGGTTTGGGATTCGGGAATATACGGAGGTATTTATAATAAGCTGGCCTAGCAAAAACGGTTGCTTTCAAAATGACATGTGGAGGTGTTTGTGACCTGATGGACTAGACTCTCATGGAGCAAACGTTGGCTCATTTTGCAGGCAGGGTTAACCATCTCTCATAAGGATGGCGTTATAGTGATTGTCAGGTCTGTGTCAACTAAAATGCTGATTTTGTTTTTAAAACATCTGACTTTGTCGGTATATTTTGGGCCAATGTTTTTTTGTATTTTTTTGTATTTCCCTTTATGCTTCATCTACATACTGTATTTCTGAATTACTGTAGGCCGATAATCCATAGGCTATACCCTTCTTATTTATTCATTTTAAGGGTGCTCCCCAATTGTTGGCGCCAGGTTGTGTTCACTCACACACAGCACACCATAACTCTCACGGTAGGCCCAACACAATGGCCCACTGACTGACAATCAAGAGCTGTTTGATTTTGCACGATGTAATAGAGGGAAAAACACCAAATCGATCTCCTTCTATAGCACATTCATAGCTCACGGTATAGAAACAGCTAAAGCACAAATTTACCATGCATTGCACTTTGCTAATGCCCATTAAGGTGAATTAGTGATGTGTTTTTTACTTTTCGATTTTCTTACGCAAGAGAGCCATCGCAAGTTAACCCAAAAACCTTTTTAATATCTGTAATTATTAATGTGGTGCTGTTTCCAGTATGTTCGTTTGCTTTTGAGAGGTTTTGCTAGTCGTTCTTATTGTACTTGGTGCCGAAAGCGACCTACAGACAACTGCAAACAACATCGTTTTACATACGTGACGAAATCAAAGAAAAATACCTCGGTAGCGGAATATACACACATTCTGGTCAGGGTATACTTGTAAATGTTTATTTCTCTTTGACTCAAGTAGCCTTGTCCTTTTCGTATAGTGTTTTGATTGTATTTTACTTCACTAAGCCTGTTTTCCAAGGATATGGATTACCTTGGCACTCGAAAGCGTAACCTTAAAAAAAAACATTCACTACTACCCTGCCCCATACAAATGCCTTGTGATGAATGTACTGTGACGTACCATATTTGTTTACTTCAGCAAAAGCAGACTGCCTCCGAAACAGGCCTTTAAAAGCAAATTGTATCTTTGATTGGATCAGCCAAGGAACTAAATTAATAATTGTATGATTATATTGCAAAAGAAAAAGAAAAAAATCCACATGCGAATTTCCTAAAACAACAAAAAATAAAAAATAAATACAAAACGTGTGAGTCATCACTGTAGACTTATGCAGATCTGGCTAAAGCGAGGCTACCTGGTTCACGTCATTCTGAGAAAACGCGTAATAGACTTTAAGGGTATTTAACAAGTATCAGCCCATTACGTGTGTTTTGATTAAAGTGTGCAAGTGGGGGTAGACACTATGTTGCCTATTAAGCGAAATTGCATCGCTTTCTGAATGTTCCAATATGCCATAGTGTGATAGCCTACTATGACAGGTGAATGATTAAAGTATAGTAGGCCTAGTTCTATATTTTTGTAATGCGACTATTTAATGTCTGCTCTCTCGTATAAAAGGAACATTTTGTTCCTTTCTGTGTCAAAGTGCACTGCGGACAGACGGAATAGCCATGTCGTCCTAACTTAACAGGAATTAATAAAAAACTAGCCAAATTAAACAGAATGTAGCGCACACATCACAACCCTATTAAGTTAAAGAATTTCATGATCTCAACAATTAATAGAAATGGGAAAACGACTCACTGTAAACATGGTATTTGATAGGCCAGCGGCCTATATACTGGTCAAGGTGGACTTTGGTTTTTTTTATCGCTCTGCTTTTGCTAAAATACTTGAGGTCAGATTTTGACATTATTTTTTTCTTAAATTGAAGTCACTGGTGGTTGTTTATAAAAATGCATATTTATTTTTGTGATTTTCCTGTTTTTTGTATACCATTGTTGTGTATGATAAATGCACTCGAAATGAAAACTTGAAAACGTGAGGTGGATTTTGAAGCACTTTCTTTTTTCTTTTTATGGTGAAACTGTTCATTAAATACATCTGAGTGTGATGTGACATGATCGTTCATTTTTAGCTTTTAAATAATTAATATTCACTAGACCATAATCAACCGTTGTTTGCCCCTCGAGGTGATGGGTAATATACGGTTTAAGCAAGATCAAACTTTAAGATAGGTTGTTTATTGTAAAGAAAATTGTTGGTGTGGGGGAGGGTTTTAGAAACTGATGGTCTCGTGCCCTGCAATACACACTATGCACTCAAGCCTATAACCACACATGAGCGCGCTTAGGATATAGGCTACTTTAATCAGGGAAAGAAAACAGGAAAATCGAGTAGAAACAGCAAATTTCAAATGAGGATTTCTATAACAGACATGATCTGGTTACACTACCATGTTTTCATAGATATAATAGTTTGTATAATTGGCTAATCCGTGTGTGAGACTGGGAAAAGGCAGCATAATGTCTCTGGTAGGCTGTATTACGATCATCTAGGCTCAAGATAAACTGCTTCTACTGAGTGATTTCCTTTCTCCAAGGACAGCAAGATTAAAAGCAGAGGAGCAGGAGGTAGAAATGAAGGACAAATGCTTTGGAAAAGATTTTAAAATGACCCATAAAGGCGCTATTAGTCAGAACGTGCATGCATTGCTGCTGGTTCCTCGTGAACGGAACCTCGTAATTAATTAATTAATTAATTAATTACACAGTTAACTTGATCATTCGTGCATAGGAAATCAAGTGCTAGTGTATTCGCAGCAGCCACTTGTTTGACTGGTAATGTGGAAAGGGGGTTTCGAAAGGGTTGGTTTCCTTCTAAATTCACCCGATTTAGCTTTTGCGTAATTAATTGAATTGAAGTGTATGTCAGTGATTTATTTCTTTAACCTTTCCTATAGCCTATCACATTGTATTTCAGTGTAGAATCATATTTTAGTCATTAGTGATTTGGGCAGAAAAAGTCCATAAGGCAAATCTCTAAAAATAAAATAAAATGCTGTAATAGAAATAGCAAATAAATATTATCTAAAGCTAAATGTATAGCCTAAAATAAAGCAATAAAAATATTTAGGCTACTGGTATTGTTTGCTTTCATACACACATAAGCGGTTTCGTCCGCAGGCAAATCAGCCTTCCCAAAACAGTTGAAGGCAATAAATCTGTCACACAATGGAAACAAACACAGTAGCGATACAGCAGCAGCAGGACTACGTCTTGTGAAATCTAGGCTATATTGCTATAAAAGTGTTTACGTGAACTTGAATAATAATGATGATAAATAATCGCTTGGCACATACATAAACACAATACACGGACACGTCTAAATCAATAATATGATTTCTGAAGAGTATCTACACAGAGGGGCTGGGGCAGTACTCTTACAAGGACACATTTGTACTTTTTTTTTTACCACAAAAAGGCTCATAGTAGGACCTTAAGGTACGTATTTGTACTCTAAGGTACTAATATGCACCTTTTAGGAGTAAAACTGTTGTACCCCTAAAGGTAAAAAAGCTGTTGTACCCCTAAAGGTACAATTTTGACACCCTTTTTCTCTGTGCGTACAGGTAGGGCTACTATCAAAACAGACAACGGTTAAATGTTCTACTTTTACCATGCAAGGCAAACGCAAACACAGCCCGTGTTTAAAAGAAGAAGAGGGTTGGTTAGCCTAAGCCTAGGCCTACATCCGAGAATTTTTTAAATGGTAAATAACAAATTATAGCACGCCGAACACACTGCACAGCTAGACGGGTCTTGCACAGCGAAATACTGACAAGCTCATTTCGAGGCCTGACTTCATCGAATGGACTCGAGGCTTCATTCACAGAACTCAACAGGCCACCATAGGCTGTTCAGTAGGAAAATATTTTTCAATCTCCTAACAAGTTTATGATCAACCTGTTGTTGATTGCTACTCTGGAAAACAACTAACCTGTGGAGAAATTAGCCCTTAAGCTGTTTATAAATGTAGAAGTAGCCTATTGGCTTGTTTGTTTTCACATTGAAAATTGTAAAAGTATGACAACGACTAATTAATTGATTAATTGAACTGACAATAGACAGTAAATGTTGTGTTATATTGCCTATGCAATCATACAAATAATCTTAGCAGCGCGCACAGTGGACAATAATATCAACAAAGTAGGCCACAAGCCTAGGTTTTGCATAAAAATAAATATGTACTATCAAATACTTCAGTGAGCTATCAACCGTTCGCCTCATATTTAGACAAGTGGTTCAATCAACAGGATAAACGGCCTCATGGAAGCTTCTTTTGTAATGGGATCAGGACATGGGAGGAAAATAATGCTGTTACGTGACCTGCAAAAAACTCATCAGCATGTTGTTAATCCCACAAAACACCAGTTCGACCTGTCGATATGTCTAATGCTTATTAGGCTACTCCACTAAGTTATATACACAAGGCTATATCACGCATTTTACTCCAGAACGTTGTAAAATGTGAAAACCATGTAACCTGGAGGAGTAATAAGCTTTAGTTAATCTGATAGCTGGTTTAATAGAAAGTATTTTAAACCACCTATCAGAGTAACTTCGTTAAGGAGGAAGCTCTGACTGACTGAGGTCCTCGTCAGCATCGTGGCAAGAGATTCCTCCGTTATCTGCATAAACTGAATGCATATCCTGAAAGGATACCTCCCACAAACTCCAAACAATTAGATATCGTTTCTCTGTTTCAGACAATGACAATAAAATATACATGGTAAGAGACAGAAATATTTGACTAAGCAATTAGGGCTTTTTTTCCTACTGGTCTTTAATGAGCAATCATTATTCTCAGAATTCATCTGACTTTTTTTATTCTCAACAGCGTCCCTATAGTTATCAACAGCCACATAATTCAATTACTAAAAAAAACTCTAATTAAGAGTTGCTTCTCCATTAACAAGTTAAATTAATAAATGAATGAATGAATGAATGAATGAATAGATGAATGAATGTTCACCCTCTGACCTATATGCCGTGAATCCCCAATGAGGAAATATTTTAAATATTCCTTTCATTCAGAACCTTAGAAATGTGTTTTTCCTACTTGAAATCAGAAAGGGCTTATTATACACCAAAGAATCAAACTCATACGGACTGAAGAAAAGGTTTCCACTCAAACTATTTGAAAGGTTTTTTTCCACAGCATACAAAGTATTACAAAATAAAGATTAAAATATTGTGTATCCATATCATCCGTGTTTTTTCTGTTAGTTATCACCAGCTTAATTTTAAGTTGCAAATAGAGATGTTCATGACAAGGGTTTTGTCTTAAAACATTTTCAAAGCATCCAAATGTATCTTTGATATAAAGATGAGATCTTTACGTTGCACTGTTACATTTTCTTTCCTAAACAAATAGGCTAATTGATCGTGATAAGGTCAAATAAATCAGAAATATGAGTCTTACAACAATGGCGGTCATACGACAGATAGGCCTAAAAGAACGTAAAACAGATTGATAGGCCTTATTCACTCTGCAAGTTAAGAACAAACCAAAGCAAAATCATTCTCGATATTCTACAGAAACAGAACTATGTCTTGCCGTTTGAAGCCCTATCGCTATAGACAAGGAAAATTCTAACTTTGAAGTGTTAACCAATATTTCACGTGTCAAAATAATTAGCGATATCAGTGATCTAATTAGTGACTTGGGCTGCAGTCAAACAAATCATTAAACCCAATTCTATCACGAGCAACGTTTCTTTCAGAACGTAACACACTTGTAAAAACAAGTCACTGATCCAAAACAACAAGCTCCCTTAACTGATCCATTAGGTGACGTACGTCTTTCATAACACTTATGAAAAATGTGCTGTGGGTCAGTGATGCATTCTGCTGTGAGCCTGTCTTACCATTTTGACCATTCTGAACAGGCCACACATTAGAAGTTTAACGTCACGAGGCATTTGCAAAGAGGTTTAAGCACACTAACATACACTTGTATAATCATGTAACGTGGATTTAACCAATTAAGGAGCAGATCTATTAAAACAATCATTATATGTATGTAGTGCATTATTTAACCAATCCCAGTAGGGAATTAGCATATTTTAAAGGCAATTCTAAAAAAAAAAGAAAAAAAAAAGATTAACATTTAGAAAGCAGCCTTTCAAGAAAAAATTTAATCTGTCCCTTGTGTGAAAAAAGTAAAATAATGTACAATTTAAACCGTCGCTTTTAGACGGGCTCTTAAACGATTGGTGCAGGTGTATTAATGTATTGTCAGAAAACAACTTTTTTGGTTTGTCAAAACTATCCGAAAAAAAGAAAAAGAAAAGAAAACCCGTAGCCTGCTACAAGCCTGCATTGGCAGCCACATGGTCAAGTCGATTTCCGCACAGCAGGCTACGGCAGAATAGTTTTTATTCCGGTAATTTCTCTTGGTCTGTGTTTCGTTGGGCAAATATTCGAAATGTGAATAACTTGTTTCTCCTGCTTGGATAAGTTTAATGCCTACATTCTGATTCTTCCTGTTGAAAGAACTTTGTTGTAAGGCATTGCCACCGCGATGCAAGATACACTGAATCATTTTAAAATCATTGTTTTAACGACTAATGCTGACACTAGGGACTATTTTAATAAACCTTAATGATGTGTCTTTGGACTACAAAGAACGAAAATTTCGAAATGTACAGGCTTGTTTTTTTCTGTTCGCTGCGGTATTTGTGACAAGGTCATGTGTTATATAAACGGTACTTTATAATATAACCTCAAATGTGAATGTCTTTATCAAAATAGAAGTCGACTAAAGTAGTCTACTACTATTGAGTAAACAGGTAAGAAAGCGAGCTGTTGAGGAAAAAGACGATGCCGAGAAAAAGACGATACGGTGGGTGTAGGTGAATGTAGAATTTACCACATAAAACAATGTGTTCAGATATGAAACTAATTTTAACAACTGCGCTATGAGCTATACAAGAGTTGCGTGGACATAAATGATAAAATACTTGCGATGTATCGACATGTTTAAGTAAGAACAGAAGCGTAAGTGACAGCTCTTAAAAATGAGGCTCGAAAACGTATCGTCATTGCACGTGCTACTGGCGCCCCCGCTCGGGCGGGAACGTTTGGAGAATTTTCTCTTAAAGGGGAGGTTAAGAGGATTTAAGGTGGAATGAACAAATTACAGCGATCCTGACCCCCGTCGAACTAATTAAATAATGATTGTATACTGGGCTAATTTCTGCAAAGAGAGATTATCTTTATTTTTGATGATGATAAAAATTGGGGTTAACTAAAATTGTGAAGTATACCGGTTTGCTTCATCGTTGAGGTAAAGTTGGAAGCACAAAGATTTAACTTTTTCATGTTTAGCTATTTTATAGGCCTTATAAAATATGATAAAAATAAATAGTTTCCGTAGTAGATGAATGTATATGTTATAGGCACACTCTGTATAGTGATAAAATGAAGAAATAATTGTGTTCTTTTGAGGAAAAAAGAAACAATGAAGTCCTCTTTTGTAAACGGTTGTTTGTTTTTCATACAATTCCAAAATAAAGACCAATTGTTAAATAGGCTACTAATAGGCTAGCATACGGTTCTACCCACAGGCTACTTTAAATGAAAACGCAAAACAAATAAGAGTGATGCATGGTGAATTTCCAATTGTAGCAACAATAGAAATAGAGCTCTACAGAACAATGTTAATTGAGAATGAAATCTGAATAGCCTAGCCTATATGATTTTTGATATTTATGTGCCATTCATCCAAATGTTGGTACCTGTCATTCAGTAGGCTATTTAAAGATGATGCCTCAAGTCTTAGCAGAAGAGGAGGAGGAGGAGGAGGAAGAGGAGGAAGAGGAAGCAGCAGCCACTGCTCCTTCAGAGGGAAAAGCAGGAGCAAATTAAATAGAAGTCAAACTGAAAACATTGAGTCTTGGGACAAAACAAACAAACAAACAAATAAATAAATAAATAGCAAGGAATATGTATATCATGAAATATGTTGCGTTCATAGCCTATATAAATTCGGCAGTAGCCTATATTATTCATAGTCCTCTTCCCCGAGTAAGGATCCATTGAAGTAAATGAGTGCCCTGGCTCTTTATTTACGCAAGTTTTACATGCCAAGTGGCCTATAACATGGCTTTGGAGAACAGGCCTCAAAATTTAAGGCAGTTCCCTACGGACGGAGGGAACTGTGCCCTAAACGGGCGAGTATTTAGAACTTACTATAACTCATCTACTAAGAACCTGTTTGTGTGACTATTGACATGGCCCTTTAAAATCGTATAACAGATTACATATGAAGAGTTCAGATGCAAAAGCCTCTAAAAGCCACTTCGGTCAAAAATGAGATAACGATACTTAGTGAATGCTCTCCGCATATAGTCTATGTTCATAAAATACTTTCACTTCAAACCCACTAAATCCCAGCCTCAGCCCATTCAGAAGTACCGGTAAGTAGAAACCTATACATAGAAGCCTGACAAAAATGCTTTTTTTAAAGAAAAACGTCAGACGGACTTGAGGCTTCTGCAAGTCTTCATATATAGGCTAGTGTTGGATTTTAAGTTCTCAAATACCAATTTAGTCTATTATTTGTTTTAAGTATTATAAACATTTCCCGTATCAACATAGCCTATAAAAGGTTGTTGCTTGGTGCTGAATTTGTGACTTTCCCTTGGGGTGAGATGATCAAACTCTACACAATCAGCTGATGTATTCTTAAACATTGGTTTTCACATCACTGACCTCCAAAAGAATCCAGAAGTGTTCGTGGACATTAAAAAAAAATAAAAAAAGTTCTATGTTGTTGTTGCTCTTATGAGGTTGGTGTTACTATTCCAGATTTCTTTACTTAACATTTACATGACGTTTAACAAGCACGTTTATAACCGACGAATGAATTGGTAAAAGATGAGCACTCAGCCCAAATCATTGTAACAGGTCTGTACATTAAAAAAACCATATAGGGCCGAGGCTATGGCGTTGACTTTTATGCTATGGATCTGCAATCAAGGTAAACGCCATATATTTGCCAAATCTTTTTTTTTTTTTTTTTTAAGCGAATGAAGGATAAAAATGAACGATAAACATCACCCTTTTCAACATATTGGACTGCCTTAAACTCTTAAAACGTAGGCTACGTTTCTAATTTTGACGCCAATGTTTTTTGAGAGAAGCAATCTCAGTGTTTCTTCAGCTAAATCCTGGACACGCAAAAAGTAGGCAACGAATCAAGACTGTCCCCCGCAGCCATATAAAAAACAATAAATATATAAATATATTAGGCCCATATATAAAAATGTACTTGGATTTCTTAATTGATGGTTATTCTTAGGTACGCTTTTTGTACTCTCCCAATTGCGTAATTATTTGTGTCTGCTCTATGTTGGCAGGTATTTTAAACAGCGTTTTACATTTAATCAACAGGCTACTCATTTATTTACCGAGTAGCCTAGGCTAAACTACAATTGCATGCATTTTTATTATCAAGCTTCCATAAAATGAAAGCCAATTCTCTGCGTGACTCTTATTAACGCAATTTAAAAGAGCAGAAAACATGATGAGACGTTGCACCATAAATTGCAGACAAAGTGCTTTATTGTTTTGAGCAATGCTTATGGAATGGAGTGTATATCGGTTTACATCATTACACATGAGACAGCCTCCCCTTTGGTTACTCTCAACAACAGCTTTTAGACTCCTATCTGTGAGTGTGATGCAGATTGGTGATTCTCCATCACTTCTATTACCTTCACTATCTAGATTAAAACAATCACAAACGAGGGGATTTTTTGATTTCTTTCAGTAAGCCTGTAAACCTGAATATTCAAATAAAATCCATCCGAACGCGTCGTCCATAGATGTTTAGAAAATAAAAATCGAACTGCTAAAAAAGTACATGACATTTTCCCCCCGAAGCTTATGTGATGAGTTCTGCATCAATGAAAACATTGAGCAAAAACCTTTTGGCAAATGAAGAACATAGTGGAGGGCTTTTGAAGAAGGCGTGACGTGAAGCTGTATCTTATAGCACTTTTCACATTTAGTGAAATTCACTCACACACACACATACACACACACACACACACACCGCTGCGTGTAAATCCAGTATCACAAGCTGAAGCGATGCTCTGATGACACTAAAGTCTGCCGCTAAAACAGCCTCTTTTGTCATGCCCATGTTGTTGTTGTTTTTTTTTGTTCTTTGTGAATATTACAACCAAGAAGACAAGGGTTAGTTTTCTTCCCCAATGAGAACAATAAAAAAAATGCTTCTTTTCCCCACTGTGCAATGGTTTCCCAAGGGCACAAGCAGCAGCGCTCAGTTTATTAAGAAAATGAAACACTAACCAAGGACGCTGTAACATTGGTGCCAGATAATACTTCCAGATAAAAATGCTTTGAGAAAGCCTGAACACAATTTACAATTAACACTATAACAAGAGCCACACCTACTCATATTAACAAATTCACAATGCACACTCTTGTCCAAAAGGCTTTGCACATAGAATTAGCCAGTCAAGGAGAAATTGTGACCTTTTCAGTGTTGTGTTGTTGTGAACAGAAAGTATAATGTGTTGTATCCATTTGAAGAAACAACACATTTAAAAAACATCAAAACACCCAAAAGAAAAACACTGAAAATATCAGATTTTTTCCCCAACAACCACCCTAATATTAGAAAATAACATTTTACTTCTGTTTGAAAAAAAAAAAAAAAAGAGATTAAAAAATACAGAATTAAATAATTTGGAGTAAAAAGGCACGACTCTTGCACAGTGTATACATTGAAAACACAGTATAAAGCAGGTATGGGACCATCTTAAAAAAATAGACCTGGGGTGGGGGAATAGGGAGTTTAGGGCAAGGGGGAAAAATAAAAATATGACCAAGCATGGAATATACACCATCTCTGGGCTAAACCAGACTGAACACTAAATATAATGCAACATGCATTTTTTTTCTCTTTTTCCTTTCTTTTTTTAGACAGTACTCGTGTTGTATGATTTAAAACAGTAACATTCTTCATTTATCAGAACACTTTTACTTAATCACAGAGTGGTGCTTTAAAATTCTGGTGGATTAAAATTCAATGTAAAAATATGTGCAAGTGACCAAAACGTCTAAACCAACATAGGATGAGGCTTTTTCTTTGAATTAGAAAAGTTAAGGAACAAATGTTAATCTCTAAGTCATATTACCTGCTTCTAATTCAATGCCATTTATAAAAGTACTCTCCTCTGTTACAGGTATTATGTTTCCCTTGTAAATACCACTGCTGAACCAACAGGATTCCGTGAACATTTTGGTTCCATTCATCATGTGCAAAATATACAACGTTTCATCTATTTTGCTGCCAATTTGAACGTTCAAAAGAATTTCGAACAAAATTCACAAGACACATACACAATAAAAAAAAAAAGAAGAAAAGAAAATACACAAAAAAAAGCACCCCTTCCCCAAACCTCCATGGAATACTGAAACACAACACAAAACGGTGTGTCCTGGTACGATGCAACAGGTAAACTATGTTTTGTCTGCTGAGAACAAGCGTATGCATGAGAACACGTGAAACTGCAAGGCTGCGTTGAACAGTGCCTCATAGTGCTATCGTTGCAGCTCGTAACAGACCGAGTGATCCTAATAAAAAGTGCAACAGTTTAAGGTGCTGATGGCAACTGAATCACTAATGTAACAGAATTCACTGATGACTGAAGAGAAACCACTGATCCTGCTGCCTCAGTGTCTTCATTCTCCCTCCTGTCAAGTTGCTGCAAAACGTAACAAAAAACAAAAACAAACGAAATACCTACTGGAACCTTCGCATCCATTTCAAACGTGTTTGCCTCAGAACACTGAAGGAACATGCAAAACAGTTTATCTGTCTGTCCACACAAGGCAAATAGGGGGCGATGGGTCCTCCTTTTGTAAATGGCTCAAAGAGCGTTTCTTGTTAGTTTGTCCAGAGCAGGAAGAGGACCTTGCGAGTAAGGAGAGTTAGCGAGCGGGGGTGCCGTGGGGTCAAGTGCTTCAGGTGCCTCTCTGCGAAGCTGTTGACCTCGGTGGTGTAAAGCAGAACGGGCAGCCAAGGGTTGGGTGACGTGAGTTCAGGTAGGGATGTGATGAATGATTCAGTAAGAGACCAAATGAGAAGTTCTGTTTTGACCTCCTTGTCCAGAGACCCAATTCAACTAACTGAGCCACAGACCATCACATGCGCTCTCTTTCCTCTCTCCGTCCTCTTCCACTTTAAAAGGCAAGAAAAGTATCAAACGGAACAAAGAAGAATAAGGGGCATGCATAAGAAAGCAGTAAAAAGCCCTATCCCCCCAAAAAAGGTATAACTGTTGTCCTTTTCCATCACTCTCATGGTCCCAAAAAACTAAGAACGAATAGATGAAAATCAAAATGTAAACGAATGGTGGTTGTAGCTGCTGTAGGGGTGCAGGCGAGTGAGTGTTCTACACCCCTCTGCTGGCGTCCCTCTTCATCCCCGTGGACTCGGACTAGGGCAGACACCAGCTGCCCCGGACTAGGGCAGAATGGTAGTGATGAAGTCATAGAATCTCTTCGAGTACTGCTCTGGGTTCACGGTGGAAATCTCTGCCCCAGCCTAAGACCAAAAGAAAAAAAAAAAAAAGAGCCGGAGGTTGATGCCTCGATAAAAGCTATAAAAGGTTTCAGTCATGCGTACACTTTAGAGCATAAATGATGAATGAGATGAATGAGAGAAATACCCAAAATATTCCTACAAACTGTACAGTACTTCTGGTACATGTTAAAAAAGTATTTTTTGATTAATGATAATGTTTCTTCTATCCATTCTGTAAAATATTTGTAATTTCTTTCTTGTTTTTTTTTTTTTTTACAGAAAAAGACATTAAAAAAACTGGTTACATTACCTTAATATATATACGGTGAACAATTGTAAATGGAAAAGACTGTCAAATGTATGTTTTTTTTTATGTAAAACCTATGGAACGCCATATAATGTATGTTAAAAAACAGTCCATGCATGACATCAAATATGACTCAAAATATATTTCATATAAACAATTTTGTTTATTCTTATTTTTGTTATATTTAATAATCATCAGGGTGTTTTGCCTGGAGTTTTCTGTTATTAAGTGAATGTTTATTGCATAATGTACAAATATTGGCCATGTTTTATAGGAGGTATTCTGATTCATCATTTGGCTTTATATTTTACCACTTATATTATCATGCTGGTTATCAGTACATTTTAAGGTAAAAATCAGATTTTGGTACTTCAAGTATCTAGGAATATTAACATTATAACTTAATGAAATACATAGTTATACATTATAAAATATACAGGCACCAATATGCCATCCCATAATACCGGAAACATTGTCAATATTTTTTTTATGGTGAATTTTTAGCTGCCGTTTTTTTTTTCTTCCATCAATTTAACTGAATATTTTTAAGTGATATAACTTATAATATTAAGAAATATAACATTAAAAATTAAAAAAAATTTTTTTTTTTACATTTCAAAGCACTCACCCCATGCTTTACTGTCTTGGCTGCATGAGCAGCCTTTTTCTTGGCATCATAATGCTGCAGGATGTCAATAACAGCCATAAAATACACCTCCTTTCTTGGAGAATCTGGGGAAAAAAGGTTTGCAATACATTTTTATAATGTGACATAGTACATAAAAAAAGTAGAATGGGTCTTAGCTTATCAATCATTAGTTGATTGTATTGTGAATGATGGCTGTTACATACAGCATGGAGACAGGACAGAATTTTTGACTATTAATACATTTTCACCACCTGCTTCTCTTGATGACATCACCCAGGACGGAAAATTATTACATTTTGATAAAAGCTTAGAGGACTATTATTTTAAGAATATAATTCATGGATGAAGCGCTCACAATAACCACAGGAACATGCATTCAAAAAGGAAATAGGGCCAATTCTGATTTAATTCTACTTTAAGGTCCTCGTTATAAACAAAATCATATAATTTGGAATATAGCATGTTCAATAAAGCAATAAGCCCCAAGAAGCCGTGGTTTACAGTGAATTTAGAACAGCTAAAAGGCATTATTAAGCATAACACTGTGTTCCCTTTAGCTGTTCTAAATTCACTGAAAACAATGGCTTCACAGGGCTTAAAAAAAATTAAAAAAATCATAAAAATATTTTTTAAATAAAAAAAGTTGCCAGCCAGCACCAGTGATTTTGATCATTTTCACAAAAATGTAATGGCTCATAGAAAATTTAGTATGAATATCTGAACATGCAATACATCAAAAGAAAGAGCAGTTAAATAAAAAAAAAAAACACTTGAATAAACTTTTTTATCAACACTTGAATATGGGTAAGTTGCATAAAAAAAGCAACATTTTGAACAAAAAGCTGAGAAAATCCCGTTTTTGTCAAAGACTACTTTGTCAGATTCAGAAAGATGATCAAACACAGATGGACTAGATCAGGGGTTTTCAAACTGGTGTCCGAGGACCCCCAGAAGGTCCTAAGGGGTCCCCAGAAAATTTCATTTTAAATTAAATGGATAAAGTCTACCGAACAACTGTTTCACTTTTAAAATGTTTCTCTCCTTTCTTGCCGTACATACTTTCCAGAATTGTATATGTTTGTTTGGTATCTTTCTAGTGAGTTTTACTCACTTAAGTCCCCTTTATCTTGTACATAAGTTGCTTACAAACATTTATTGTAAAAGGTTCTCAAACGAATCATTTATAATTGAAAATGTTCTTCTTCAAGTTTATAAATCCAACATTGAGTATAGCCAATTTAAGTTTGGAAACTATTTATCTAATAGTTTAAATGTTTTTTTTTTCTCATACAGATGGATTTTAGGAAGGGGGTCCCTCATAAAAGGTTCATCATATTTGGGGGTCCTTGGCATCAAAGTTTGAAAACCTCTGGACTAGATAGAGTCCATCAACACCCCTAAAGCTTCACAGTCTTATAGCTTGCCCTGGGTCAACATTTCATTCAGTAACTGATTCAAATTAGATCGTTTTGATGTACATGCTGTTTAATGTTGATTATCACGTTATTTTACATATGCATCTGCTTACATACGATCACTTGTTTTGCGTCGTCTTCACCTGTGTTTTGATCAGGAGATTCTGTACTCATTCAGAAGATGCGTAATAGCGCCCCCTAGCGTATAACAGTGAAAACACGGAAACCGGGAAACTCTGTTTGGCAGGGAAGCATTGCTTACAAATAACGGAAAATTGTGATTGGCGGGGAAAGAGTTAATGAGGTCGCAGGTGTATATTTGTAGAGTAATTTACAATGGTTTTGTAGTCGGCTTAACCTATTTATCATATACAGTGGAATATCTGCACAGGGCCCATTTCAGTAAGACAGCACATAAGCTTCTTTCTCCACTCACTGTCATGGCTTTTGATGGCATAGACGTCAATACTGGGGTCGAAGTCTCCCGGTGAGAGTGGTTTAGAGCTATCTAGGGTGTTACTGGGACTGTCAGGAGGCGTTCCAACAAGCCCTCCATCACTCTCTCCTTCCTCCTCTCCCTCATTATCCTCACTTTCAACCTCCTCCTGTTCTGCCCTCTCCACGTCATGGATCCCAACCAGAAGACTGTAGTCCATCAACTTCAGCAAGGCAAGGAACTAGACAGAGATGAGGGAAGAAAAAAAGACAACAGATGGATAGTAGAGGAAGAGAGGAAGCGCACAGGGATGATTGAGTCATTGTGTCCGTACCAGGTAGACAGAGTGAAAAACAAATTCTTCTAAATCATTTACCTCCACATCCTTTCGAAGCTTATCGAGGAAGATTTTCTTACTCTCCTCATCTATGAATATTTTCTGCCCATCATTGATGAAGTCATTGTCTTTGTACGTAGGGAGTTCTTTAGCCTAGTAGAAAAGCGAGAATTTTAGTGTGCTTAAGATGCTCACTTATACGTACAGACTCTTTTAGGGACATCAAGAGATACACTTTTAACATTAAAATAAATTCAGATCCTGATACACTGGCCATGAAATATCATGCAGCACACCAGGGGGTGCTCTAGATTCACAAGAAAGAGGCTGTTTGGTGTGTTCAGCTGCATATATAGTGCCAAGGGACCCTCATATGAACAAATGAGTCAACAGTCTAACAGTGTGGCTGATTTAGCTGATCTACATTTGTGGTTAGATATTCAGAATGACCTACAGAAGAAATGAGCCTTTACACAGAGTTAAAATATGCATTAACATTAATGTAGAGCTACAACTCAATATGACTCGGCTGTTAGTAATTATTACACACTAATATTTAATAATTAACTGATAACTTTTTACGGCTTGTTCGAACTAATGAAAATGAATGTGGGCGAAAATATTTCCTCCAGGGTGATTTAAACCTCCCGAATGAACACACTCCAGCAATTCTTTGTAATTAGCTCATTTGGTACCCTTGCTCCAGACTCCAGTAAAAAACATATTAATGGACTTTAACAGCCTCTACCGTTTGCAGATTTCCCAACTTTCAAAAGCAAACATGCACCTATCAAACTGTTGTGAAATCTAGGTCATTGAGAGTCGAAGTGCTGGTGGGCTGAAGAACATTAGGAAAGGGTCTGGTTGAGGAAAGCGCTTCAAACCAGACAACATTATAAGTGAACAAACATTAGAGCACTGATGAAATGGTTTGCATCCATTACAGATTAATACACATCCACAGTCTTATTGTGCATCTGTATGTGTTATTCCGAAGACAAAATTTTTTGGAAATCTCTCCGCATCTGAAACTAATTTTTGTTCACCAAGTCCTCATATTTTTCAACCTCTACTTTCCAAACACCAGTCAAAGAGACCACTTTTCATGAGCTAATAGTTTTCTGACAGATACAATTAATTGAATATCTTGAAATAGGTCACATTATAGAAGTAAAATGACTTGCCATTTAACTTTAAAAGTGAAGTAATGGACTTGAACCTGCTAAGCAGGCAGGCAGAGATGGAGTGAAAGGAGAAATATTTAACCTGCTGCAGGACTGAATCGCACAGTATATGTTCATTTATTCATAGTTAATTTGTTTGTTTCTTAATACCATACCAGGGAAAGAAAACCTAGACACTTAAGATCTATTTTTCTTTATCATAACTTCTATAAACAAGCAATAAAAAAGGAAATAAAGTTAAAAACCTATTCTAGGGCGACTGCCGGCATACCTTGGCTTGAGACGAGAACTCTAAACCAGAGAGAGAGGATAATCTGATGTGCGATTAGGGAGAAATGGCTCTAGCTTGTTTTACGAGAGTGTTTGACTTTACTTTTAAGTGGAAAAATAGTCTTTATGGCCAGTAAACTTCACAAACGTATCTCAATGATTGAAGTCATTGTGTGAATAATAAAATTATGCATTTAAGCAAAACCAGAACATTCTGGGAAAGTTACTTCAAAGTCCATATTTGCACCGACATGTACAGGCGCAATTTTAGAAAAAGAGGCTGTTCTCAGAAAACAGAGCGTGTGAAGAAAATTAACCTTTCTTTCTACTCCTCTTTATGACTTGGTCAGGCAACAAGCAGCTTAATGGCTGCTAAAACAGTTAGTCCTGTGAGAGAGGAGTGAAGCCTTATATCCTACGTATGCGGGACAAAGGGCTGACAGCGATGGTCAGTATTCCTGTTAAGCAGTGACCTTAAATTGGCACAGTTTCAACAGTCATGTGTAAAGCTGCCTTTGGCCTGTAATAGAACAGCAGCAGATTCAGCATGTATTCAAAGAGTTGAGAAAAAAATAGGAAAGTACTGTATGCCTAACCCATGTGGCAGATGAGAGACAGACTGCAAAAATATATTCCAATATAAATACCCAAACATTTTTAACACCAAGATCATTGGCCATCTGTTGTTCAACTCACAGGCCGCTGGGCTTGGAGTGTATATGTATATGTATGATATTTAATATTAAAATAATGAACTAATCACAATTTAATCATTTAAACTAATAACAAATGTAACATTTATTTAATATAAAAAATAAAGTTAAATTAAAAGTGTCAATATATATATATATATATATATAGTAAATACCATACCATACAGTGGTAGCCAAAATTATTAACACTTGGCATCTGTGAGTCGTCTTATTGGACCTGGATTTATTTTCCAAGTGGACAATGACCCGAAACATTCTTCGAACTATTGCCGAAACTACGGAAGGAATCTGCTGGAACATTGAAAATGATGGACTGGCCCCCTCAAAGTCCGGACCTTAACCCCATCAAGCACATTTGGGGTGAGTTAGAAAATAATTTGTACACATCTATTGTACATTCAAAGGAAAGCCTTTGGCTTCATTTGCAGAAGGCATGGGATAACATTAGTGTTGAAGTTCTCTGAGGAAATCTATTGACACTATGCCAGAGAGATGTGCTGCTGTAATTGCTGCCAAAGGTGGACATACCAAATATTAAAGTTAAAAGTGGATAAAAACAGTATGACTCACTTCATCTGATATTTGATGGTCAGAGCAACCATCTGCATGTTTCAAGAACATTATTAAATTAAATCATGTTTTGGAGGCAAAAAAGGGTCCATATTTTCAGATCTGTGAGGTGTTCTAATAATTTTGGCCACTACTGTATATACACACACACACATACATACATACATACATACATGCATGCATAGATATATATTAGTGCTGTCAGTCGATTAAAAAAAATGTATGAATTAATCGCGATCAGTGTATTTTATATTTTCATATTGTAATAATTCCACAGTTACTCTCCAAATTAATGTAGAAATAACTTAAAGACAGTATATTTTAAATGTTTGTTGTAATGAATTCTTTTTATGAATGAAGGCAAGTGTCATTAATGATAGACAATCAAACATTACAGAATAATTGAAAGCTATATCAATTGCAACATTTATTAGGCTTTAAAAAAATAACTTTTGTTAAGTTACATTTACATTTATGCATTTAGCAGACCCTTTTATCCAAACAACTTACAACTTGGGGGTACATGAAGCGATTGGTCATGAAGAGTCGAGAAGCGCAATAAGAGCCTGAAATACTGAGACCGTGTACATTGCTCAGTGTAGCACAGGCTAGAGTAGGGAGGGAAGAAGGAAGAGAAAGAGGAAAGGAAAGTGTTTATTTTTTATTTTTTATGAGGTTAAGGGCTCACGGAAGAGCTGAGTTTTAAGTTGACTTTTGAATGATGTCAATGATTCTGCGTTTCGGATGGCGTTGGGAAGATCGTTCCACCAACTGGGAACGTTGAATGAAAATATTCTGGAAAGGGATTTTTTCCCCCCTATGTGATGGTACCACAAGCCGTCGTTCCTTTGCTGAGCGAAGGCTTCTGGTGGGGGTGTGGATTTGTAGAATGGAGTCAAAGTAAGCAGGAGCTGAGCGCGTGGTGGCTCTGTATGCAAGCGTCAGAAAGTGAACCTTCTGAAGTGAACCTTCTTCACATGAATGTCATATTTACGTGTGGCCTTCATACCAGTCTATGCAGAAATTGAATAAAGTTATCAAACAGTCTGCACTGCATAAATACATTTTTTATCTAGATTAATCCTTATTAAAGCTACAATTTTTTCTGTTACCTTTCTTTGATTAACATTAAATGACAGACATCACAAAACTGTTTGATTCGGCTGCTGTGACTTTAGGGTCTGCCTCTCCGAACATGACACACATCTGACGCGATATCACGCACAACTCTAAGTTAATTTAAGACGTTATTTAACTCATTTAAGACTGCTCTTATGAGAATACTTGACAAAACTCTGCCATTTTGGCATAATTCTGTGTGTTATTGTTTGTTCAAAGCGCGAAAGAGAACCCGCTAAAATGCACTATGCATGACAGACAATTGGGACTTACCAAATAATACACAGACACATGCAATTACAAGGATAAATGACTAACTGTTAACATATTTATTCTTTGTTATGTTCTAGTACCTTCCGATGACTAACAGGTTGTCATTAAACCACCCTTTTTATTTATAGTGGCAGTGTTGATGCCACTGGAGCTTATAGCCTCTTGGTTTAATCTCCATAGCTTAAAAAAGCACCATAGACTTTGCTTCACCTTGACACACTAAGTATAGGATGGATCTACATCTGCGCACCCAATAATCACACAGACGCTCTAAAATCAGCAAGCAACTGTCTCAACACTCACTGTCTGCTTCACAGTAAATTAAGGTGCCCGAAGTGACAAATGATTAACCACTACAGAATAAACCATCTTTAACAAACACACAAGCAAATAGACTTACAATATACTCTGAACACAGAAAACTACTCTTGACTGACAGGAAAGCTTATTGCTTTCCCTTCAGAATTCAGTTCGAGTTTGAGGGTGAAACTGACCTTTTCTTTGTCACTTGCCTCTCTGGCAACAGTAGATCCCTACAGAGAAGAAACATTGAAATATGTCAGTCCATATCATAATCGTCATCTCGTTTGACTTTGCCACTTGTTTTTCATAATCCTTACCTTCAGGTCATATTTCTTATACACAGACAACCGGTGGCTGAACACGTTGCGTGTAACTATCATATAAGTCTCATCTCCGTCTACAGTGAGGCGGTACATGCCTAGGAACTGTGGCAACAGTGTGGTACCATGACATTCCACGATATACTGCAGCGAGAAAAGACTCTATAACCATCTGGCTCACTATAAATGTGCATGTAAATTAAAAATTATTGGTAAAACATCAATCAAAGGTTTATAGCGCTTGTATGGGGAATGTATGAGCTTTTGTGTTCGCACCTGGTGGTACTTCTTGAGGATGTTGTGCATCTCAGCCACGTCCTCGCTGCTTATGGTCTTGATGACGTACCTCTTGTCGTAGGAGGTGTGGAAGCGAGCACCACTACGACCCTGAGCTTCACTGACGAGGGGCGCGCTACGGGTCAAAGAGTTCTGCCAACACACATAGCAAAGAGGAAGATGTCTTTGTATACGCAATAAAAGACTGATTCAACTGAGAGAGACTTTTTAACACGGACATGTACAGGTTTAGCACTCATTTATACACGGAAGTGAGATCTCAACATCACACTGAATTAGAAGTGAATGTTAATTTAAAAAGCAGAAAAGTTGAAACAGACAGTTGTTTTTTATTCTAATTTATTTTACCATCTTTAACTAGCATCTGTTCAACTTTGCATACATTTACACATTTTCTTTAAGCACACTTTGGCAACCACCAATGTTTATTAGCAATTGATTAAAACCATAAAATTGTGAATCTAAAAAGCAGTAGTTTTCCCCTTTTCCACCCAATCTGACCCTGTTACACATTACAGTGCTGACCAAGAAAAATCAGCTGTACAGCACACACCTGCCTCGTTTCCATCCAGGAAACACTAATGTCATTATCCAAGAAGCAAGATGTTGTAATCACCATAAAAATGTTCTAAGCAAATTCAACTTGATGCGACAAAACTAAATAACTGCTATAAATGAACCTATAGTATCAATTCTTAAAGTGTCACAGTGTGATTCAACATTTTTGTTGAGCTGCAGAGTCACAATATATTCTTATAATGATTCTATTTATAAATATCATATAGGACCATTACAGTGCGGGGCAGTGTTAATTTTGACAGCATATTTTGATTTAGTTTTAGTCATAGTCTTTTGACTAAAATGACATTTAGTTTTAGTCATATTTTAGTCACCTGAATTGTTTTTAGTTTTAGTCTAGTTTTAGTCGACTAAATATCATAAGATTTTAGTTGACTAAATCTACAGTAGATTTAGTCTCCTAAAATCTAATGAGTTTAGTTAAATTGTAATTTAATTGTAACATTAAGCATTTAAGTATTACATAAACCGACTGTCACTTGAACTGACATTGACATAATTTTGTTTTTGACATTAAAAATACACAAAAGAGAGTTCAATTTAGTTTTTTGTTTGTTTTTAAAAACATCTATATAGTTTTTATGTATTTCTGTTTTAGTTAGTAGCCTATATCATGTTAAGCTAAAGCTTCAAATAAGTTTGTTTATTAATTTTTTTTATTTCAGTTAACATTTATTTAATTTCAAGTAACAGATTTTTTTAATGGTTTTAGTTAACTATTATAACCCTGATACTTTATTGAATATGTGTCAAATACTGGTCTTTCCTCATGACTATGAATTAAATGGGAATTAAATTAAATACAGTTTATTGTGTAACCAAAAACAAATATATAATGCGTAACTTTTAATGATAAACAAGCTCGAAATACACACGGACTCTTATTTTGAAATGTCTACGCCTCTGTTGCAGTGGCAGCTGCTCATTCAAGTTCAGATGAGGAGATAAAATATGCATTGTTACAACCGTCTAAAACATATTACTATATAAACATCATAAAGTAAACACAGTATTCATCAGCATTCGTTCATAAACAATTGCCTGGCATAAATGTGCGCTATTCATTGATTGTGAGCCGCTCCGGAGCGCTGTATTGGGGATGTGTGAGCCTGTAGAGCGCGCACCAGCGCCGTGTTCTCCAGCGGTTAGATCAGCACGTTCAAATCAAATGTGCATCAGTTACATAGGACATCAGTTCTGACTGGATCTCTTCCCTAATCGTCCCTCCCTAACATTTACGTCTCGTTTTTATTTGTTGACCAAAATGACAGTTGATTTTCGTTATAGTTTGTCATCCAACACTAGTTTTTATTTAGTTATCGTCTCGTTTTCGTCAGCGAAAAAAGGTCGTTGACGAAAACTATGACGAAAATTATTCGTCAACGAAATTAACACTGGTCCGGGGTAAGATTAATATTTTTGAAAATAAGTCTCTTCTGCTCTAGCCTGACGTCGTCATATTCAATTCTAGTCAGAATTTGAGTCTGATACTGCTCTGTTGGGCTGTGATTATGGGGCGTGTTTAAACCGAACCAGGAAAGACCTCAATTGGATAGACCTACAACCAATCAGAGCAACGGAGCGACGCATAACGTTAGTTGTCAAATGTCAACAGGACTCAACTGCACTGTGTTGCCAAGTCCGCGGCGACCCCAATTATGTGATATACAGACCCAGGAATGCGAAATTTAGCAGGCAGTCCAGCCAAAATAACACATATTTTACCCCCAAAATGCCATTTTTCCCAGAGAACCCCCCCCCCCCCCACCCCTCACCCGCAAAGCTATTGGGCTTGTTTTTGGCTAGTTTTGAGTAGCAATTGGGCGAGTTTTGCTGTAAAAACTTGGCAACCCTGTCTGTGCACACTGGAATAAGTCACGTTAGAAGAACAAGATGAGAGTAAACGATCTTTGCCGGTGTTGTAAAAAATTATTTAATGATACACAGAGTACTTACCAACACGATCATCGTTTCTGAGAGAAATAGTAAAGGTGAATGCATATACGAACAAGTTCTCCGTTTAGGATTAGAACAAATTCAAACCAAGCGCCTTTGATGACGTGGATGATTACGTTACTGTTTATCATCTGTCCATCATCGTCTAAAGCCCGCACTGACAATTTCATTGGTCCGAACAGTTTCTGTTTCTGGCATAATTACTTCTCTATGGATCAAGTCCAGACCGAACTGCCTGTGCAAAAAAGGTTGTGGGCGGGGCTAAGTTCGTCTGGCATCCAGGCTACTTCTGCTCACCAAGGCTGTATTTATTTGATTAAAAAATACAGTAAAAGTAATACTGTGAACAATTATTACTATTCAAAATAACTGTTTTCTATTCTAATATATTTTACAATGCAATGTATTCCTGTGATGGAAAAACTGAATTTTCAGCATCATTACTCCAGTCTTCAGTGTCACATGATCATTCAGAAATCCTTTTAATATGTTGATTTGGTGTTCAAGAAACATTTCTTATTACTATAATGTAACAATGTGAAAGTCTTTACTTTACTGTCCTTGCTGAATATATGTATTCATGTCTTCTTTTTTTATTTTTTATTTTATTTTTTACAATAAATTCTCAAAAATAAGAGTAGGCACAGCAAAAGACTGTGGCGCACAACAAGACTGTGATGCTGATTTCTGCATGTTTGTTTGTGGGCAGTTTAAGTAGCAATTCAGTTATGTTCTGAAAGAGGTTCACAGAACTCACCAAAAAGCACTCGCTCTTGAGGACGAGTTTCTGATAACTTTTTGTATGCAGATCGTTTACTGTAATCACCCTGCCAACAAACACATGACCACTTAGATGTAGACCGCAATTTTGCCCTTGTGTCTGTCCTAGTTTCAGGAGAAAAAAAAGCTAATCGTGGACACATGATGCACATGAAAAGACCGGAGGGTCTCTGCTCAGCGAGGGTAAGTGACGGGCACAGCTGCACAGAGCAGCTCTACATACGTTTCCAAGGTCTGCTACTTCAAGCATGTAACACACCCACACATAATCCTATCGCCTCTCTGTCTTCATGTATTACTGCGTTCCTCAAATCTATGTGCTTGGATTTCCTCACAGATACACTCACCATATTCATCAAGTATACATTAAACACAACCAAAAGCAGGATATGAGATTTTGAAAGGCTTCCCAGGCTGAGTCATGCGGGTTAGGACCTGTATCTGTTCAGCTGATGGCTCAACCCGCAGGGAAGTGATGCACATATGGGCTGAAAATAGTGATGATGAGGCAGGTAGCTGTCAGAGGATGCAGGGCGGACTGAAATGACCACATAGCTAGGAAATCATAGTGGGATTATGCTAGATATGTATGACAAAACATCTGTCACCATGAAGGTAGTTTCGCATAGCCAGACTTTTGATTGGTGGCATAACGTCTGGTCCCAAGTACCGCCCACTTATGACCAACATTAGAAGCTGTCCTAAACTTACCTAATTATATAGGGCAGTGGTTCTCAAACTTTTTGACTCCAAGGCTCTACATTGACCAAAATAATATTCCAAGGCCCCATGACTTTTCCAGTAGTTCTTGATTTACTGGATAATGATTTGGAAAAATATGGTGTAACTAGAAATTAGTATAGTCATTATAAAAAATGCTCATGGATTTTATTCATTTACATGACTTTGTCAGGGCTAGAAAATAAATTTTTAAAATGAAGCTACTTCAATATCCAGGTTTTTCAAGCAACAGGTGTGGGCGGGAATTAAACAAAAATATATTTTTTGTGTTTTGTTGTTTTGGCTTATTACAATGCTTGTTTTAAGTCATTTAACTCATCATTAGGTCCCTTTGAAAGTTTGCTCCCCATAGTGGGCATTGGCTCCCTGGTTGACTAGCTTTTTTGACTAGACTAACTTCTAAATTTGCTCAATTTTGTGCTGGTTTTAGTGCAATAAAGGTTTAATTCTTCTCTGATGTATAAAATAGGAAACTTAGACTTCGGTAAACCTCCAGTAAACAGCTCTTCCTGAATGTCTCTAATCAAGACCATAAAATAAGCAGCAGATTCTGGAAAGCTGATGTTTTTTGTGTATGTGTCAGGGTTACAGTCATATTGTAATGCCTTTTAAACCCACACAAGCAGACAGGGAGCTCTAACCAAGAACCTGAGCTGTAACTGATTACTGTGAAATGCAAAGACATATCTTCCTCATTAGCCAAAATTAGAAATGTTGAGAAAAGCCCTTTTGCCCAATGCACACTGATTGCGAAGATTCTTGCTAAAAAAGGTATTTTCTTCTATGAAAGAGATATAGGGAAAGGGATATGAGGGCAATTAAGAACATTTGTACGTGGGAGGCTGGAGGATGCAAAGGACAGCTCTGACATTACTGTGTTATTATGGGGAATAATGGTCTTCATTACGACAGCAAATTGAGTGGTTAATGACTAAATTACTTCTTGGTAATCATGGGCTTTTCTCACAGAGACCTGAATCTATTTGGTAATTTTTAGTAGCGAGTACACTGGTGTTTTGTGTTGTTCAAATGCAGTATTGTGCTGTGGTTTTATGACACCGAATGTAACACCTTGGATCATTTCTCTCTCTTTCACAAAGCTTACCTGGAAGTCCTGGTCATCAATGTTGAACCTCTCTCTCAAATTACGGAAAACAAGAGGGCAATACTCCTTGAATTTAAAATGGCTTGGCATATTCTCTCTGAAAAGCAAAGAGATAAAAGTGAATTCACAAAAAAACATCTCAAGAGATGGCTGGTTCAATCTCACAAAGAAACATCAGTCATTTACATAATTACAAAACAGAAGTTACGATAGTCTACTGTGACAAATATCCGAGTGAAATGGTTTCTTGAATGAGAAAAAAAATGCAGAGATTTTGTCCATCGGGAGTTGAGTCGGGAATATTTTTGTAGGCAAACCCAGAAATTAGCATCACACTGGTTCCCTCAACAAAACAATCAATAGGATTTTCCCATAGACTTTTGAATAGTCGCAAAAAATAAGCTCTAACTAACTAAAGTTTATGGTACTGGCACGTTTTGTCCATCAATTCACAAATTAACAAACTTTTATGAATTTTGAAGCCTAAATACAATTACCAGAAATAAAAAGCTTGTCTTAAGACTATAAATGAACTAAACCACTGTCGCTTGACTTCAAATGTCACCACTACCAAGCTTGTTAAAAAAAAAAAATCCCCGAAAGCGAGTTAGAATAGTTTCCAAGAGCGTTATTATAAACACAACAAGGCTGTGAAAGTAGAATAGTGTGTAGATGAGTTTACCTGTTTGATGTGATGACGTTCAATGTCACTGACAACGTGATTTAAAAACGGCCTTTTTTAAGACGCGTACTCACCACATATCTTATTTCAGGCTTTTAACCAAAATCCCATTAAAAACCCATTGACTTTGGGACGATGGAACCGGAAATGCTAAAATGATAACCCATTTCTGGATTTTGGCCTACAAAAATACATCATCCCTGAAGCACTCTATTGATTGGAACGTTGTGGGCAGCTATTGGTGTGATATGCAAGTGACAGGTTGTCCTGCCCTCACACAAGTAAACAAGTCGTTACAAGAAGGAGGGGACACATTTTTTGATTAAAAAAATACAAGAGCACGTGAATTGTGAATCATGATGTGCACGGATAAGTCTTTTATAGTTTATACTGCAATTTTCCATTGATTTTATGGTGACTATATGCCATGCCATTACAATACTAAGAATTTGTATTATGTTATATGATTCAAACATGTTCTTGACATGAGATTCACCTTTTCTTTCATGAGATTTACCCCTCTAATAACACAAGATCAAAATCTGTTGGATCATAGCAGTTGAGATTGGGGAAAAGTAAAAAGTTTGAGAGGAACTCACTTGTTAAAAAGGTGGTTGTCCACTTTAATCTTAGAGTAGGCTTTGAAGTCATCAGGCATTAGCATGATGGGGATCTGAACATGGCTCAACTCATTTATCTAGAGAGAAGGAGGAAGAGAGATTCAGTTACTGGTTTAGGGTTTGGGTCTTTAAATGGGAGTCAAATGTAGTGGTCACCCGATATGGGCAAGGAAACATACGACCAATACCAATATCTTGAGAGTAGGACAGCCTATAGAAATATACATATAATATCATTTAAAATAGCAAAATTACATGTAAAAACAACTTTTAAAAATTAGAATATTTACTAATTAATTCAATTAAAAAAATCCACAGACAAAGCTGGGTGTGGTTATCTGCAGATGCTGATAATATTAAAATGGCCAATTGTATCAGTTGATTAAAGTCTTGATAGTCTGTCTGCTATCACAACTTGAAAAACTTGCTACCAGTCAAAACTAAAAATACTAGTTCACATTCACACACAGTTTAAGCAACTGCAATTTTTTTTGCGATTAACACTAATTGACACTGAACCAATCAATGCACAAAAAAGTAGGTGCTGAGATGTGCTAGGTACAGGAAATCATCAGTGTAAGTGATGTGTTCTGCTCATCAGAGGGCGATATCTCGGTGACACAATGCACTGTTTTGCTCTGCTCAGGATCTGAAACAATGTGCTACATTCAACAGTCATCAGTTCCTGCTTTGCACAGTTTGCTCTTGTGAAAACAACACTTGTAATAAAACCGTAATAACGGAAACTGTTGCATTGTGAGAAGTGGGAATTTAAAACTGCTGTGGACAGTTTTCATTCCAACAAAGATATCTGGTGACTCATAGGTTCTTTCCCTCTATTAAGAAATAAATAAATAACAATAGCACTAACTAAACTCAAGAGGACCGCAGAAGGCTCTAATTACTGTGATATATTTGTTTGTTTGAGGATGTGCATGCACTAGGATAATTATAAGATATCAAATAGGCAAAAGCACCATGGGAAATCAAAGATTGTATGTTTGACAATCTCGATAGAAGCAGACAATAATACATATATATACTGTATAAAAAGAACAATAGGGATACACCGATATAATAATTCTGGTTGGTAATTATTTTCAAGTTAAGGTCAAACATAAAAAAATTTAATCAATCTGTTTAAATTGGGCATTACAGAATCTTAACGTTACATGTAAAAAAAATTATATATATTTTCAGATTTGCTAAAGATTACACTTAAACTTCTAAAAACTTAAATGTCGGTTGGTAATATATTGTGCATCCCTGTAAATAATGAAGAAATGTAAATACATCAATACAAATAAATAAACATGAGAGAGCATGGAAATGCAACCAAATTGACATTCACAGAATATGGAATTCATTTTGGTAGATCTAATCAGTAAGAAAAAGACTTTTAATCAAGTAGTGAGTTACAGCTAATTGTTTCATTTCCTCTGAAAATACATAGTAATAGTGTAAACAACCAAAGGTCAAAGAAGTTGCATTTAGGGGCTCACTGCCTGTCAGTCAACCCATTTAACTGAATTTGCTCACAGAAAGGAGACAGGTTGTCTTCCAAGACAAGGAGATATTGCATCGACCCAGTGATGTGACCTCTCAGAGAATGGAGAGCATTGACGTCTCTAGAGACTTTCCTATTGGCTGTTTGAATGCCAGGCTTCTGGATTTGAAGGGTGTTTCATGCACTGTGGGTAAGCAGTAGGGCTGTCAAAATTGCTCAAAAATGACGTTCGAATATTCCCTCTAAAAAAAACACGAATATTCGAACTATTCGAACATCTGGTTGCGCATTTTGTCAATGCATTACGTCAATAACAGGACAAATTAATACAAAGAGACATAACTACTTGTATAGGTTGTCTATTTAAGTTGAAACATATTTGACAACGTATTATCTACACACAAACAAGTAAATCAACTAATGACCAAGACCGCAGACCTCTCTCTCGCCCTCACGCTCTCTGCGCATAACGGTATAAATAAACAAACACATTTTGAGTGCTGATCAAAAGTTGTGCAAGCAATTTAAGGTCGCGACTCTTGTCCCAAATATAGCAGGCTTCATTCAGTGATTGAAACAAATATTAATTGAAGTTTTACAGCATATTGAACGCTACGAGCGAGCTGTGCTAAACATGGAACTTTTCCTTGACATGAAACGGTAAATAATCAAACCAGTGGAAGCAGTGCATTTATCCTTTATTCATGCAATATCTATTCAGTCAGTACCTCGGTTCCATTGCTTGACAGAACTCCCTGACGCCTGCCCCATCCACAACACTGATGGGTCTCATGTTCTTACAAATGAACTAAATTCATTTCTCCGTTATGGCCTCTTGTCGTGTTGCAGACAAAGAGCTTGTGGCGGGCGATGCAAAGTAAGGGTGGTCCAGTTTGCACATACAAATAAGTTTCTTATATTTACAAAATGAGCCTACAAAAGCATAAACAAGCTCGTTTAATAAAGAAAAGTTCACGAAACTAAGTGAAAACTCACGAAAGTGTTCAGTGAAATTAGGAAACATTTAAGAGATCATAAATTTAGTTGTACAAGTTAACGTTACATTTCTACATACATTTTGTTCTCATGTCAAAAGTAATATCAAGGTTCATTTTGATCTGTTTTACATGATTCTTTTGTAGTGTGGTTTTTGGTGAAGTGTACTAAAATAAATATCGTCACCTGTGTATATTAGCCCACTTCTCTACGCTTTTTCCTGATGGTTTATAGAACAATTACTCTGAGTCGCCCTCTGTTGCTTCAAAGAATAGCACAACGGCGAGCACGTCAAGTATAAACTAAACGCCTCATCCGTTTGGGGAGGAGCGTGCGCAGTCAGCGGGGGCTCGCACTGCTAGCGCGCCCACTCGCAAAGCAGACAGCCACGCCTCTACTACCACGGGGGTTTTTCCCACATTTTTTTAAAAATTAGAATAGTAATTTTCACCTTCTAATTTTTTTTTTTTTTTTTACTATTCAAATATATATTCGAATTTAGAATATTCGTTGACAGCCCTAGTAAGCAGTGCTACCTATAGGAGGTAGAATGCCTTTATTTCCCCTTGTCTGAGCAAATGTGATTATACCTCATTTGTTCTGCATGTCAATGTTGAAAAACCTCTTCATGAATGTCAATTATTTGGCTTTCCTTGTGGATATTCAGCTTGTTTGTTATAACCAGTCCTTCCAGAAAAATGTGGCTTTATTTGTGATTGTTGCGGGCAAAAATCCTTCATTATGCGGCACGTTTTCTAAAAAAATGCGATGGAAAATGCGGGATATTTATGCAATTTTATGCAATAAAATTGCGGGAACTTGCAAAAACTGCGGTTTGATGAAAAGGAGAAAAAAAGCACTACATGACAGAAAGTGCTGGGAACATTTAAGTTCTCATCTTGTTTTATTGAAGACCTCAAATTTACAAAACATTGAGTCAAACAAGTTCTGTAGCTTTACAAAAGGAATATTCTACAACTCTAAAAATGAATAAATAACTTCCTGTTTTACAGACATTTGAGTGCTTCCAATGCACAAAGTGCAATCTCTTAAAGGGTTAGTTCACCCAGAAATGTAAATTCTGTCATTAATGACGTCCCCTCATGTCGCTGGACACCCGTAATACCTCCGTTCATCTTCGGAACACAAATTAAGATATTTTAGTGGAAATCCGATGGCTCAGAAAGGCCTCCATTGGCACAATGCACTGTACACTCAGTGCAATCAAAGACCCATAAAAGCACTAAAGACGTCGATACAAAGTCCATCTCACTACAGTGGTTCTACAATAACTTTATGAAGCGATGAGAATAGTTTTTGTGCTAAAACCTAAATAACGACTTATATAATGATGACCGATTTCAAAACACTGCATCATGAAGCTTCGAAGCGTTATGAATCAGTGAGTCGATTCATGATTCGGATCGGGTATCAAACTGCTGAAATACGGTACGTGACTTTGGCGATCCGAACCACTGAATCGACTCACTGATTCATAACGTTTCAAAGCTTCATGCTGCTGTGTTTTGAAATGGGTCAACACACCGGGAAACTGCTTTGCGCGGTCTTTTGCTGTTATTTTTGTTGGCAAATGGGAATTTGCGTGCTTCATCATGGTTTCACCGATATCTATGTTTCTCCACGGGGTTTGCAGCTTTTCGATGACGTTCACGTCACTTCAAAACGTTCCCATGGCAATAGGGGGAAATTGTTTACTTCACACGGCTCTTGTGTGAAGTAAACAAACATTTTTCAACTTTCTGCTAATATATATGACTTTTTTGCAACGAAAATGCGGGGATTATGAAATCATGCTAGTCCCGCATATTATGCACGCGGAAGTAGGCAATTTTTCGAGGCGAAAGTGCGGCGTATTTGAAAAAATGCGGTCCCCGCATAAATATGCGGACTTTGGCTGATTATGCATTAAATCATGCGATCGCATAATCACGTTTTTCTGGAGGGACTGTATAACGGCAATGTAAGACTATCTATCACTGATGTATAGCTCATTCCACTAGAATGATTATTTTTTAAGAATGATAAGAATACATTGTTATGTAAAAATTTTGTTCGATGTGAATAATTTCATGTTATGACAATGTAACGTGTAGTTTATATATTTTTGTTTTGTTTTCACTGTTTGCTCTGTTCCCGTTCTCTTTAGTTTCTAGTTAGTTTCCTTGTTTGTTAATTAGTTTCCATAGTTCCTGATTTAACACAGTATAAGCCCTGAGTTTCCCTAGTTCAGTTGTCCGCTATCTTCAATGTTATGTGGTTGTGTTTCAAGTTTGCCTCGAGTGATCTGTTTGAATTAATTAAAGACTGTTTAGATTATCTATTCCTTCGTCATGTGCATTCAAGTGGGTGGGTGGGTGCTGGTGAACTGCGAATCACCATTTACCATCTGCTTCACCGAGGAGGTTGTCACCAGCACCCAGGGTCCGAAATTAACACCCGCCAAGCGCCAAATGCGGGTAGATTTTCTGTTAGGCGACTAAATTCAAAAGGCTATCCACCACACTGGCGGGTGAATTTCATACCAAAATAGCAATATAATGTGTTTGCCAGTAACTAATCTGGGGACGAGGTGAGCTAGCCACAGAACGTCTCTATGCTCCAAGACTCGTGAAACTGTCTCGGGGGCTGGAAGGTAAACAGTGCCCCGAGACTTGAAGCACTAGACACGGTCTGTTGCTAGCTAGTACTGCAGCTAACTTGCGGTCTGCAGTTATCTGCTGCATATTAGCTGATATGTGGCGACATTTACCGGGAGTGAGCCAACCTTTGAAACTAAAACTCAGACGAAAAGGGAAGAAATGGAGGTATGGAGATAATGAAGTTTCAAGAGGCTGGCAACAATATGATTCTGACACTGTCGTGATGAGTTGTTCGGTGTGTCACGGTAGAGAGTGAGCAGTGGGATGAGTTTTAAGTTAATTAGATTAAGCATCTGATAGTTTTACAAAACCTTCAAATGTACTGTTATGAGCACTAGTTTCATGTTCACATCTATGTCTTACCATTTGTTGCTCTGTTTTTACTTCTATGTACTCTTATTCATTGTATCTGACATGTTTCATTTGTCTTCATTGTGTGCCTACTTGTTTGAAATTTTTGCACTCTGTACAGAACTTTTGGTCAACTACAGTTTCTATAAGTGCTTTACAAATAAAGTTGATTACATTTTGACCAATATATAGATTTTTTTTTTTATTATACATTTCAAATTTTGCTCTGGACAATTTTTTATGTTTGTATTCAACATAATACCTTATTATCTCAATTAAATTTACTGAAATTAATGTATATGTGACAAAAAAAGGCTGTTTATTATTCTGGCCGGTAAAAAATATGCTTGGCTGGTGGATTTTTTCATCTACCAGTCCCCGTGGCAGGCGAGCCAAAAAGTTAATTTCGGACCCTGCCAGCACCTTTCCAAATCCAGAACCCAGCCAGCTATCACCCGGCACTTCGGAGTGTATCGAATCAGCGAGTCGATTCAGTTGTCCGGAGTGCAAAAGTCACATGATTTCAGCAGTTTGGCGGTTTGACACGTGATCCGAATCATGATTCAACTCGCTGATTCCATACACTCCAAAGCTTCATGAAGCATTGTTTTGAAATCGGTTATCACTATACAAGTCATTATTTAATTTTTTTTTTTGGCGCACCAAAAATAATTCTCGTCGCTTTATAATATTAATATTGAACCACTGTACTCACATGGACTGATTTAAATATGTTTTTAGTACATTAATGGATCTTGAGAGTGTAAATTGCTTTGCTCCCTATGGAGGCCTCACTGAGCCTTCACTCTAAAAAATGCTGGGTTAAAAATAACCCAAGTTGGGTTGAAAAAGGACTAACCCAGCGATTGGGTTGTTTTAACCCAGCGGTTGCTTAAAACAACCCAATTGCTGGGTTAAAACAACCCAATCTCTGGGTTAAAACAACCCAATTGCTGGGTTAGTCCATTTTTAACCCAACTAGGGTTATTTTTAACCCAATTCTTAGAGTGTTCAGATTTCAACAAAAATATCTTAATTTGTGTTCCGAAGATTAATGGAGGTCTTACGGGCGTGGAACGGCATGAGGGTGAGTAATAAATGACATTATTTTCATTTTTGGGTGAACTAACCCTTTAACTTCTTTCTTAAGATGATTTTGTGAATCTGGCCCCTGATCCGTTTCTCTTTTCATTACGTTCCCCTAGTTCATTTGTTCGTTATTGTCTATGTTACGTGGTTGTGTTTCAAGTTTATCTCCTGAGTGTTCTGTTTGAATTAATTAAAGACTGTTTTGATTATCTATTCGTCATGTGCATTCAATACACCCACACGTGACATAGGCTAACTCATAAATTATTGAGTTAAATTTTTTTTACTATTTTGTAGGGCTGCCGCCAATTAAGATTTTTCCAGTTGACTAGTAGTCGTGCATTTAAGACATTAGTCGGGGGAGAAATACTTAACCATAATGAGGATTGTTGGGGAGAAGTGAGCTCCATGTCTTGCTCACAATCAAGACTGCAACCATATGGTGGCATTTTGCAACCTTTATTCCTGCTGGTGCGACAATTTTGTTAGAGGTTGCATTGGTGTGACCACCACGTTGCCCAATTGATAAGAACTGCCATTCCTGTTACATATGAGAAACATCAAATAATATCGGTAATAATCGATAATGAAAATCATTGACAACGATTCTCATTATCGATTAGTCGGGTCTGCCCTCTGTGCACGGTAAGCTTCCACGGTCACGCCAAATTACAGCACTGAATAACCGTTTTTATGGACAAAATAGTGAAGTGGAAACCGTGAGCTGCTGCAGGAAAGGTACGTCAAAATAAAATGATCAAAATAATTGTTATTTGCAGCCCTACATCAAACGGCAAACTAAACCAATGTAGAACGGACCGTTTATCAGCTTGGAGCAATAAAAGACAGCGCAGCGCAAGCTCATACACGAGCTGATCTCGATCACGTGACCGCGACAGAATTAATAACATTGCAGTAGGGCTATCAAAATGTCCGAAAAGCTAAATTCAAAATTATTTCATAAATATTAGCAAAATTCGAATTATATTCGAATTCTAGGCAATATTTAAATGTTAGAGGGAAAAAGTACTGTATAGTCTCCTATGGCCACAAGAGGGCGCAAGCGAACGCAACAAGCAAATGTAAACCAAATTAAGCATCGCATATTTTATTGAAATTAAAATGACATTCACTTTTTACAGTGCATTAACTTTTTTAAAACAATTGTTATTAAATAAAATATAATTTTATTAATGAGCATGTAAGGAAAATTAGGTAACAAAAGTGCATAAAACTGCAAGTGCATCTAACCTGAGAAAAAACGCTTCAACAGGCAATGTAATGTGGACACAAAATAGCAAACGGACATTCAGAAACAATCCATTTTCACTCACTAAACATCTACATATTGTTAGTGAAAAACACCAAACAGTCAACTTGACCTGCAGCGAGTGCTGAGCGTTTTTTGCTGAGGTATGATCCAGTATGTCTTTGCCAGCTGCGCAATATGTGAATACATATAATGTTATACCGCATGATTTTTGCCACCAACTGAGAGGATTTTCGTCAGCAGGTAGCGCATCTTCTCTTTCATTTATAACCATCTCATGCTCCAAAGCCCTGATTGCTTCCTTCTGCACTGCTCTGTGTCTGACTGAATACGCCGTTGAACAGGTTGCCCCTTTTTTTACTGGATAAACAAACCACGTCAACCAAAAATTTCGAATACACAGTTTTTGCATTCAAATGTGCATTTTTTTTGGTAAATTCAACGAAGTCTAAATTCTTTTCTTTTTTTTACAGCCCTACATTGCAGCAAGATCTAGTGGGAATTCTCTTTTATAAACCACAGATATCAGATCAAACAGCCATTTCCACTCCCTAATATGTTGAAAAAAGTAGGAAGTCAGAAAGTCTCATGAAAAACAAAAAAGTTTTTGTGACTGAATTACACAAAACAAGTAAAGAGTACCTCTTTTTATAATCACTGAAGCTGTCAGTCAGTTCAGTGTGATACCAAAAAACAACCTTAAATAACAGTAACAGACTATATTCCAATATGTTTTTTCCTTCAATTCTGTCCAAAAGGACATGGGTGGGGTTCTCGTCCATCCAAGGGGAAACCTGTGGGTTGATCGGAGCAGGCTTTGGGTTACTGAAACCCTTTACGAGAATGCAAATTGTGAAAGGAAGTCAGGCATTTTAAACAAGGTCACTTGAAACCCTTTAAAACACCTCTCTCCTGACACAAGCAAGTGTAAAGAGGCTGTAATGCATGCTGTGGTTACTGCTTAGTGAGGCTCATCGTTCACGCTGTGGTCAGAAATTAGGCTGTTGCTAAAGCGCTAGTAAGAAGAGCACATTATTTGGAAAAGCAAATCGAGCTAGACATGGCTAAAAATGAGGTAATTACAACAAAAATGACGTGTTTATGGACTGTAAATATGATACATCTTTTTTAAAGTGTTGAAGGAAATTAAATGTCACATGAGGAAGCCGAAACTATGAACACAGGAAGCAAATTTCATGAATGTTTATGCCCACTCATCACTAAAACCGAAACTAGTTTTTCTTTAGATTATGCTGACACAAACCATTTATCCTTTTAATAGAATAAATGGGCTGTCCGACCAAAAGAATCAACTGCTCCTCCGCCAGGCTGTTGTACACATTATTTATCAAAGACGAAGAGAGCTACAGGCTGCAGACAGCATGCCAGAATTCAGAAAAGTAGCCACATACTGCCATGAGAACGTGACACTAAATCACCCACAAACCAAAAGAGCGCTAACCAAAAGCAGAGGGCATGAAAATCTCCATCTCAACACCTTTATCTGACGATGTTTTGTTCTAAATAGAATGTAAAATTCAGCAGTATAGGCGACACAGTCAAACCACAGTTTTTTTTCCCCTGCAGGATGGGATTAATGCAGTGTTTATTTGAAATGCAATTAAAGCTAAGCGGTGTTGTGAGAGGTTAAGAGGCAACAGGCGCTTGCAGAAACATGTGCAAGCAGGATGAGGTATGAGCTGTGCTTTCTAAAGGACTAAGCCTGTCTACTGGCAATGGTGAAGCAACAGAGAATGGAAATCGGCTCTCTGTGACCCCACGTCAGCTACAACAGGGGGCCTTCTCATTCACTCGAAGCAGAAAAAGGCTTTTAAAAAAACTCTGTATACCATGTGGACAAATTAGGAACTATATACAGCTCTGGAAAAGATTAATAGATCACTGAAAAATTATAAGTTTCTCTGGTTTTACTATTTATAGGTATGTGTTAACATTGTTGTTTTCAATCACAGCTTTCATGCATCTTGGCATGCTCTCCACCAGTCTTTCACATTGATGTTGGGTGACTTTATGCCACTCCTGGTGCAAAAATTCCCACAGCTCGGCTTTGTTTGATAGCTTGTGACCATCCATCTTCCGCTTGATCACATTGCAGAGGTTTTCAATGGGGTTCAGGGTCTTGATCTGGTGGTCCTCCATCCACACCTTGATTGACCTGGCTGTGTGACATGGAGCATTGTTCTGCTGGAAAAAACAATCCTCAGAGTTGGGGAACATTGTCAAAGCAGAAGGAAGCAAGTTTTCTTCCAGGACAACCTTGTACGTGGCTTGATTCATGCGTCCCTCATAAAGACAGATCTGCCCGATTCCAGCCTTGCTGAAGGCCCCCCCCCCCGAAAATAGCAACAAATCACTTCCTCTTCCTTTTTTGAACAAGGATGGCGCCAGGATCATCATTCATGTGGACTGACCAAGAGGTAGGCTCCTGTTAAATGTAACTTTAGATTACAAAACCACAAAATTACAGGAGAACATCGGCTGGGAGACGTGCCAAAGTAAATATGCCGACATACTGACCCTCTTTTTAGAGCACTACCCCAGAGTTTGAACCAACATAAATGCGACTGCTACTCTGAATGCTTCCATGATCACATGTAAACATAGGTCGCACTTTTGACGTAGGTGCGAGCTCTGGCGCATACTGTGACGTTGGCTGCCTAAACACCCGTTTGTCTCAGTTTACGTACAAACGTGCAAACGAAGATTTTCAAAATCTCCACTCTGGCCGGAGTTTTTAGAAAGACTAGTTTTCAGAGGCTAATTCTCCATTTGTGTGTAAACGCCCAAAGAAGGGAAATGTCTCAGTTTTTCAAAATAACCATGTACGGGGCCTCAGTAGAATGAGGTGTGCCCATGTTGGAATTCAACAGACACTGGAATGAAATGGCTGCCATACATGTAGAGATGCTGATTTAAGAAGAATTTGCAGTGGTCTCTTAATTTTTTCCAGAGCTGTATGTTCCTTTTTGTGAAACATATCCAACACCTGGGTCTGTGCATTACAAGGTCTAAAAGGCAAAAATAATTTCAATGACATTTAGACATTTAAATTACAAATATTTCCCAAGTTCAAGTTAAAGGGATAGTTCACCAAAAAAAATGAAAATTATGTAATTTACAAGTTGTTCCAAACCTGTATGTATCTTTCTCTTCTGCTGAACACAAAATAAGATATTCTGAAGAATGTCAGTAATCAAACAGTTGATGGGACTCCATTGAACTTCATACTATTTTCAATCAATGAGGCCCATCAACTGTTTGGTTCCCGAAAAATTATACTAAAATAACACTGCTGACAGTGATTTAAATAGCGATATTTAAAGAGATAGTTCACCCAAACTGAAAATAGAATAAGTTATTTTGAACCTCTGTATTTTGGAAGACTATGAAGACTGGTAAAGCAAAACACTTTGTGACAATATTTTTGTGTTTCAGAGAGGAAATGAAAGTCATACCGATTTAGAACCACATTAGGGTGACAAAATGACAATTTTCATTTTAGGCTGAACGTTTCCTTTAACAAACAGTAAAGGGGCGGTCACACTACACTTTTCGTTCCACTGGCTTCCATTCATGAGCATGTGAATACGTCAGACTGCAAACACAAGCTACAGCTGCACGATTAATCGTTAAAAGATTGCGTTCTCGTTTCAAACACCCACACGATCTTATTCCTAAATGACCACAATGTCTTTTATGCCTGTTTCACATTGCAAGTGCAGCGGAGTATGAACAGCGCGTATTTTGCCACTGTCCATGTTAAAGCAAGTGGAGCAGAGGGAGTGTTTTAAATTAATTCCTATGGAAGTTGAGCTTCAGGTTCGCGTATAAGCTCAACTTCCATAAGAATGAATTGAAAACGTTTTCTCTGCTCTGCACCATGAGAGGGTCGGCAGTCTCTCATCCATTGATATGGGCAGTGACAAAACACATGCTGCTCACGGTTGTGATGTGAAACTGTTTAAAACAAAGACTTTAGTGACTTTGGTTATCCTTTGAAAGTATGATAACCACACTACAACATTCAAAACAGTGTTTGTGCTGCCACTGATCTGGAGCAGCTGCCATGCAAATATACAGTATGAAGCAGCTTCGCAAACAATCTTTTTTCAACAGACATCATTGTTATGTATGTGCTACAAAAATTTAAATAACAGGGTTGTGTATAATGTATAATGGGTTAAAAGTTTATATAAAGTTTGGTAAACTCTGACCTTTGAATTCGCATCACATGAAGACGCGTGTTATATGTTGAATTCATGTTTATAAAAAAAGACAACAGAGCGTGACGTCATCGCAACCATTGCAGTGTCCAAAGAAATTTTGCATGCTCTGAGTCAGAGCTGCAACAACTAGTCGATAAAATCGATAATAATCCATAAAGAAAATTACAGACAACGATTCTCATTATCGATTAGTCGGGTCTGCCCTCTATGCAGGGTAAGTTCCACCAGTCGCGCCAAATTACAGCACTGAATAACACATTTTTATGGACAAAATGCATCTAAAAATAGCGAAGTGGAAACAGTGAGCTGCTGCAGGAAAGGTACGTGACCCAAGTTGCCCAAAAACATGAGAATTCTTTATTTTAAGCTTCAAGCGAATGTATTAGTGTTTAACATACCATGTCATGCTCTTTGACAGATGCGTGTTCGTCTTCAGCGCAAAATTTTTATTTTACAGGTTATATCCTCATCTGTAAATAATACTAGTAATTCACAATACTATTTCCATTTTGCATGAAAGCCTGTCCTGACAGTCTGCATTTTAAGCTTCAAACTTCATTGAACGAATGGCAGCGCGTGCGCGTCAAACAGACAGAACACAGTCGAGGGAAAGACGATTATTATTCAGCGCAAAAACATTCGTTTAGCTGAAATATCTGCACAATATAACACAAACATACCCTTACGAAAATTAACCATGTTTTTATTATATTAACTAATCGATTATCAAAAACGTATCTACTCAAGATGCACTCACTTTAAAGCAGCACTAGGTAGGTTTGGCTCTCGGGGTCCCCCTACAGTTGGGAAACATTATTTTTTTACAAGCCACACGTTTACAAGCCAGCGTCATTATAGTAGTCTAGTCTATTGGTTACCGTTTTACAGAATCTATATGATACTTCAATTCAATGTTTGAGTGGTAGGTAATAACCATATATCGTCAATATAAAATATTGACCTCCTTCAGCTCACGCCAACGAGCAAACGCTGGCCCAATGTTGATCCTCATCCTGCCTTTAATACGATCACTTTCTCGTTTCCTCTTTTTGCATTCCTCCGACAAAACCTTTGCTTTCTTCTTTTTCTGTGCTGCCTCGGCCATGACTATAACATCCGGCAAACTATAAAAAGGATAGGGCTCGCATGTCCGAATTTAAGGAAGTGGGGGTGATGGTGGAAGTGACGTATATGCCGTAAAGCAGTCGAATTTTGTAGTTCTTTTTTTTCCTCGGGTTACTACCCGAAACCCGAAGTTTAAAAGTACGATTAAAAACGATACAGACCCCGTCAGGCTATGGCAGACGTGTCATTCAACCTATTGTAAGTCGATGTATTATCACAAGAGTCTTGAAAATATATTATGAAGGTTTAAAAGTTACCTAGTGCTACTTTAATAAATTAATGAAACAAAAATATACTTTGCAAAGTCATTTACTGTGTCGTTACATGGAAAACACCTAATGTGAATAAGTGCTTGAGATGGTTTAAAACAAATGTGTCTTCAGCTACCTAAAAACCAGTTAACTGTTGGAGCTGTTAACCCTGATCCAATAAATTCTACTCTGTGAGCCGGTGACGGAGCGTGAGCAGTTTTAGAGACGTTGCACTGCACAAGATTACAAAACTGAGAAACTGGAGTAGACAACATACTCCACTGTCCCACTTTCCACCTACATGCTAGATCCTTTGAGGATCCAGGGATAGTGGACTAACATTTCCAACAAAGCCAGGAGCAGCTGCACTGGATCTCCTCGACTAGCTTCCTCATACTTTAAACAGAAATAACATACAAAGGCAACTGCTTTAGACTCCCCATCGTGCTAAGGCCACGTTATAGGTGTTTTACAAGCCTGTAGCAACGGTTTCATTTGTTCAAGAAGTAAGCACTTATCTCATCAGCCAAGTTTCACACTACCACTTCCTGTTTGTCTCCATGGCAGCGAAGTCAGGTTTTCCGCTACAGAGCTGACAAGCTCCATCAGTACAGGAAGCCTAGTTCAGAGAATGCTCATCCTCCTACCAGATGTTTATAAAGCTCTTTGTTTCTAAGCAGTGCATTCATCATAGTGGGGTGTTCGGTATTTCAGCCTCTTGACGTCAACAATGCCTTCATTTGTTGCATATGAGCCTATGAGTCTAAAATCAAAAGCTACAATAAGATCTGAAACAGGTTAAAATTATATTGTAACAAATTACGCAGAAGAGTGTTGATTTGTTAATTTACCTTAAAAAAAATTCTGTCATCATTTACTCACCCACACCACTTTGGGTGAGTAAACTTTTGGCTTTTTAAATAAAGTGTGTTGACATGATACATGATCAATGTTGATATTGACAATCTGTTACAGGCATCGTTAGAATTCTGTCATCATTTACTCACCATCATGTCAACATTACAATTATCCCTATAACACAATCACATCAACACACTTAATTTAGAAAACGATTAAAAAAAATGTAGGCTTTGATACAAAGAAAAAGTGTTCTGGAAACTAGGAAGGAATCTATCTAAACAAATGGCTCATTCAAATTCTTGAGGAAGGCTAAAGAAAAAGCCCTAAAGGTCACATATTCATAGTTTGCCCACGCGCATTAAAACCTCAGATGAAGTCATTTCATTAGACGCTCTAAAATAAAAGTTCATCAGCTGCTGATACCGAGCAGCTACATTAAAGGTGTCATGAACTGGCTTTTTTTAAATATATATACTGTTGTCTGAGGTCAACTTATGACGTTTGCGTGGTCGGAAACATCATAATGAATAAGTAATAGGCTATTTTCTGCCTTGGTTTTGAGGCTCTCTGAAAAGCAGTCAATTTACACTAGCCCGTCTGAAAAAAACATAGCCCCGGGACTTTGGCCTTTGCGAGCTGGCGTTTCCAGTCTGAGTCTGATCACGAATTAATCAATAACACCTTCTCCAGCCTGTGACCGTGTGCTAAGTAGGGATCACAATTATAGTGACCCAAATAATCACGGGTATCAATATTATCACGGTTTTGTTCAAATGAGATGAAAGTGTTCAAAAAGAACAGATGCAAGCACTTAAAACATTTCAACAAGTTTTATGTTTGAAAATCAACAAACAACAAATAAATAAAGCAGCTCTTTGCATTTTTTAAAGCTAGATTCTATTCTGTGGGATTTACTTCCTTATAATGGCTGTCGTCAATAGCAACGCATAAATAATAATAATTTGGTGTAAATATATTCTCTAATAATATCTCTGTAAATATATTCTCTAATAATATCTCTGTAAATATATTCTCAAGCAATATTCTCATCAGTGTTCAGCTATGATGCATTTAAATCTAGCATATTTTGTGTAAGAGCCCAAACAGTATCCTAGTGAAATAATGCATATCCATATTTTCATGATTTGACTGTTTATTTTATTAAATATCAAAAGGTGTGCAACATACCTGCCATCTAGATGAACACTTTACAGTCAGTTTTATGACTGTCATTCTCTTCAAATGCTATTGAAGTCAGAAACGTGTATAACGTTACCAATGTTGTATGTAACGTTAGAGATGGTCCCTAAATTCGCCAACTTTATGCCAGTCATATCAGATGCGCTGTGGTTCTGCTGTGTTTGTTTTAAACTATTTTCGCTGCTGAAATAGAACAGAAACAGTCAACCACGGTATGATGAGTGAATCTCCTGCGTACATCGCACGTTTTGAGTGCAGATTTCAGCAAGTGAGAGCGGCGCGCGCTCTGAACAAAACTCCGGCTAATCTGAACGCCTCTGATTTTGAGACATTGCATTCATAAACTCAATAGAAACACGTGTGATTGGTTATAATGCGGAACGCGACTATAACAGATGGCTTTTGAGAAGACTATAATAAGTTCAACCGCCAAAGTGGCTAGTGTGCAGCCGAAATAACGTTACACCCGCAAATGGCGGTTGTTAATGTCAAGCCCTGATTATCCCTTAAATGTCACAGTCTTGTCTGAATTTGTTCGTTCGCTTCACATTATTATTTGCCAGACGTAGTTTTGGTGAGGTCAAAGTCCACTTGCCTTGGGTTCGCAGATTTGAAGTGTTTCCCCGCATTACAGTGACTTTCTTCTGGCATGTTCTGCAGACAGGGTGACTGCATTAAGTTTCCCTCAGGACTTGAAAAAGCCAAAATATGTTCACACCTCAGAATTGGTCCTTTTAGAAGTCTGAACAATTCCCCAATTTTCCCTGCGCCTGCACCAGACTGACGCTGACTGGACAAGATTTACCGCGGTTTTAATGATAATTAAATTTTAAACGATATTACTAACTGTCACTAAATTTTATTGTGGTTTATCGTGAAACCGGTAATCGTTTCATCCCTAGTGCTAAGGTTTGTAATCAATAGATATCAAACGATCCGTAACCATGCAATACTAACACAAATAAAAACATGTTTTACTCACATAAGTGTGTTGCACCGTTCCTGTCGGATCCAATGTAGAAGGCACAGCATTGTGTTTTAATATGTCTCAATTAGGGATGTTAACCGATGACCGTTTGACCGATGGTTGACCGTATCAACGTTAACCGATCAAAGTTGTCGGTTGTCGGTTAAAAAAAAAAAAAAAGTGATCTCTAAATTAGGCTATTTCTAGAGAATGGGAACGTGACGTCACCAACGCAATGCATTCGCGGACTTTAGGACACAGACACTACATTAGTGGAGGTAGACTTTAAAACTTGTATTATACAGTTAAAAACACATTAGAATGGTGAACGCTTGCTGTGTTATGAACTGTCATAGCCTCTCTTGCAACCTGCGTGGAAAACATATCTCAAATCATGCGCAATATTTCAGTTTACCAGCTTGGAAATAACAAAAGTAAGTGAAAGTAATGCTGCCTTCACGTGCTATCGGAAATTTGACAATTCCCACTTCTAAAGTCGTGATTATGAAGTATGAACTCATCTCGTTCATATTTCGAGGGGTGGAGCGCGTTCACGTGCAATTTTTACCTAGGAAACTCCTATTTACAATAATTCAGAGAGCACGTGAAGGCAGCATAACACTCGGAAATAAACAACTTAGCCAAAATGTGTCTTTATAATTTGTATTTATTATTTATAACCGATATTACAGATTAATATTTTCTGAACCGCTTGAATGTGCTCACACCATAAATAATGCATGAAACGCGTCAGCAAATGCTTCATTGTTCAGCTTCAGATGTAAGTTGCAACTTGTGTGATACAGTGCTTAAATACAGTAGTAGCACATCATCTAAATATTACATCTACATTTCAGTGGTAACACATAAGGTGTTGATCATCATCTTTCTTTATTATTGTTAGCACTACCTCGAACTAAAGCGGCGTCTCTTCGGAGCTGTCATTATCTTAAATGAGTCGCGGCAATGTTTCAAATGAGCTTCTAACGCTAGACAATAGCCTTTATATTCAACGCGATCACCTTGTGCCCAAACCATTTCGAAACTAAGGAGCCATTTGTCCTCCGATTACAAACAAGCTCCTCAGCGCCGCGTTTGCGGGACTCATGTTTCGCGCTGTAGGAGATTTTAAAAAATTGACGTGAGTGGAAGGCAGGCGGCGGCGCCTGGACAGTGTGTGAGTGTGCGTGTGTGTGAGAGAGCGGGAGGCAGAGAGATGCGACAGAGTTGCGAAATTGCAGGCGCGGCTCGCGAGTTGCGGCTGTTATTTCAAATAGCGCAGCATATTTTTTTAACTAATCGGTTAACCGGTTTCAACCGGCTAATGAGGCTCGGTGGTCGGTCAAGAAAATGTTTAGTTTTCGCCATCCCTAGTCTCAATATGTCTGCAAATCCAGTCTCGACTTCTATCTTGTTTACAATCGATTCCGCGGTGAAATGAAGCGAACGAACGTGCAATGTCTTACGCACGTGAGCTGGAACCGGCATGTTTATTGCTCGGTAGCGACCCGTTTAGCTCCATGAGTCAGTGGGCGGGCTTGAGGCGGTGCATCCTATTACATCAATGGTCGACATATTGTGAGAGCTCTCGTTTTCTGGGCCTGGTAAAAGCTTTTCTTTGACTAACAAGGACGTTTTCAGCTCTGAAACTTACAGGATATGCTTATATCACAATTAACTTTTATATACCAAAGGCTCAAAGGAAAGTTGATTTCTCAATTCATCACCCCTTTAATGACAATGTATAAACGTCTTAACTCACACTCATTATTTTAGTTGGTGAATACATAGCAACAGCAACAAGAATAATTGTATTAAAACAGATTTTGGCCAACATTTAGACAGAGTGTGATCATCTGCAATCTATAATAACTTTGTTGTAAAGATAGCAGTGAGGATGTGCATGACTAAATCTGTTGATCTTGTACTATTCGAGGTTTAGGTAAATCCGTTACACAGGTCATTCACCTGTGCTGCCCTCATATGAATAACAAACTTAGGAACTGTTTTCACCTGGTGTTAAGATGCATTTTGGTTGATCGGATTACAAGTAGGAGTTTACACCTGGTGTTTTAAACTCTTTTGTCCACTTTCAACCACTTCTGTTCTGATTTCTTCGAGGGGAAGGTCTATGGGTGGGTAAATCCATAGGTTTTTTCAGATCTTTCGCTCTAATGGATAAAATAAGCTCATGCAATTTACATAAGAATGCAAAGGAGACAACAGAAAAATAGAGAGTAGCAGCTTTTCCTTTTGTTACTTCAAAACCAACTTGGATCTTCAGCCAACAGTTTAAAGGGGTCATGAACTGCGTTGTTTTATTGTTTTATGATGTTTCCAGGAGTGCACTTATAATGTTAGAATGATTTTTACATCAAAAATTGTTATAATTTATAAATAAAATACTTTTTTCCTACCCTGATTTTAGCTTTCTGCTCTGAACGCTCTGTTTTAAGGGGCGTGTTTGCTGTGAGAGTTCAGTGTAAACCCAATGCTGTGATTGGCTATAACGTCTTTCCATTTGAAATAGTATTACCAGGGTTTCTCCTACATTGAAAATTTTTTGGCAGCCGCCAAAAAAAATTTTGTCCCGCCAAAGCCTTATTTGATCAGTTATTGTGAATTATGATTGAGTGTCAGAGAGAACGATCACAGAGCTCCTCCCCCGCTTGCACGCTCTCTGTCTTCAAAATAAGCATTCTTAGCTTTCTAATATTTCACATATTACGTTAATCAAAATCAAAAGGTCAGAAGACCGAATCCATGTTGCACGTGACGCTATCAGACGATGTTTTCCTTTAATTACCGCTGGGTGTGATTTGCGCTCAAAAAACGTTGACTCTTCTCTGACCAGCTGACATGAACCATACTTTGAATAAACGGGGGATTCGCACACAACGCGTTCGCTAGTGTCCGATTTGTGACCTAATGGCTCCTTTGAAACGAATCATTTTAACGACTGGTTAGAACAACTGATCTGTCCAACACTGAACTCACGAATCAGTTTAATCATTGTGGCGAGGTGGACGAGCGAGAGACATGGGAGGAGCGAGCGAGATCGCTGTGCGTGATTGAGCGTCACCTGCGAGGTACACTGGTCTCGAGTCCTCTCATGAGGGAGCACGGAGGCATATAAGGACGAGCAACTCCAGTGAAGGAGGAGAGAGGACCAGGCCTGGATTTTAATTTGTGTTTTGTTTTCGTTTTGTTATGTTATGTGAGGGGCTGCTTTCATTTTGTGTTCATTTGTTTTATTAAAGTTGTTGAATGTTCGCCGTTACCGCCTCCTTCTTCCCACACGAACAAACGCCGTTACAATCATTTATTCAGAACACAAGTGTGCTTACCCAATTTAGCAAGAGTGGGTGTAAGAGTTAGTTTTAATTATCCACAGTATTTCAGCTTATTTATGTTCACAATGTGTAGTAAAATAAATAGCCTATAAATCATTTAGCTTAGACTGGAGTGAGGTGAACCCAGAACAAAGTTGTTATTAGCTAGCTGATAATTTTATGAAATTGTATATGACAGAAAATTAGGCTATTTGTTCATTTTTTTTAATATTACTTTTTAATATTGATATGATTATATACCAAAACAATTATCTATAAATAGTGTAAAAATTAGGAACAAAAACAAACATCAAGGTATCAAAATAAGATAAGCAAAAATTACAAACTTTCTTTGAATTTATTTAAAATGTATTGTCAGGAGTAGGCCTATTGCGCTTGCAGATCACGTGGGTAGGGTACTTTTTTTACTGTGCGTGTGTGTGTATATGGATGACCATGTCTGTCAGCCACCACCGAAGACCATTTTTGACCCAGGAAAAACCCTGTATTACTCTCTCTTTTAGCGTGTTTTTACTATTATAGCTCTCATGGTTGACTAATCGTGAAAAGTGTTGCATTACATTTAGATCTATGGCATTATATTAAGATTGTGGCATGAAAGGTTGTAGACGATCACACATACCCCTTTTCCACCAAGGCAGTGCTAGAGCTAGATCAGAGCCAGAGCCTAGTTTCAAATCGGTTCTTTGTGTTTCCACACCCAAAGCACCAGCTCCGAGCCAGGAAAAGTGGTTCTTAAGTAGCACCAAAACATTGCTGGGCTAGAAGTAAGAACCGATTACGTCAGGCGCTGGGGGCGGGGTCAACAAGACAAACACAAACTTGAGATCCGCCATTTTTGAAATAGCAGCTAATGGAGCTAATAACTGCTGCTCGTTTGTAATCTCCGTCTATACAAATTACGGCGAACTGCATGAATGCTTGGGATTCGCTGTGTTTTGATGCCGATGTAGGATCGTAAAGCAATGTGAATCAATAGTAACACAACGTTTGCATTGTTGATGGAAGGCTTGTTCGCAGCGGTGCTGTGCAGACCGATCACCGTATGACGAGTCCAGCGAGAGCATACGACTCTTTATGCTTTTTTTATATCATACGTGGACCGGTCTGCGCAGCGCGATGCATCTCGAACAAGCCTGGTGTGTTTGTGACTCTGACTCTGAACTAGCACCCGGTTCATTCTGGTGGAAAAGGGGTAACACATGTTGAGCGCATGATAGCAGCGATCTCGTCATACCAACTCAGTTTCTGTACACTTCTGTACACATAACAAATGCTTTCATCTTCACTAACTGTGGAAACGTGATATAGGCTAGTTAAGAGATTCGTTGAATAAAACTGATAAAATTTTATGACGTTAAATAATTTTCATCCTACTAAGAGAACCAACGCAAGTTGACATTTAGTCACTGGTTTGATTTACTGACTCACAGACAAAGAACATCTGACTGTACAGGTCCTTCTCAAAAAATTAGCATATTGTGATAAAATTCATTATTTTCCATAATGTAATGATAAAAATTAAACTTTCATATATTTTAGATTCATTGCACACCAACTGAAATATTTCAGGTCTTTTATTGTTTTAATACTGATGATTTTGGCATACAGCTCATGAAAACCCAAAATTCCTATCTCAATAAATTAGCATATTTCATCCGACCAATAAAAGAAAAGTGTTTTTAATACAAAAAAAGTCAACCTTCAAATAATTATGTTCAGTTATGCACTCAATACTTGGTCGGGAATCCTTTTGCAGAAATGACTGCTTCAATGCGGCGTGGCATGGAGGCAATCAGCCTGTGGCACTGCTGAGGTGTTATGGAGGCCCAGGATGCTTTGATAGCGGCCTTAAGCTCATCCAGAGTGTTGGGACTTGCGTCTCTCAACTTTCTCTTCACAATATCCCACAGATTCTCTATGGGGTTCAGGTCAGGAGAGTTGGCAGGCCAATTGAGCACAGTAATACCATGGTCAGTAAACCATTTACCAGTGGTTTTGGCACTGTGAGCAGGTGCCAGGTCGTGCTGAAAAATGAAATCATCTCCATAAAGCTTTTCAGCAGATGGAAGCATGAAGTGCTCCAAAATCTCCTGATAGCTAGCTGCATTGACCCTGCCCTTGATAAAACACAGTGGACCAACACCAGCAGCTGACATGGCACCCCAGACCATCACTGACTGTGGGGACTGGACACTGGACTTCAGGCATTTTGGCATTTCCTTCTCCCCAGTCTTCCTCCAGACTCTGACACCTTGATTTCCGAATGACATGCAAAATTTGCTTTCATCCGAGAAAAGTACTTGACCACTGAGCAACAGTCCAGTGCTGCTTCTCTGTAGCCCAGGTCAGGCGCTTCTGCCGCTGTTTCTGGGTCAAAAGTGGCTTGACCTGGGGACTGCGGCACCTGTAGCCCATTTCCTTCACACGCCTGTGCACGGTGGCTCTGGATGTTTCTACTCCAGACTCAGTCCACTGCTTCCGCAGGTCCCCCAAGGTCTGGAATCGGTCCTTCTCCACAATCTTCCTCAGGGTCCGGTCACCTCTTCTCGCTGTGCAGCGTTTTTTTGCCACACTTTTTCCTTCCCACAGACTTCCCACTGAGGTGCCTTGATACAGCACTCTGGGAACAGCCTATTCGTTCAGAAATTTCTTTCTGTGTCTTACCCTCTTGCTTGAGGGTGTCAATGATGGCCTTCTGGACAGCAGTCAGGTCGGCAGTCTTACCCATGATTGCGGTTTTGAGTAATGAACCAGGCTGGGAGTTTTTAAAAGCCTCAGGAATCTTCTGCAGGTGTAATTTTGATTCAGATGATTAGGTTAATAGCTCGTTTAGAGAACCTTTTCATGACATGCTAATTTATTGAGATAGGAATTTTGGGTTTTCATGAGCTGTATGCCAAAATCATCAGTATTAAAACAATAAAAGACCTGAAATATTTCAGTTGGTGTGCAATGAATCTAAAATATATGAAAGTTTAATTTGTATCATTACATTATGGAAAACAATGAACTTTAACACAATATGCTAATTTTTTGAGAAGGACCTGTACATGAATCATTACATTTCAGATCAGGCATTAAAATGAACACAGTTACTTACATGTTGCATTACTGTCAAGCCCAGGCACTGCACAATATTTTGTAATCCTCAACGGCATATATATTGCTTGGTAGCTTGATCTGGTTAAACACTAGGCCTATGTTACATGTACAAATCGGTGGGCGGGGCTAAACAGGCAGTGATGATCTTCTGCAGAGGCGGTGCTTGCCTCCCTTTGATGTCATAGATCCCCATTTTAAAAAAGACAGTCATTTGCTGGGCCTGGTGTCAATAAAAGTTTTTATTGTATTAACAAGGAAGTTTTCAGTTCTGAAACTTACAGGATATTCTTATAGTATGATGACCTCTTATATGTCAAAAGCTCAAGGAAAATGTGATTTCTCAGTTCATGACCCCTTTAAATCCGTCTAGTTAGAGTGCTTCCCATAATATTTCTGGATTAGGTTAGTAAGTGGAGAGCAGATGGTCTTTTGTGGCTGTTCGAACACATTTGACAACGTAAGAGTTTACAGTAAGAAAGCAATCTGGTTGAATGCGTTTTTGACTACCTCTGGAAGTGATCGAAAGAAGACCAGCTCAAAACATTTAAGACCCCGTTTACACCCGTATTTAGCGTCGAACACTAGTGATCTAATCGACCAAAACACATCATAATACCAGGTGCAAAAAGGACTTTAGGCACGCTGAATTTGTGTAGGCGTCATTAGCTAAACCTTGCTAATAAAAAAGAATATGAGGTGTCTATGGATTAACTGACTATCAATAGTGTTAGTTTTGATTTATCTTCCCTTACAAGTATGGTCACGGCAATTAGCAATTTTCTTTTTGTTGAACCTCATACGCCTTCGATAAAGTAAAAGGCAAATAGTATCCCACGTGTAGTTCAGCAGAAAAGCATACTGAGAAGAGCATGTGAAAATCATCTGCACATGTATTGCTAATAAAAGCAGTCTGATTGAGCTTTAAAGACTTTGAAGACGATCAGCATTTGCCTTAGGCAGTGTAAAAATAAAATAGTGTGTCTATTTTCCCAGTGCCACAGATCGGCTGCTGAATCTTGAGTATTTTTAGAAACTCCTTATGCAATCCAAACACAGACAGAGCAACTCTTGGTCAGGGTAGGAGAGTCTGGGAAGTATGGAGGGCTTAACAAAGAGAAAAGTAATGAGATAAAGAGATTAAGAGAGAGTAAAGACCTGTACAGAGTAAGCAGAAAGGAGAGGGTAGCGGAACAGCCATGAGTGATTGTGCTGGACTAAAACAACCGCCTACCACAGTGTTTGATTTCATAATCATCTAAACTGAATATCCTCTTATTAGCATTAATTCTCATATCACTTTCAATGCATATACAAATTAGCCTTTTGTAGATGCACCAAAAACCGACAGCTTGAGAACACAAAAGCTGAGGTGCTCCTTGATATGAGACTAAATAAGGATACATTATATTCCCCATTCACTGGTCTGCTAATCAAATTCAAGCATTGTGGTCCTTAGTGGTCAAGAGCCGCTGCTTTTCTGTTTAGTAGTCTGAGATCAGTGAGGGCCTCCAGCTGCAATGCATGATTCATTAGCAGTGTAAGCACCACAGAGAGCTGCACCAACTACTCCACCCTCAACTTTCTTGACCACATGCTCTCAGAGTTGCTTGACATCTAAAATATCCAACACTAGGTTAGGTTTCAAAGCCCACTTGCAGCCTACCGAATGTAGTAGCACTGCTTAGCTCCAGTCAGTGGCAGTCAATGTATTTAACTGATGGGGCTGTCACAGATAAGGAAGGATCTCTTCTCCCCTTCTCTCTTGTGATTTTTGGCCTCCCCCTCTCCAATTCCATTCCAGCCCTGCAAGACCAAGACCTGACCTTTGCTTTGACCCATGGCACAAAGCACCACAGCTCTGTTGATGTTTATATCATGCAAAACAACCCAACAATTGGCTGTGGTTTAACATTTTTAGAACACTTTACAGCTTTAAATTTCACCCTATTTTTTCTAATTGGATCGTATTATGAACAAGTCATCCATGAATACATATACATACACACACATATACATATACACATATACATATACATATACATATACATATACATATATATACATATACATATACATATACATATACATATATATATATATATATATATATATATATATACACATATACATATACATATATATATATATATATATATATATATATATATACACATATACATATACATATACATATACATATACATATACATATATATATATATATATATATATATATATATATATATATATATATATATATATACATACATACTCGTTCATGCTTTTATCACCAGCAGGGTGGACTATTGTAATGGTCTTCTCACCGGCCTTCCAAAAAAGACCATTAGACAACTGCAGCTCATACAGAATGCTGCTGCCAGGATCCTGAGCAGAACCAGAAAATATGACCATATCACACCAGTTCTCAGGTCTTTACACTGGCTTCCAGTTACATTTAGGATCGATTTTAAAGTACTATTACTTGTATATAAGTCACTCAATGACCTAGGACCTCAATACATAGCAGACATGCTGATTAAATACAAACCTAACAGATCACTCAGATCATCAGGATCAAGTCAATTAGAAATACCAAGGGTTTACTCAAAGCAAGGAGAGTCTGCTTTTAGCTATTATGCCAGCCGCAGCTGGAACCAGCTTCCTGAACAGATCAGATGTGCTCCAACAGTAGCCACTTTCAAATCCAGACTCAAAACACATCTGTCTAGCTGTGCATTTACTGAATGAGCACTGTGCCACTGTACGTCCGACTGATTGCACCTTATCTTATGCATTTACTGAATGAGCTCTGTGCTTTGTCCAAACTGCTTGCACTTTAATTATGTTTCAATTTAACCCTGTTTTTAATTTTAATTTTAATTCTTTATTTTTTATTTCTTTTAATTCATATTATAAATGTTATACTGCGAATATTTTAACTTATTTTCTGTGTAAAGCACTTTGAATTGTCACTGTGTATGAAATGTGCTATACAAATAAACTTGCCTTGCCTTGCCTTGCCTACATACATATACATACATACATACATATATATATTATATATATATATATATATATTAGTTCTTAATGTTTATTAGTTAGTAATTTCTAATCAAAATGTACGTTAATAACTCGATATTCCAGTGAAATATCACTTCTCTCTGGTCTGGTGACATGCTGGACTTCTTAAATAATTTAGTTAAACCCTGCCTCTTACAATTGACTGAACACTCATGGTCAGACATGCCATCCAATCAACAACCGATGAATAGAATCAAGTCCTCAGATCACATTTTTCTTCTTTGATAATCACTTGGATGTGTCAAAAAATGGAAGAAAAGATCTGTCACTTCAGTTTCAGTTCAGTTACATAACACAACTTAAAGTAGGGCTGGGCTGATAAACAATATCATATCGAATCGCGATAAATTTGATGTTGATAACGAAGATAAGCTCTGGACATTTTAACTTAATATGGATTAATCTAACAACCAATCACACAGCAGAAATAAGCGACAACAGCTAATCAGCATGCAGCTTTTAGCTTGCTAAGTACATGGCCATTTCCTACTGAAATTGTAAGCTATTGGCAAATAAAACTCGACACGGGGAGGAAAAAATTAGTGGAAGCAGCGATGAAAGTAAAAGTGAAAGTAACTACTCTCGAGTTATCATCCAAAGACGTGAAGAACATGAATGTTTAAACTAGTTTGAAGCCAGATAAAACAGCGCTGACAAAAAAAAATGTGCGCAATGATACAGTCAAAAGGCTTTTCAATCTACAAATCGCCATCATTTACCACGGATTTACTGTAGTAATACTAACTGCACCACCATGGTATTGTAGCAGAAATGTGGGATAATACAGAAATTTATAATATTATATAATTATTATTTAATTATATTAATGAAGATGTATTAAATGTAATAAACAAGTAGCCTAATGGAATATAATTACAGTATTTTTTTGCGATTAAGCTGTAGCGTTTGTGCATTTATACTAAATGTATTATTTAGGCTATAGTTTTTCATACAAATACATAAGAAACTATATAGTTACATTTTACCATGGTAGTGTGGTGCTATAGGCTATGTGTGGATTTAACTGTGGTTATCATTATCTAAATGTATGATACTATGAAAGATCAATGGTTTTAATAAAACTCAAACAGTAATAATATTAACCATTATTTTTAATGGTTGTTAAAAAACCATGCACTGCAAACTGTGCTGAAGATACGCATCATCAAAATCAGGCAACCTGTTTCATGATTTGAAACAATATCACCCGTTAGCACATGCAGAAACTAAGAAAATTATATTTATTTAGTGAAAAATGACTGGAAAAGTGTAACATTCAAAAACGTGAAGCGTTTGTCATGGTCTGACAATAAAGAGTAGTTTAAAACCACAATTAATGGTCTGACGACTTCAACTTTCAATTAGGAGCAAAAATCTGCCTTTAAATTTTAAAGAAATAAAGATTTGACATTTATCGTTATTGATATTATCGACTGATATAAAACATTTTATTGTGATAATTTTTTTTGCCATATCGCCCTACACAGCATGTATTTTTCGCTGCTAGAGGTCACATATTCAAAACAATAACAAAGGTGTAGCTTCATGGCTGTGAAGGAGCGTGAAACGATGAGTTGTCGTCTTCACCTCAATCATCAATCAGACAGGACTCACAAATCATGGATGAGTAGGGCTGGGCGATATGGCTGAAAACTGTATCACGATATAAGGGTTATTTATTTGATATCGATAATTATTGATATGTTTTATGACCTATTTAAAATAAGGACCAGGAGAAAAATATTTTACATTTAAACATTTTTATTTTAAACTCCTCTGATTATAATCCCCTCTGATTATATTAAAATATAAACAAGTCTAAAATTTCAAATTTCAATTACCTCACTGTTAGCGTTTAGATGCTTTGTCATGAGGCACTGATGCAGAGTAACATTACCTCTCCATGTAGTTTCAAAGGCTGAATCCGAAATCGCCCCCTATACCCTACATAGGGCACTATTTGAGGTAGTGTTGTCACGATACTGGAATTTCTAACTTCGATACGATACCTAAAAAAAGTATCAATATCATTTTCGATACCACAGGGAAAAAATGCTTCATATACTGTCAAATTGATATTTTAAATATCATTTATTTTTTTGTCTGTCTATTGAAAGTTTTCTTCTGAAGAGATCACTTTATATGATACAGCTTTTAAGGTTTTTCTCATATATAAACGTTGATCAATTACCATTACAATGATCTCACAAATATTTGCTAACTAATTGTGTTGCAATAGCTTACATACAGCACAAGAAAGCTTGATTTCAAATTGAAAGACGAGTAAACAGTATTAAAATAAGAACAAATAAACAAATGACTAACAATAGCACAAGTAAATACAATAGAATAAAGATACAAATGAAATAGTTTTATTTTTCAGGTAGGTCTAACAGTATTCAGGTAAATAAACTGAATTAAAAAAACAACAACAAAGTAATCAAATTTAAAATAACATTAGATAATCTTCATTATAAAAAATTAAATACAGATGAATCCATAAGAGTTACACAAGTTAATCAGTCAAGAGCAGTAAGTGATCGTTTGTCTTTTTGTAGTTTTAAAAATAAATAACTAACATATCGAAATATCGATATTTTTGACAACACTAATTTGAGGGGGCAGCCATTTGTAGTGGTGTCCGAAACCATAGTGGACGTTATTGAGTGCACTCATTCTATCCCACAATTACGAGTGTACAGCCGATGTACACATAGCGGCTGTCCGAATTTGCTCACTTGTTTTCATTCACTCCTTCAAGTGAACTGTATTAGTGGATTAAAGTAGGGAATAGTGATTGAGGGTTTAGGGGGTGATTTCGGATTCAACCAAAGTCAACAATAGCACAACGGCGAGTGTGTCGAGTATAAACACGTCCCCAAACGAACGAGGCGCGTGCGCACTGTCAGCGGAGGCTCGCGCTGCGGAGCCAGACGAAAGTATAACAAGGCTGGTAAAACAAGTTTGTGTTATTACCAGTCTTGGTGGGGACGACAGTCTTGCAGACGACATTGGTCTGACTACAGTCAGACTTATACAATGCAAAAAACTGCCATACTGGCAAGCCCACTTGTTTTCCTGTTTTATTGACAATTTCCTCGCTCGCTACGGCACTCATTTTCTATTTATCACTCCACGCCGGTTCTGTTTACTGAAGAATGAATCCAACACGAGACAACGATATGGCGCAACCAAACATAATACAGTTACATGATTGGCTGTTAGCCTGTCACTCCCTGCGTTGCTTGGTTACCAGAGAGTGAGTGCCTTTGTTCATGCAACCAAACTTCCTTCGCAACCTCTGGTTTCTTCCACGAAGAGAAAAAAAATATTGAACGTTTTATAGACCGCATTTTTTGTTGATATCGATTAGATGTCTATCGCGATACATATCGTTACCGTTTTATCGCCCAGCCTTATGGATGAGGTAATAAAGTTTTATAACCATCACGTTTGATCACATTATTTTATTTCATTCTAATGAATAAGCCGCAAGTAATGTAATGTTTCATGCTAAACTACTATATAAACTTCACATTATTTGTTTCATTTCCCCTCTTGTCCCAAACTCTTCTTGATTCACCCGTACGTTTACATTTGGAGTTATCTTTGGAGACAGAACCTTCTGCAAACGATAACAAATAATTGTGGTCCATGACGACTATGCAAAACAACAACAGAGTGGCGTGCTAGATGCTACAACTACTGCATTTTTTCATGAGACTCACTGTGTTGCCATGGTTTCTACAGCAGTAAAAGCAGAAACCAAGGATAACGCGGACATGACGCCATTGACAGTGCGACACAATGAGGGGTTACACAGGGTAAAACTGATCATTTCTGTGGATTTGTAATGGATTGTTGGAAACATTTGGGATTATGTAAGTGCACAATTCAACAAAACATCTAACTGTTCTAGTGGTTTTTGGATATTTTAATGCAAAAATCTTACATATTGTGCCTTTAACAAGGATGCAACTATATTAAAATTCTGGCCATTGCGGATATTAGTCAATATTTACTTTTAAATTATATTTTATTACTATTTAAAAGTATAATTAGTTAAATAAATAAATAATTATATTTCATGGATTAAAACTGATAAATGAATCATATTTAAAGGGCTAGTTCACCCAAAAATGAATATTCTGTCATCAATTACTCACCCTCAAGTCATTCCAAACCCATAAGACTTTGTGAATAAAAGCCTAAATTCAATCTGTTCCTCATATAAACCGCTCAATTAATATGGATTAGTTTTACGATCTCTTTATGAACTTTTGGATGTGTCAAAGTGGTAGTTGTGTAGAAGAGTACAGAAAACTCTCAGATTACATCAAAAAGATCGTCCTTTGTGTTCCAAAGATGAACGAAGGCCTTACGGGTTTGGAAGCACATTTTTGGGTGAAGTATCCCTTTAAAATAAAAAGACATCTCTGTAAAAAAAAAAAATTTTTTTTTGTTGTTGATTCTAACCTTCAAGTTAAGGTTAGATGAGGGCAAAAGAAAGTAATCAAAAATATAATAGATGGAAAAGGGCGTCCAATTAAATACCAAATACTAACCTATAAGCAATAAATATAATCAATCAATACTAATATTAATATTAACACATATCCTCGTGTACATTTCTGGATACCTTTTCAGTGCTTTGTCAATAGGTAGTGAGGCCATGAATACAAAACAAATAGTTACATTATTTTCACGCCTGGTCTACTCGAACATTTTGTTAAAGGTCCCGTTCTTCGTGCCTTTTTGAAGCTTTGATTGTGTTTACAGTGTGCAATATAACATGTGTTCATGTTTCGTGTGTAAAAAAACACAGTATTTTTCACACAATTTACTTATCTGTATACCGCTGTATTCACTGTCCTGAAAACGGGCTGATGTTCCGTGTTCTATGAAGTCCCTCCTTCAGAAATACGTAACGAGTTCTGATTGTGCCAGCGGTTCCCGTGTTGTGATTTGACCGCAGCTTAGCGAACGTAGCCCGGTTCCTGTGTTGTGATTCGACAGCAGCTTAGCGCACGTGGAAATGTCACGCCTCTTAACGGGAGATATATGCGCGCTTAATGATCTCTACAGCATCCCTGGGAAAGCCAAACAAAGGTGATTTGACTCCGGGATGAAAATAACAGCGTCTCGACGACATGGCGACAAACACACTCAAACGAAGCACTTCCTTTTCTCCACGCGACACGTCCTCTTCTCCACGTGGGACAGCAACAAGACCACGCCCCCTTTTTTCGCGTAGTCTCGTGGGCGGAGGTTAGTCAGTTCTACTGTTTTACCGACGTCATTTATGTAGGAAGTACCAGGATGTAGTCCAAGCCAGCCGTTCGCTGTAGGCTTTGAAAGGGAACTTCTGTTAAATAAAATATCTCGCTTGGCATTGAACTTTGAGCTTTATAATTTTACAGGTATTATTTATGCTCTAACAGCAACATTACACACTAACTAAAGTTTGAACAATGGGATCACGAAGAACGGGACCTTTAAATGTCAACCATCCATGTAGGCTACATTTATCTACTGTAAATAAACAAATTAAGCAGAAAAATTACCCTTAAGAATGGTATGTGTGACTGGAAAATAACAAAAATGTATTACAACTAAACACATCTACCATTTGGAAAATGTCACCAGACAGTGTAGAAGAAGCAGGAAACTGAAAACAGGCTTTATCTCTGAAGACCTCCAAAGAATGACATTTTAAGAAACTTTCATCTTAAACACAAAAGGAATGCTGTATGATAGGTCTGAGACAGTTCATTCATAGAGAAACGTCTAACAAACAGCTGGAGGTGAAGACTGTCACACAAAACACAAATGGACAATTTAAGGCATCTCAATCTCAATCTGGTATTTGTGGAGCAAATACTGCCACTCTCCTTAAAGTACAGTAAAACAGCCAGTATATGAATATGAAACACTCCCAAATGAAATGTGTAGGCCTATAAGAAAAGCACATCAAGGAGGCTTTCCTCTCCAAAGACAGCTAATGGTGCAAAACAATAACAGTCAGTATCAGCTGAAATGAGTTTTGCTTCAGTAAACCTCCAAGCTAATCATCTTGCAACCAAAACTTCCAACAGGAAACGATTACTCACCAACAACTCCACTACTGATACAGATATTATTTTGCAACCTCCTCTTTGCATGCACATAAAAGGACATAGAGACCTTACAAATGAGATACTGCATAAACAATAAATTAAGGTTTTAAACTATTAGTAGTTTGCATCAATATGGGCATGTGGGAAGAACTTTTCTGACACAAACAATATCTTTAAGTCAACACTTCTTTATAAAACATTGGCAGGTTTAGTTCACATGCTTTAAGAACATAATATCCAATTGAAAGTGTTTTAAGGAACAAAACAAAAAAACTGTCTTCATTAAACTGAAGGTTAAGCAACAGAAAATCAAAGCAGACCTCTGATGATCCTGAAGTGCATGGATCCAACAGATGGTGTGCAAGACATACTGAACTTCTCTTCCCTTGTTAACTCTAATTCATTGATCAATAACGGACACAAACAAAGAAAAAGACTGCAGGTTTGACTCACCGAATGGTTTATTCCCCACATGAGAACACTGAGCAGAGGGTCGCTGGCACGGAACAGCTTCACTTTCTGAGCCACGAAGTGTTTCTTCTTCGTTTTTGTTTTGCTCGCAAACGATGAGACAGTGTTACCAGCCGAGGCCATTGTTGGTTGTATAACAATAAATTAACTATCACACAGTGACAAGTTCTTTAATTAAGCTAGTGGTGTCCTAACTGTCTCTTAGTAAAATATCATTTGGCATAACGTTCAGTTAGCTAACTAACCGCAGCCAGCTAGCTGTACCAACTCAACTATTAGCTCTCTAGACAGATGAATAACTCGACAAATGTGCTGAAACAGTCTGCTGTTATATATAACATTAAAGTTAAGAGAAAAACGCGGTGTTATTTTAAGTTCTCGCCCGTAAACTGCAAAAGCTCCTTAAGACTTCATTAGTAAGCCTTCCTAACTTGCTAACTAGCTAGCCTGACAAGCCAGCCTCCCCTCGGGAGCCTTTTTAACACTTCGCTTAAGGAAAAACAGTAGAAACACTGACGGATACAGCTGAAAATAGAGAATGAAATGTAATCTGAACGACGTCAGTCTAATTTGAGGAAAAAAGAGCGGGTGGAGAGACATCCACTGCAGCGCTGCTCCATTAGCATGCTAACGCACCCCAGCCAGGCTAAGCCAGCAACCCTCGAAATATGTCTCAAGCAAAATCCCACTCCCACTTTCTTTCTTTGTCGTTTGTCTGCCCCGAAAAGATGTTTACTTTTAGACGAAGCCAGTATTCCGAGCGTGGAAAGTGTCCGAGTCTGAATTCGGTGTGAATTTTGTCAGCTATATCTAAATTGCTTGAAGTTGGCGTATCCGGCTCATCCGCACTGCCCGAATGACGGACTGACAGCTACACACGCGCGCGCGCGCTTGCACACAAGCACACACACGCACACACACACACACACACACACACACATTTTGATTTATAACTCTAAATGTTTATTTTAATTGAGGAGGTCAATTAAAACTATCTAGTTGTAGAGAATATAAATGTCTAGAATAGCCTAAATAAAAATTAAACAAATACTTTGTTTAGACAACATGTGATTTGGCAAAGATGGATGGATAGATAGACAGACAGACAGACAGACATTGCGCAGGTGCATTTTAGTTGTAGGCTACTTCAAGAATGGGTTAATTTACCAAAAGTCCATGGTGGCACTGGGTGTGTTGTAAAGTCTTATTATGGCTTTCTATGGCGCTCCCTGCAACACCTACTACTGAACATACTCATCATTCCAGCAAGCATGTCACGGAGTGGGTGGGTAATGTACTGTCCATGAGTCTGTCTGAACATGATTCTCATCAGAGGTTCAGGTCTACTCCAATGACATCTGTTTTTCTAATGAGTTCATACCGTTTTAGATGGAGGAAATTGGAGAACTGACACTTCTCCAACAACTTCTCTAAATGCTTTAACCCGCAACACCTAAATGCTCTGTTCAAATAGTGTCATTTATTATATAAAATATCGTATTAAATAAATATAATTTAATCGCATTTAATAAATAGTGCTTTCAGATTGGATTCAACTATTATAGAACAATGAATAAGACATTGAACAGACTATATTTCTTGCCGTTGATCTTGTTTTTTTTTTTTTTTTTTCTTCTAATTATTCATTTAATTATTTTGTATAGAATTTAATAAATGATTACGTCAGAGTCACCTAACGGTTCATGACCGACATATTTTAAACAAATAAATAAATAATTGAGCAAGTATGTTTCAGAGTGATTCTTGCCCCATCTACAGGTGAAATGGTCGATTACACCTGTCACCTAGCAACAGCAGCTAAACAGAAACACAAGCGCACAGCTTTCAGTGTAGCAGGTATTTTTTTAAATGTTGAATTTGTTTATAATTATGTTTCGTAGAAATTGTTGTAGATGTTTTGTTATTATTTATCTTGTTGGCGGGTTTTCTGTGTTAGTTGATAGGCTACATTGTTCCTTTATTTGTGTAGTTTGGAGTCTTTGACATCTAGATGGGGAAAAAGGTCAAAAAAGAGACCGAGTCATTCCAGAAAGATGTGGTGAGAAAGTTTTTCTTCACTCGTGTGATTTTCCAGGGCTTTCTTGAAATATTTTCTAACTTTTTAGTTTAACTCTTTTTGTTCCCTGATGAAAAAAACAGCATATGCTGGTTAGGTATGTTTCAAAGCATGGCAGCTGGTTTGAGCTGGTTTATGCTGGTCCTAAGCTGGTTTAAGCCGGTCAAGTGCTGGACTGGATTGCTGGTCCTAAGCAACTAGCTCCAGTTTAGAACCAGCTTAAACCAGCTCAGGACCAACTTAAACCAGTTCATGACCAACTAAGGACCAGCTCAAACCAGCTGCCATGCTTCAAAACATACCTAACCTGCATATGCAGTTTTTTTCAACAGGGTTGATGCTTTTCAATCAGAGAGTTACTAAAATAAAGACAATATTGACATACATGACATACAACATATTGACCAAGAACTCCAAATGAGAAAAGCATTCCTTACTCGCTGAGTCAGCCAACCTTTTAATACCTGTCAAGTATTATTCTTTCAGTTCGACCCTCTACCTATCGAGAGCAAAACAGCAGCGACAGCGGTGCTCATGCTCGGCTCTCCTGAAGAAGAGGTGCTGGCAAAAGCTTGTGAAGCCATCCACAAATTTGCAGAAAAAGGTAACAGTGTCATCTAGTCTTACAGTCGAAGGTCATTGAGAATTTTGCAGAGATAAGTGCTCACTATGTACCCTTGTGTGGCTCTCCTTTATTGATCCCTGTGTGCATTTTTGCTGTTGTGCTGCTATTTTTAGGTGATGAGAATAAGACTTCTTTGATGTGCTTGGGAGCGATTGAACCTCTTTTTCGTCTCATATCTCACGAGGACAAGACTGTGCGCAGGAATGCTGTCATGGCTCTGGGCGTCATGGCTTCTAACAGTACGTAAGGTACAAAAATAGTCACTGCTAGTAATTCAAAGGATGTTCCGCAACATAGTTTTCATTTTTAGTTGACATATTTAAACAGATGAAGTTAAAAAGTGTTTGAAGACACTGGATGTGATACCTGCAATCATCAGCAAACTGTCACCTGAAGGTACAGGCAGTTTTTTCATTTTCAAATTAAATATGCATTATATATATTATATATGCATTATATATGATCACTGTTTGGATTTAAATAGGCAAATGCTTAAGAGTCTATGATTGGATCATTATTGCAGTGATTATTATGTTTCTAACATGTTATATGTTTGGCAACAGTTCTTCTAACCCTAAATGATGGAGTGTGTAACTTTTCATTTCTTAAACAACCATGTAGGAAGACACATCATGGCCATATTCTAGGTTGACAATGTCTTCTAGCTCTAATTGATGGAGTATGTAGCTTTTAACTAAGACTTTGGCCATATTCAATGTCAAAATTCATCAGGCTCAAATGGTAAAAAAATTGTATGGGAGGGAGCATGAAGAATAATTTTCACACATAAATTAGCTCCTGAAGTCCAGACCTTAAATTCACTGAAAGTCTTTGGGATGTGCTAGAGTAGAATAACACAACATTTATCTCCATCACTATTTCCAGCACATCCCAAAGACTTTCAATGAATTTAAGGTCTGGACTCAGAGGTGCCAATTCATGTGTGAAAATGATTCTTCATGCTCCCTCCCAACCATTATTTTACAATTTGAGCCTGATGATTTTTTACATTGAATATGGCCAAAGTCTTAGTTAAAAGCGATACACTCCATCAATTAGAGCTAGAAGAACTGTTTCCAAACATATAACATGCTAGAAACATGATAATCACTGTACTGCAATAATGATCCAATCATAGACTCATAGCATTTGCCTATTTAAATACAAGCAGTGCCTTTTTTGGGCTGGCCAGTATATATATATATATATATATATATATATATATATATATATATATATATATATATATATATATATATATATATATATATATATATATATATATATATATATATATATATATATATATATATATATATATATATATATATACAGGTGCTGGTCATATAATTAGAATATCATAAAAGAGTTGATTTATTTCACTAATTCAATTCAAAAATGAAACTTGTATATTATATTCATTCATTAAACAGACTGATATATTTCAAATGTTTATTTCTTTTTGTAGTAAAGTTTGTTCATACGGGAAGAAGGAGGCGGGAACCGGCGGACAATCAACATAACTTTTAATTAAACAAACACAAACTAAAATGGCGGTGACAGCCCCTCGCGGACGACTGTCGCCTACATACAAACAAACACAAAATGAAAATAAAAAGCTGCAGCCCCTCACGGTCGACTGCAGCAACACATAACAAAACGTAAATAAAATACAACATAAAGTCCAGGCCTGGTCCTCTCTCGTCCCTCACTGTCGTCGCTCCTCCTTTATAGTCCCTCACTCCTCTGCGAGGGCCGAGATCGCTGGCTCACAGCTGGCGCTCATCCTCTCTGATGAGCGCCGCCTCGTCCCGCCCTCACGGTCCCTCGGCCTCGCTGCTCGCCACATACCCCCAACGCCCTTCGCAGGCCGGGGGGTACTCCCGCGTCTGCGTTCTACTCCCCCCCCCCCTCCCCGGGGGGGGGGGGCGATCACGGCGGCCGCGGGACCTGGGGGTAAGAACAGCGAGGTGAGAGAACGGAGCGAGGAACATGAGGAGCGACAGAGACGAGAGAGTGGAGAGAGGAGAAAAAAAAAAAATTCTGGTCCGGTTCCCAGACACACTGCCGCTCGGTCCTCAGCCAGCCGAGAGGCTCTTCCTCGCGGTGCCATGCGGTGGTACTGGACGGCCGGTGGACGGCTCGACACTCCTCCACCCCTTGGCGGCCGGCGGTGGCTCCTCCTGTCGAGGGCAGCCGGCAGCGAGTCCCGCGCGCTCCCTGCCCCTCCCCTACACGGCGGAGGGATACAGGCTCCGGCCCACGGCGAACGCCGGTGACTCCTCCGCGCTCCCTCTAGGACGGCAGCCACCCCACCTCGACCCAGGGGCACGGCAGCGAGCTCTCCGTCCCACCGACCTTCATCCGCTCCAGCACCACCGCTTCGGGCAGCCGCTCGCGGACTTCACTCCTCCGTGCTGCCCGAACTCCGCGGCACCGCGATCCCCCTCAGCTGCGAGGGCTCTTCGACAGCACGTCCCTCCTTCCTCCTGGGTTTCGGCACCACTGTAGTAAAGTTTGTTCATACGGGAAGAAGGAGGCGGGAACCGGCGGACAATCAAAATAACTTTTAATTAAACAAACACAAACTAAAATGGCGGCGACAGCCCCTCGCGGACGACTGTCGCCTACATACAAACAAACACAAAATGAAAATAAAAAGCTGCAGCCCCTCACGGTCGACTGCAGCAACACATAACAAAACGTAAATAAAATACAACATAAAGTCCAGGCCTGGTCCTCTCTCGTCCCTCACTGTCGTCGCTCCTCCTTTATAGTCCCTCACTCCTCCGCGAGGGCCGAGATCGCTGGCTCACAGCTGGCGCTCATCCTCTCTGATGAGCGCCGCCTCGTCCCGCCCTCACGGTCCCTCGGCCTCGCTGCTCGCCACACTTTTAATTTTGATGATTATTACAGACAACTAAGGAAAATCCCAAATTCCGTATCTCAGAAAATTAGGTCTCAATCTCAGACACCTGGTACCACACTCTAATCAGCTAATGAACTCAAAACACCTGCAAAGGCTTTAAATGGTCTCTCAGTCTAGTTCTCTAGGCTACACAATCATGGGGAAGACTGCTGACTTGACAGTTATCCAAAAGACGACAATTGACACCTTGTACAAGGAGGGCAAGACACAAAAGGTCATTGCAAAAAAGGCTGGCTGTTCACAGAGCTCTGTGTCCAAGCACATTAATAGAGAGACGAAGGGAAGGAAAAGATGTGGTAGAAAAAAGTGTACAAGCAATAGGGATAACCGCACCCTGGAGAGGATTGTGAAACACACCCCATTCAAAAATGTGTGGGAGATTCACAAAGAGTGGACTGCAGCTGGAGTCAGTGCTTCAAGAACCACTACGCACAGATGTATGCAAGACATGGGTTTCAGCTGTCGCATTCCTTGTGTCAAGCCACTCTTGAACAACAGACAGCGTCAGAAGCGTCTCGCCTGTGCTAAAGACAAAAAGGAAAAAAAGTGGTCCAAAGTTATGTTCTCTGATGAAAGTAAATTTTGCATTTCCTTTGGAAATCAGGGTCCCAGAGTCTGGAGGAAGAGAGGAGAGGCACACAATCCACGTTGCTTGAGGTCCAGTGTAAAGTTTCCACAGTCAGTGATGGTTTGGGGTGCCATGTCATCTTCTGGTGTTGGTCCACTGTGTTTTCTGAGGTCCAAGGTCAACGCAGCCGTATACCAGGAAGTTTTAGAGCACTTCATGCTTCCTGCTGCTGACCAACTTTATGGAGATGCAGATTTTATTTTCCAACAGGACTTGGCACCTGCACACAGTTCCAAAGCAACCAGTACCTGGTTTAAGGACCATGGTATCCCTGTTCTTAATTGGCCAGCAAACTCGTCTGACCTTAACCCCATAGAGAATCTATGGAGTATTGTGAAGAGGAAGATGTGATATGCCAGACCCAACAATGCAGAAGAACTGAAGGCCACTATCAGAGCAACCTGGGCTCTCATAACATCTGAGCAGTGCCACAGACTGATCGACTCCATGCCACGCCACATCGCTGCAGTAATTCAGGCAAAAGGAGCCCCAATTAAGTATTGAGTGCTGTACATGCTCATACTTTTCCTGTTCATACTTTTTAGTTGGCCAAGATTTCTAAAAATCCTTTCTTTGTATTGGTCTTAAGTAATATTCTAATTTTATGAGATACTGAATTTGGGATTTTCCTTAGTTGTCAGTTATAATCATCAAAATTAAAAGAAATAAACATTTAAAATATATCAGTCTGTGTGTAATGAATGAATATAATATACACGTTTCACTTTTTGAATGGAATTAGAGAAATAAATAAACTTTTTGATGATATTCTAATTATATGACCAGCACCTGTATATATATATTCAATGTTTAATTGATTTTGCTCAAACCTTACTTACCTGCCACCTTCTTTTCCTCAGAGAATGTTGTGGTCCATGAGTTTGCCACTTTGTGTTTGACGTCATTATCAGTGGACTTCTCCTACAAGGTCCAGATATTTGACCACAAAGGACTTGAACCTCTTATTCAGCTCTTGTCTAGCCCAGATCCTGATGTGAAGAAAAATTCCGTGGAGTGCATATTTAATCTTGTACAAGTAAGACAACAGATGTCAGAGTCAGACAGAAGGTCTGTTGTGAATTAGACTAAAAGGCATTTGTCAGGATGGTATTTTACAGCACTAACAAAACACAGTTGTTAGATGAAAATTGAATTTAAATTGTATTTTCAATGATGTCATAGATATTTGATCAGATTTAAAACCATAACCCTTTGAATTCCAGAAGGATGCTGTTAAAATCAATTATTTGTGCTCTTTTCTGCTTTGTGCACACTCAGGACATTCAGAATCGAGCGGCTGTGCAGCTCCTAAATGGACTCCCCCCACTTCTGGATCTGCTCCGCTCGGAGTTCCCAGTTATTCAGCAACTTGCACTGCGCACCGTAGAGAACATCACCACTGACAGTGAAACCCGTGTGGCCTTTAGGAATGTACAGGGCTTTGACAGAATCCTGGAGCTCCTTGCGACCAAAGTAGGCTAATTATTCTCATCTAAATTATTCATGAGCATTTAGCCATTTCAAAATTGCTCCTCACCTTCATTATGAGCAATCAAACTTCTTGTACGCAAGTGGAGAACAATTCAAGCGATTCAATCAAAATCAAGCAACATATGATTGAGCAGTAATGGCAGCTGTGTCTCTACAGGAGTTTAGTGAACTGCATGAGGAGGCTCTCAGGGTTATCTGTAACTGTCTGGAAGACAGCGACTCCATGCAGCTTATTCAGACGATGGGCGGCCTGGAACAGATACTGCAATTTGTTGGCACGGCCACACTGCCTGAAGTGCAGGCTAATGCAGTCAAAGCCATAACCAGAATGGCACAGAGCAGTAAGGGGAAAATATCTTTACACTTTTTTTGACAAATGACAGTTTGTGCTCTATACACCGATCAGGTATAATATTATGACCACCTTCCTAATATTGTGTTGGTCCCCCTTTTGCTGCCAAAACAGCCCTGACCGGTCGAGGCATGGACTCCACTAGGTGTGCTGTGGTATCTGGGGGGTGGGTTGTGCTCCATGGATCGGACTTTTGTTTGTTCAGCACATCCCACAGATGCTCGATTGGATTGAGTTCTGGGAAATTTGGAGGCCAAGTCAACACCTCAAACTCGTTGTTGTGCTCCTCAAACTTATCCTGCTGAAAGAGGCCACAGCCACCAGGGAATACCGTTTCCATGAAAGAGTGTACATGGTCTGCAACAATGCTTAGATAGGTGGTTCAAATTAACATCCACATGGATGGCAGGATCCAAGGTTTCCCAGCAGAACATTGCCCAAAGCATCACACTGCCTTCGCCGGCTTGCCTTCTTCCCATAGTGCATCCTGGTGCCACATGCACCCAGCCATCCACGTGATGTAAAAAAAAAAAAGGGTGATTAATCAGACCAGGCCACCTTCTTTCGTTGTTCAGTTCTGGTGCTTACATGCCCACTGTTGGCATTTTCGGCGGTGGACGGGTCAACATGGGCACCCTGAATTGTCTGCGGCTATGCAGCCCCATACGCAACAAACTGTGATGCACTGTGTATTCTGACACCTTTCTATCAGAACCAGCATTAACTTCTTGAGCTACAGTAGCTCGTCTGTTTGATCGGACCACACGGGCCAGCCTTCGCTCTCCACGTGCATCAATGAGCCTTGTCCGCCCATGACCCTGTCGCCGCTTCACTACTGTTCCTTCAGTGGACCACTTTTGACAGATACTGACCACTGCAGACCGGGAACACCAAGAGCTGCAGTTTTGGAGATGCTCTGACCCAGTCATCTAGCCATCACAATTTGGCCCTTGTCAAACTCGCTCAAATCCTTACACTTGCCCATTTTTCCTGCTTCTAACACATAAACTTTGTGGACAAAATGTTCACTTGCTGCCTAATATATCCCACCCACTAACAGGTGCCGTGATGAAGAGATAATCAGTGTTATTTACTTCACCTATAATGGTCATAATGTTGTCTGATCGGTGTATATTGTCAGACAACATGTGCAGTAATTGTAAAACAGCTTGTCACTGGGCAGTACAAAAGTACGTCTTTGTACCTCATGTAAAATTTTAGTACCTTAAAGATATAATTCGTCATAATTTAAGCGCCCTCATGTTGTTCTAAAACTTAATGACTGTGGAACATAAAAGAAGATATTTCGTTTTTTTGCCCATACAATGGAAGCCAATGTTCACCAAAATGGCTTGGTTACCAACATTCTTCTTCCTTGTGTCTTTTTTTTTTTTTTTTCTAATTCTGCAGACAAAAAGTAAGTCATACAGGTGACATGACATGAGGGTGATAGCAAAATTTTCATTCTTGGACAAACTATCCAGAACGGTGAATATAACTTTTAAGGGCACACGTTTTTACATTAAAGATGCACATTAGTACTTTTAAGTGTTCATAAAGGTGGGAACATATTTTTACATATTGTACGGGTACCCATAAAGTAATATGTACCTGTAAATACAAATATGTACACTTAAACGATGTCCTCTTAAAGGGATAGCTCACACAGAAATGAAAATTCTGTCATAATTTTCTCATCCTCGAGTTGTTCCAAACCTGTATGAATTTCTTTCTTCTACTGAACACAAAGGAAGAAAGGATTTAACAGTATACTTTAAGGGTACATATTTGTACTTTAAGGTTGCATATTAGTACTATAAGAGGATATATTAGTAGGGTGTATATTTGAATTTACATACAGTATATATACATTTTTTAAGGGTACATATTTATACTTTAAGGTTGTATATTAATACAAGGGTACAAATGTGTACTATTTACAGGTACAAATTAGTAGCTTAAGACAACATATTACTCTCCAAAAAATGTAAGACTTTTTTCAAGATTTACGCATTTCAATTAATAGTAAAATTCCATCAAAAAATGTATTGAATAATATTTACATATTCATATTTTGAGAAAAAAATATGAGCCTAATAAATCATTTTGTATAAATCCTAATTATTAAAATTTAAATTTAAACATATTTTTTTATTTATGAATACAAATCACAAATAACCAAATGTCCATTCCCTTATTCCATTAAGTTAAATACAAAATGGTTTATCAAGCTCTAGTTCTTTTACGCATTTAAAATTCTTAAATCATAATGAATAATATGCAAGGATTACTCAATTCAATTTGATGGAATTTTACTATTAATTGAAATGCGTACATTTTGAAAAAAGGATTAACATTTTTTGAAGTGTAATATTTTAAGAGTACATATTAGTACCCTAATGATACACAAGGCAACTTTTTGAGCAATGTTGCAGTCAATGGGCAACCAGGTGAGACACAGGGCGCATGACTGATCTAAAGTATCCAGATAGAAATTTGTGGGCCATTCTCAAATAGGAAAGTGCCCAAGCAACATTACCCAGCAACATTGCTCAAAAAGTTGCCCTGTGAATCATCACCTTAGGGGTACATAGGTGTAGCTTATATACTTAAGTTTTGCACATTTTGTCTGACAGAGTATAGTAGTAGAAACTAGTATAAAGCAAAAGACAAAAAGTTAATCAAGTTAATTTTCTCTCCATAAAGGTGAGAACAGAAAAATTCTACATGAACAGAATGTAGAAAAAGCCCTCACTGATCTTCTCATGCAGGAGAATGAGAGTGTACATACTGCTGTATGCCAGGCTGTGGCAGCAGTGAGCAAAAACCTTGCCAGCAGGGATACATTTAGATGCCTGGGTAATCCCATTTACATCAAGTATCCAGATTTATTTCCATTTTTAATTCAATCTGACTTTAGTTTTATTTAATCTATCATCTTGTCCTTTTGTGTCATTGAAGAGCTGATGTGTCTGTGCGTTTCAGATGCGATCAGGCCCATCGTGCTGCTGCTGGACAGTCAGGGAAGTGAGTTGAGAACAGCCGCTGCAGAGGCCCTGTCCAGTCTGACCAACAGCAACAATCTCAATGCTTAGTGAGTCATAATTGAAGTGCAACAAGACTGTATGGTCAATAAGTACAGTATTGCACAACTCTACAGTAATGTACCTTTCCTTTTCCCTTTTCAGTGCTATATATGATGCAGGGGGTGACAAGCTCTTGGTGCAACAGCTGCGAGACAGCTGCACTGGAGCAGCTGTGCATGCGGCATCAGTCTTGACAAACATGGCATCGCAGGAGGAGCTGCGCAGAAGCATTCTGGCCCGTGAAGCTATGCCAGCATTGGTGGAGCTGCTACACTCCACTGACAACAACACACTCAGCAGTGCAATGCAGGCTGTGGCTTCACTGGTCTGTGATGCAGAGGCCAGGCTAGAGGTAGCAGTGCACTGCACAAAAAAAGTCCATTTCAAAGGTCTACACAATCGCAACAGCTTATCGGCTAACTGAGTGTAGAAAAAGCAAAAGAAAAATTCCTGGGTCAGGGGTGTGAAGGACGTAAATAGATATTGTTCTACATTGCATTATGTGCGGTTTCTGGTGATTGTTTTTTTGTTTTTCTTCACATGCAGCTGAGAAATGTTGGAGGCCTGTCACCTTTAGTTCAACTGCTCAAATCGATCAATGCTGATATTCGGAGAAACGCTTGCTGGGCAATTAGTGTGTGCGCAAACGATGAAATAACAGCCCTAGAATTGTGCAATGCTGGGTAAGCATGTTTTATGGTTTAAAACACTAAATGTTTCAAGTTCAAGGTACACATTTCGAAATATATATATATATATTAACACCATATATGGAGCAAGTTTCCATACCTCAAATGGGTGCGATCAGCCTTTGATTAAAAAAAGATTAACTTGCAAGGATTTTAATAGGCTTTAACATTAGAATGAACTGTTAAAGTAAAAGCAGTAGATGGCAGTAAATCCCAAATATAAGATTTCTGGAAGGAAATGAAGTCTACTTTAGGACCAGGTTTAGCATTTGTGATTATTTGTTATGACAGTAAAACTATTTTCCTTCAAACTTCTCATCCCTGTAATACATCTGGACATTTTACATAATTTTTTACATAATTCATTGTTGTATCTTTCATTTGATTTGGTGGTGAAATATGACCAGGACAAGTTCCTGACAGGTTTGGAGAAATTCATTCTTTTAGATGTTTTGGCTGTTTCAAAGTAACTTGTTTAGTTGTCATCAATCTTACAGAGCTCTAGAGATACTCCAGGAAATCAACCTGTCACCACACCGTAACAACAAATTTAGTGAGCTGGCACTACAGAAGCTTCTGGACAGCAATCTACCGTTGAAGTATAGTCTGACAGGACACCTGTCAGCCAGCGATATAACCACTGATGGCTTCTATGACCCTGGACAGGTCCAAATATGAATGTTTTTCAAGAGAAAAATAAATCCTCAATCGTAGAGATTGCACAAATCAATAACTCTTTCTCGTTTCTCTTGATTTGTCTTTTTCCTTCTGCAGATAAGAATAGGTCATCAGGTTCCTACCTTAGAGGATATATCAAAACAAGTGGTCAACCAACATCGAGCCACTATTGCGGTTAATGGCAAGCCCCTGGATCAGTATGTTAAGGACAATCGTTATGCTTAGGAAAATCCAAACCTACTGTTCCAAATTACTGTCATATGAAACTTGCTCAAATGTCAAACATTGAATCAAACAGCTCCACAAATAGCAGTTTTCCTCACTGGTTTGGTGTATTCTTAGTCATTTGGGGGGCACGTTTAGTCTATTTTCACTGGTATTTAGATCTCTTTTCACTTCTGCGATCTCACTTTAGAAAACAACCTCTTTGTGGAGAATAAAGACTTTCAGAGCCCGTCCTCTTCCACACCATTAGTTCTACAGCAGCACACTTGAATATTAAATACCTCTGTTACACAACAGATAGATGTAGATAGATGAATTTCCCCTGGGGGAAATTCTTTTGCATCGTTGGCTCTGGAATCTGGCCTTGAGCTCCCACAGGAGAAATGGGAGTTCTGCCACTGAGGCTCAAACGGCACAATTTATGCTCAGTTCAAGTTAATTACATTTAAAGATTCTAAATTGTAAACAGAACATTTCTGTTTTTGTGTTTGTGGATTTGGTTCTACCATTCAAATGAGTTGATTGCCAAGTGAGCACAAAGGTCTTTTGATCCACCGCTCTAGGAAATGTTAATTGTGAAGTAGTTTGCTGTTTTTTACTTAGTGGATGTTAAGGTTTAAAAATGCTCATTCAATTTTTTGTCTTCTATCAGATTTATTACCAAGGGTCCAGATGATCGTAAGCCAGACAGTCCAACAGAAACTACTGCCTCATCTGTTATGAGCAGCACAAGGGCCAGCAAAACACCAAGGTGTGTGTGTTGTGTATACTTAGTGCTGGGTAGTAACTGATTACGTGTAATCAGGATTATGTATCAGATTCCAAAAATTAAGTACTTGTAATTGGATTATAGTCAGACTAATTTACTCTACTTTACTTTTGTATTGATTACATGTTATTCTCACAATGGCAGTAAATTAAAGGGATAGTTCACCCAAAAATTAAAATTAGCCCATGATTTAATCACCCTCAAGTCATCCTTGGTGTATATGACATTCTTCTTTCAGACGTATAAAATCTTATGAGTTATATTCAAAAAGTCCTGCTCTTCCAAGTATTATAATAGCAGTAATAGTTGCTTTGTCCGTCAAATAACGTGCTCCACATGGCTCCGGGGTGTTAATAAAGGCCTTCTGAAGCGAATCGATGTGTTTGTGTAAGAAAAATAACTATATTTAAAACTGTATAAGTAAAAATTTCGGCCGACCGTATTCAATTTATGGAAAAAGTGTTGAAAGTGCCTCTGCCGTTCAAAAGGCTTCCGTTACCAGGTACGCTCATCAGATGTCACGTACGCATCTTGAATTGCGAGAAGGCACTTTCAACACTTTTTTCCACGGAAGGCGATCGGCTGGAACTTTACTTTATAAAGTTTTAAATATGGATATTTTTTTTACACAAACGCATCGATTTGCTTCAGAAGCCCCTTATTAACACCCCAGAGCCGTGTGGAGCACGTTATTCGACCGACAGGTGCATTTGTTATGGACTTCAAAAACAGAGCAACTACTACTGCTATTATACAGGGAGTGCAGAATTATTAGGCAAATGAGTATTTTGACCACATCATCCTCGTTATGCATGTTGTCTTACTCCAAGCTGTATAGGCTGGAAAGCCTACTACCAATTAAGCATATTAGGTGATGTGCATCTCTGTAATGAGAAGGGGTGTGGTCTAATGACATCAACACCCTATATCAGGTGTGCATAATTATTAGGCAACTTCCTTTCCTTTGGCAAAATGGGTCAAAAGAAGGACTTGACAGGCTCAGAAAAGTCAAAAATAGTGAGATATATTGCAGAGGGATGCAGCAGTCTTAAAATAGCCAAGCTTCTGAAGCGTGATCATCGAACAATCAAGCGTTTCATTCAAAATAGTCAACAGGGTCGCAAGAAGCATGTGGAAAAACCAAGGCGCAAAATAGCTGCCTGTGAACTGAGAAAAGTCAAGCGTGCAGCTGCCAAGATGCCACTTGCCACCAGTTTGACCATATTTCAGAGCTGCAACATCACTGGAGTGCCCAGAAGCACAAGGTGTGCAATACTCAGAGACATGGCCAAGGTAAGAAAGGCAGAAAGTCGACCACCACTGGACAAGACACACAAGCTGAAACGTCAAGACTGGGCCAAGAAATATCTCAAGACTGATTTTTCTAAGGTTTTATGGACTGATGAAATGAGAGTGAGTCTTGATGGGCCAGATGGATGGGCCCGTGGCTGGATTGGTAAAGGGCAGAGAGCTCCAGTCCGACTCAGACGCCAGCAAGGTGGAGGTGGAGTACTGGTTTGGGCTGGTATCATCAAAGATGAGCTTGTGGGGCCTTTTCGGGTTGAGGATGGAGTCAAGCTCAACTCCCAGTCCTACTGCCAGTTTCTGGAAGACACCTTCTTCAAGCAGTGGTACAGGAAGAAGTCTGCATCCTTCAAGAAAAACATGATTTTCATGCAGGACAATGCTCCATCACACGCGTCCAAGTACTCCACAGCGTGGCTGGCAAGAAAGGGTATAAAAGAAGAAAATCTAATGATATGGCCTCCTTGTTCACCTGATCTGAACCCCATTGAGAACCTGTGGTCCATCATCAAATTTGCGATTTACAAGGAGGGAAAACAGTACACCTCTCTGAACAGTGTCCTGGAGGCTATGGTTGCTGCTGCACGCAATGTTGATGGTGAACAGATCAAAACACTGACAGAATCCATGGATGGCAGGCTTTTGAGTGTCCTTGCAAAGAAAGGTGGCTATATTGGTCACTGATTTGTTTTTGTTTGGTTTTTGAATGTCAGAAATGTTTATTTGTGAATGTTGAGATGTTATATTGGTTTCACTGGTAAAAATAAATAATTGAAATGGGTATAAATTAGTTTTTTGTTAAGTTGCCTAATAATTATGCACAGTAATAGTCACCTGCACACACAGATATCCCCCTAAAATAGCTAAAACTAAAAACCACTTCCAAAAATATTCAGCTTTGATATTAATGAGTTTTTTGTGTTCATTGACAACATGGTTGTTGTTTAATTATTAATGTTGTAAAATTAATCCTCAAAAATACAACTTGCCTAATAATTCTGCACTCCCTGTAAAGCTTGGATTAGCCAGGGCTTTTTTAATATAACTCTGATTTTATTCGTCTGAAAGAAGAATGTCATATACACTTAGGATGTCTTGAGGGTGAGTAAATCATGGGCGAATTTTCATTTTTATGTGAACTATCCCTTTAATTTATTCTACTTCTTTGTTATAGCTATTTTAAGTGTTCCTTTCTATGAAAGTCTACTTCTTATATACGTTCAGAAGGTCTTCCAGGTTTGTGGAATTGCACACACAGACCAGCCGCTAGTCATGTGACTATCGCTAAAACTAAGACCCACAGCATTTAAGCACTGGATTTACAGAAATCATTTAATTTTTAAGAAGTTTTCTCAACATTGCATATTTAATCAGCTCTTGATGAACACATTAACTATTGTTTGAATTATCACTCAGTGGGTCATTTAACCACGTATTACTGTCTCTGGAAGGCATTTGCCATTCTAATGTACACATTAAAATGTACAAATTCACGTCATTTCATATTTACATGCAATGTAGGGATTCCCCAACTTTTTTTGTCAGCTGAACCACTTTGGCCTAATGTATTTACTTAAACTAAGTTTTAAGTTTATAAGTTATTAAAATTAAGTAAATAATAATAATAAATACAATTAAGTTCACAGTTTTTTTTTACTATGTTGGATAATGGTCATATGACATGCAGGTTTTATATTAAAATTATTCATTTTAATTTTAAATTTTTTAGCTTTTTATTCAACGCACAAACCCCAGTATGTGGAAACCCTGATGTAATGTAATATTTAATGTACTTCATCAATAATGTTGATAACAAAGAATGGAATATATTTTCTTTCTCTTTGTATTTTTATATCAATATGGTACAAGATTATTCTATTCAAATCAATGTGATAAACGAGTTAGGTCAAAGTAATCAAAAAGTAGTCCGATTACATTACCTTAAATATGTAATGGATTACATCACTAGCTACAATTTCATCATGTAATTTGGAATCAGTAACCGACTTTCTCTTTCCAAAGTAAAATGAAGGGAAAGGGTCACAAAGAGGATGAGAAAAAGAAGGATGAGGATGAGAGTAAGCCACAGCAGGAGATTGTGGTGGATGAAGCATGGAGCTTGCCGTATGACGCTGCGTTTCATAACCTTCTCAAAGAGGCTGCCGAATCCATCTCGCCACTTCAGGATGAGGTCAAAATGTATACAGCTTTGGGCATGTAAGGTTTTTTTTTTCACTGTCATCCCACATTCAACATCCACGTGGCTGAAATGTGACAAGTGATGATTTCTCACAGGTTAGTGTGTGAGGCAATGGGTGGACAGGTTGAGCCAGAGAAGCTGCATGACTTCCTGTGGGAACTGCACATTAGCGAGCTGAAGTTTGAAGCCACATCCAACATCGTTCTTATTGGAAAGATTAAAAAGGGCACCTACTTTCACAGAGCGTTGCTTTTCAAGGTAATTTATGCTTATGCAGTTCCCTCTCTTTTCTTGACTGTGTAAAAAACGGACCTGACAGTGACTTTGTTCAACCAAACACATCTTTAGGGTTGTAAAAAAAAAAATGTAATAACCACATAGCAAAAATCAAATTTGTGAATATTTGAAGGGATGTGTTCCCATAAATGTCTGTGGTGGTTATGACCATAGTTGCAGCTGATATTTCTGCCCAATTGTGTGTAAGAGATTAATTGCAATACATTTTAGGTTCTTGCAGACCGAATTGGGCTGAGCTGCAGTCTCAACAGAGGAGAATACAACCGTGCCTGGAACGAAATCCTCATCACTGGTCCAAAGAAACATTATGGATACTCTCAGCCTGAAAGCTATATTATAGATCTCATGCACCAACCCGGAATCCTCATGAAAAGCAACTCACCAGCAGCTTTAGCATATCAGACCATTTAGTAGGCCTATAGGCTATATATGGTGTCTGAAACAATGTGGCAAAATCAAAGAATAAAAGCATATTACAATAATCTGTTAAAGTGAAGTGAATTAAATCCAAATAAAGTATTATCAAAACTGATGTGTACTCTGGTAAAATTCATTGAATTATCTCTGATGATAATAACTGGTTGAGGACGGCAATGTTTCTCTCAGTTATGAAGGTCAAAGTCTACGATGAAATAGAGACTGGTGATAACATTCCGATAAGACAGTAAACAAGGAACTCAAAAAATCTAAATTTTAAAAACTTGCATGACGCGGTTACTCTAGTAACAAAAGGTGCAAAGTGTGATCAGTTTCGACCGTGACCCATAAAGTTGTGACCGTTTTCCGGTGCTCGAGCTGTGAGGGGGGAATGAACACAACTGAGCTCAATTCAGCTTCTTTTCAGTCTATTGGGTAGCCCATGTTAACTAGTGGAGAAAGTCAGGCCACTGCATAAAATAATGTCAAGAAACATGTCACGCTTTCTAGTTCGCGTCTCCTCTATCGTTTCCAGCGGAGCGACTGCCAAATCAATTTTACCTCAAAAGAGGATAATTGTAGGGATTCGGCTGATTTCTACATCAACGGGTAGGGTTTTATTTCGTATTATCTGTATTGTGTTAATTAATTGCCTCAAGATATTCTTTCAATTGTAATTGTATTATATTGTGTGTACTTTAATGTTTGTGCAATTGCATTTAGTTATCTAATGAGTCGGTGCAAAGTGCAGTTATGCTAGTCATGTAGCACAGAGAACATGCATGCGTGACCCGATTACTCAAATGCAGTGTTGATGATTTTTCAAAAATAAAAAATATATTTTATTAGCTCTACATCAACCGGTATTGCAAATACAAATGCAATTAAAATACAAAATAGCAGTGTTTAATTGATCTTGAATCTATAAATAATATTAGCATGTTATATAGCCTAATAGATTATATATTTCTTAGATATGATCATAAATATATGACTTCTTTTATTTCGGTTTTAAACTGAGATTTGAGACAAACCAGCTAATAGTAGCTACATATCCAATACTGTCAAATCCATCCATGTTGTTAATGGTGTTGTTTTCTCACCAGAAATGTCACTTCCTAGAGAAGACTAACATGATGGAATGTGAAAGCTGTAAACAAAAATTGTTACTAATTAAAATAATATTCCCAAGATCTTTACAAACTGTGGGTTTCATATGTTATCCAGTGTATGTATGTGATGGGACAAAAATGTATTGCATTTATGACTGTTTGCACAGGGTTGCAGTCATTGATTCGTTATGACCAGTCCACAGATTGGCAGAGGAAGCTGACTCCAGAACAGTATGTTGTTACAAGAGAAAAAGCCACAGAGGTGGTGAGTTAACAAAACAATAATAATGTTTAAAGATGCATGTGTATGCATATTTGCACAAAATTGCATAGCTTACACAATTTTGCATAGCTTACACAAATTTTTTATACGTTCATATTTCGATAAGTAAATTTTTTATTTTATAGCCGTTCAGTGGCATCTACTTGAATCACAATGAGGTGGGTATGTACCACTGTGTTTGCTGTGACTCCCCTCTTTTTAGGTAAGAATAAAAATAAAATACAATTAAAATTGTGTAATTCTCCTTTAAGACACTATGATACTTTAAAGGTCCCGTTCTTCGTGTTCTTTTGAAGCTTTGATTGTGTTTACAGTGTGCAATATAACATGTGTTCATGTTTCGCGTGTAAAAAAAACAGTATTTTTAACACAATTTACTTATCTGTATACCGCTGTTTTCACTCTCCTAAAAACGGCTGATGACTTCCTTTATTCTATGAAGTCCCTCCTTCAGAAATACGTAACGAGTTCTGATTGTGCCAGCGGTTCCTGTGTTGTGATTTGACCGCATCTTAGCAAACGTGGCACGGTTCCTGTGTTGTGATTCGACAGCAGCTTAGCGCACGTGGAAATGTCACGCCTCTTAACGGAAGATAAATGCGCTTAATGATCTCTACAGCGTCCCTGGGAAAGCCAAACAAAGGTGATTTGACTCCGGGATGAAAATAACAGCGTCTCGACGACATGGCGACAAACACAGTCAAACGCAGCACTTCCTTTTCTCCACGCGACACGTCCTCTTCTCCACGTGGGACAGCAACAAGATCACGCCCCCTTTTTTCGCATATTCTTGTGGGCGGAGGTTAGTCTGTTCTACTGACGTCATTTATGTAGGAAGTACCAGGATGTAGTCCAAGCCAGCCGTTCGCTGTAGGCTTTGAAAGGGAACTTCTGTTAAATAAAATATCTCGCTTGGCATTGAACTTTGAGCTTTATAATTTTACAGGTATTATTTATGCTCTAACAGCAACATTACACACTAACTAAAGTTTGAACAATGGGATCACGAAGAACGGGACCTTTAATGACAGTATTTACAATTAAAAAGGAAAAAATTTAATTATCAAAAAATTATATTTATGAAAATATTAAAGCTGCAGTCCGTAACATTTTTGGGTTAAAAATAATCCAAAATCATTTTTTAGCAAGTGCATAACCAACCAGTGTTCAAAACTATCTCCTTACCTGGTAGCTTTCCGTGGGAAATTTGAGCATGCCACAGTTCGTCATTGCGTCATTACGTCACGTCTGTATACATAAAGAAGGAGTCCAGCTTGTAGGCTATCACATGTGAGGATGCTGCAGGTGGCCGATCGTTTATAGCCTTTTCTCACAGCAGCTGGAATAATTTAATTTATAATTTTGATGGTGGATTGTAATCCAGAAAGGACCAAACGTCAATCATCAGTGACAACTGGAGATTCACCCGTAGTCAAAAGCAAAAGATTAGACTGTGCAGAAATCTACAGGTAACACTAATATACACTAAATACAAATATAAATAAAAATGAATAAATGTATAATAAATACAAAAATAAATAAATGTGGAAAACAATGTATTTATAAATAATTTATTTTTATTTTGCTTTTCTATGTATATTTATTTATTCATATATTTATTTATTTTTAACATTTCTTTGTATATTTATTTATGTATTTTTAATTTTTGGCAGACTTGGCATTCCATAATGCAGGGGTTTTCAAACTTTATGATGCCAGGGACCCCCAAATATGACAAATCTTTTATGAGGGACCCCCATCCTAAATTCCATCTATTTTTATGAAAAAAACTGTTAGATAAACTGTGTGACATTATAAATACAAAATATTGTTTCCAAACTTAATACATTGGCTATACTTAATGTTGTATGTATAATTTTTCAATTAAAAAAATAAATGTATGTAAGCAACTTACGTACTGTGTTAAGGATACTGCCTTACAACCCCAGTGAGCAAGATAAAGGGACTCACTACTAGAAAGATACAACGCAAACATATACAATATGTGTACGGCAAGAAATGAGAGAAACATTTAGAAATGAAACAGAATACTTGATAGAATTGATCCATTTTTGCTTTGTCTTTTTATTCTCTGAAATTATCTGGGGACCCCTTAGGACCTTCTGGAGGACCCCTGGGGGTCCCCGGACCCCAGTTTGACAACCCCTGCCATAATGCACAACCCACTTAAAGATGATAATTCCGCAAATAACTGCAATTGCATGATTCAAACAGAGATGGCGACAACGAGGCAAAACTTACAGACTGCGGCTTTAAATATGAGAAATATATTAAATAAATATAAAAAATATATGTTTTGCATAAGTTAAAACTTGCAAAGATAAATACAATTCTGCCTTTGGCTCCAATAGCTCAGAAGCAAAATATGATGCAGGAACTGGGTGGCCGTCCTTCTACGAGGCTCACGGTACATGGGAAAAAGACGAGAGTCATGCCAACATTGTCCGTCGCCCTGACAACTCGCTTGGCAGCACAGGAACAGAAGTTATCTGCAAACATGTGAGTGCAGGACAAAATGATGTCAGACGCTTGGGTTATTGTGTTGGCAATATACAATGTAATGAGTAAAAATTCCACTCTTCTTTTATAACATGTAATTTTGTTTTATAGTGTGATGGTCATCTTGGGCATGTCTTTGATGATGGTCCAGATCCGACTGGCCAGAGATTCTGTATCAACAGCGTAGCTCTAAACTTTAAGCACAGAGAAAAATAATGCAGAGACATCCAGCAGTTATATCTTTGGACAGGATTTTACAGTTATTCAGTGCAAATAAAGAAAAGAAAAAATAGCATTTGAATAACAATTGTTCAGTGTCGTATACTATATAAGTTACAGTTTACAATGTTTATTTTGGAGAAAAAAAAAATGCTTGAAGGTTGTATGTAAGGAAAAGTGGTTGATTAAACATCCCATATCTCCCACCTCAAAAAAGGTGTCATTATTTCCCTGTACACTCTAATGTTGCATTTTTATATCTTGTAGTTTTGTATACCACTGTACATTCAAATATGAAAGTGCACATGCTTTACACTTAAAAATAAAGGTTTCAAAGGGGTTTTCACAATGACACCATAGAAGAGCCACAAAAGAGCCTTTCAATCAACAGTTCTTAAAAGAACAATTTATTTTGAAGAACATTTATTGAATGGGAAGTTTCTATCAATGCCAGTACATACCATTTCCTTTTAAGAGCGTATGACAAGAAAAAGTTTGTAAATGACATGCTTGGTTGTATTAAAGTGAACATTGTCAAAAATCGACAATGTGTGTATTTGTGTGGGTTTGTCGAGGAGTTAATGATAAACCTGAGGAGAGGGTCATCATCCTAATCCGCGTGTGGCAACACTGGACAGTTGACTGACTCTTATTAGCAAACTTTTACCAGAGCTGTAGGGAAATATTGCTATAAAGAGTTTTAGTAAAGCAAAAGATTAAACAAACAACAGATTTCATGATTCGCTTCTGGCTGCATCTGTTCTTCGTGCTCGTGTGGCTCAGTTTCTGGGAGCCTGCCGAGGCACGAAGAGCACGTTATAAACCAACACCACCGAAGCCAAAGAAATCCGAGGCAGAAAAGGCTATTGAAAGACTAGCTCCAGGTCAAAACGTCAACATTGATCAGGTAGGATTTCAACACCCTTTATGTCAAAGCATTTAAGTTAATTCGTTTTGTCATCATTTGAACATTATTCATATTGATAGGGTAATTAATCTTGCCCAATGTTGTTTCAACAATCGGCAGATGTGTTTCTTCATAAATGCAGTAGGCCTATTCACACAGTTTGTTACTGAATTATATTTATGCCATCTGATTAAAATAAATCACTCTCTCTAGATGAGTGGGAAGTGGTACCTGCTTAGTGTAGCATCACGGTGTAAGAATCTTCTGGAAAGTGGCTTAAAAGTGGAGAGCACGTCCGTGACTTGGACTGTCATTGGTGACAAGGTGTCTGTCAGCACTGTGACAAAACTGTAAGTACTCCTTAAGTCACAAGGGGGAGCACTTTACTCACTGAATTCAAGTCTTTCCAGTTGAGCTTAGTTCACTTTATAATATAGGCTAGTTTGATTACTCTCAGTACTGGCCCTTAATTACAACTTGGTTATGAGACAAGATCAAGATTTTTTGTTTCTCAAAAAATAAATAAAAATAAATAATAATTAATAAACTCAAACACAAACTTGATAGTCTATTATCATTAGTCAGAGGTTATAGGACTATAGGCCTATAATAGGCCGCCCATGCTTACCAATCTTTAAAATAGTTTAATCCCCTACAGTTGCCAATATAACAAACTTGAATAAAGCTGAGACAATAACCAAAGGTTACAGGTAGTCCCATGAAATATGCCGCCACATGCTTGCTATTATTTCAATAGTATTTTTGTCTAGTCCCCTATAGTGAATACAACTGCATAACAACCTAAAGTTAAAGGGATATTTCACCCAAACAAAAATTACAATTATGTCATCATTTAGTCACGCTCAAGTTCCAAACCTGCATAAATGTCTTTCTTCTGCTGAACACAAAGGAAGATATTTGGAAGAATGTTTGTAACCAAGCAGGTTTTTTTTGTGGGAAAAAGAATATATACTATGATAGTCAATGGCTGCCGAGATCTGCTTGGATCCTTTGTGTTCAGCAGAAAAAAGAAATTCATACAGGTTTGGAACAACTTGAGGGTGAGTAAATGATGACAGAGTTTTCATTTTTGGGTGAACTGTCCCTTTAAGCAGTTAGTCAGAAGTCTAGAATCTCGCCTGATGTGCCCCATGCTCAATCTAACCTAAAACTCTATACAATTTTCAGAGTTGAGCAGAATAAACTCAAAGATGTAACAATTTATTATTGGTCAGGTAAATGTGTCATGCCAACTACATAATCAAATCAAAGATAGTCAACACAAAAACATCAAATGTTCACAAATAAAAATCAAAAGATGCACGACGTCGTCTGAAAAATATACACTCAGCATTATGGGCTAATCTGACTACAGAATCGCACTAGTCTTATGCTACATTTCTTTAATACTCAGACCAAGACAAAACATCTTCCAAATGGAGGCATGAATGAACAATTAGGCTTTGCTTTAATTAAGGTCTCAGACCTGGCTAGTTTACACCTTATTGGGGACAGAAGGTAATGCACATCAAAGACCCTGCAAGGGCACAACCTCCACAGTAAGCAAAGTAGGCTCTAAACTTCAAAGCCTTTATTACCTTTTGGTTTACTTCAGTTGATCTCAACATGTGGAGATAAGACAGTTGGTGTGATTTACTCAGTGTGTCAAGTCCTTTGTTTCCTCAGAGAGTAGCCCCCCCCAGATGTCCTAGACATCTCTGCATCAGCCTATCATTTAATTACAGCTGATACAAGCAAAAGCATTGAAAAGTCAAGAAACAACTTGCTTTTTCAGAATAATTTGTTTCTCTTTTATTTAAACGAATTATGCTAAGAAATGTCTAAAATATTCAATCATTCAAATTAAACATATAAAACATTTAAATGTATTATAAATACATTATTTAGTTTATAAAAGTATACTACATTAGTTATATTAGGTTATTTTTAAATGATAATTAAAATTAATGATATACCGAAAGTATAAGTATATCAAAAGTAATGTTTTTAAAGTCTTAATCTCACCAAGGCTGGATTTATTTGATAATACAGTAAAAACCATAATACTGTGAAATGTTATTACAATTTATTTATACAATGTATTACTGTTTTCTGTTAGCCTATGCATTTTAAAATGTAATTTATTCATGTGATGGCAACGCTGAATATTCAGCAGCCATTACTTCAGTCTTCAGTGTCACATGATCTTTCCGAAATCTTTCTAAGATCATTTCTTATTATTATCAATGTTTAATTTTTTTTCTTTGGAAATCATAATACGCTGCCATACAAAAGTTTGGGGTAAGATTTTTTTTTTTAAAAAGAGGAATTTAATACTTTCATTTAGCAAAGGCACATTAGGTTGATAAAAGACAGTAAAGACATTTATGAAATTAATAAATATTACAAAAAAGGTCTATTTATAATAAATGCTGTTCTTTTTAACTTTCTATTCATCAAAGAATATGTTTCCACAAAAATATTAAGCAACACAACTGTGTTTAACATTAATAATATTTTTTTTTTAAATTCTTCTCAACATCAAATCATCATATTAGAATGATTTCTGAAGGATCATGTAACACTGAAGACTGGAGTAATTATGCTAAAAATTATGCTATCAAATTAATTACATTTTAAAATATATTACAACAGTTAATTTAAATTATAATAATATTTCACAGTATTAGTACTGTTTTATGTAGGTCTTAGTGAGATTAAGAGACTACTTTAAAAAACAAAAAAAAACCTTACTGTTTTCAAACTTTTGATTGGTATTCTTGTTCTGTTCATCCATTGTGCTTTTTCCCAATGTTAGCAATTTTGTATGCTGGGAGATTAAGCAGAACTACATGAAAACAAAGACCCCTGGCCAGCTCTTTCTCAAAGGTAGGCTAGGTATCTGGTGCAACTCCACAAACCACCATAACTTTTTTTTTGTTATGAAAAGAATGCACAGTTTACTGTTATTACTGTAATAAGTAGCCAGGTGAAACACACACATTTTTTTTTTAATCTAATACAATGTCATTCAAATATTTTGAAGTTGAGGCCACTGTCTTTTCATCATTCACAGGTAAGAGACCTATGGAGAATGTGGACATAATGGTGCTTGAGACAGACTACCGCTCATTTGCTATGTTGGTTTTGAAGAGAGCAGGGAAAATTACAATGAAACTATATGGTAGGTGTTCTGGTGTCTATTATAAACGTTTCACACCCGTCCTTTATTGTCATGACGGCATCTGTTTGTAGCGTGTCCATTAGGTTTAGCCTAAAGCCCACTTGTGTTAAGTTATTTGTGGACTAAGCTTAAAAGTGCATTATTTCAATAAAATATTTGTTTTCTTTTAAAGGACGGTCGAGTGAAGTGCCCAATAATATCTTGGATAAATTTGAGGATCGTGCAAAGACATTCAATTTGGGATTGGACGTCATTTTCCCGTATCCCGACTATGGTGAGACAATGGACAAATAGACATGTTATAATAAAACAATTAATAAACACTCTTATTGACTCGAGACTCTTTTCCAGGGTTCTGCGATTCCACAGAAAAGGTCCTGGGTAAGATCTACAATTTTTATTTTTTACTTTTTACATCAGCTTAATAAGTGACATTATTTACAGAACGACATGTAGCCTACACTGTTAAAAATCCATAAAAATAGGGCATAATGTACTGTATAAATATGAAGGAACTTTCCGTATTGTTTTTTTTACAGGTGTTTTACCTGCCTATTTTGAATTACACATTGCATTAGTTTGTGTGTTAAGGGTTAACGAAAATGTTCGTTAAATTAGCCTACTGGACTGGACTGGACTGGATGTCCTGGCAGAAAATTACCAGTAGCTACATGTTTTTTTTTTGTTTGTTTTTTACAGTGCAAGGCATATATTGTGACGTAATCGAATATTTGTTACATTGTAATATAAACCGAACTGCTTTCTGTAGGCTATGTTCGCGAACGAATTGTTATTTTGAGGTTCTTTTTAAAGATTCAAATGTACCGATTAGCCAAGAGTATGTCAATTGTCGACAGTAATGGAGAAAATTCACTCAATATACAAAGTATTCGAAAACAGAGTGACAAACTCTTTAAATTAATATGTATTTCACTACATACAATAACACGTAAAATCCCCGCGAGAAGTTCTGCGAACTGATTCAAAGGAATCGGATAAACGAATCGATTCGCTAAATGAATCATATTTCTTAACTTCTCAGTGCCGTTGCTTGGTGTCAGGCAACATTTACTGATTGGCTGAAGGAAATTTTACATCCTACAAAAAGAGCCAATCCAGCCATTTGTGCATCTCTGGCTTGTGTTAAAATCACGTTTTCTGTTTTAAAGGCATGTGTTGCTAAACTTGCATAACCTCACTTAGGTTTTGTAACAAAAAAAAAAAAGAACAAAAAAAGAGTAGTCTCTGCTTTTGCCTAACAACACTTTCATTTCTTCTCCACCAGATATGACCTAAGACTGACTGGCCAGTATCTTTGATTGTGAGCACTGTGAGAATTACAATAAAGAAATTTTGTGATTTCAAGGTTTTGTGTGTTTTAAGAATTACATTTTATAGTTTGATCATGAACAATTGCATTCAACATAATTATAGTACATTAATAATAAGCATAGAAAGTGGTGATTTTCCTTAAGCCATTCTTGATGTGACAAAAAAGTTCTTATAAAACAAGACAAAGGAATCTTAGTAAGGTCAGTGTGGTTTGTGATGTAACTCTCAAAACAAGACTCTGCCTGCCCACCCTTTTCGGAGTTACACAACATTCCAAAAAGTATTATCCTACGGAAATCATTTTCTTATGGGAAAGAAATGAACTTGTTTTTGAACTAAAAATGAGTTGCTTCTGCAGCACCTGTCATATAATACTTGACACATGAAAATCAAAGGCTGCACAAGAGCAAATGCTGATTTGGATACAATGCATTTTGATCATTTGCATTGCATTTTATAGAAAACAATTTTATGTAGTCTTAATTCAGACATCAATTCAATCAATCTACACTACTATTCAAATGTTTGGGGTCAGTAAGATTAAAAAAAAAGTAATTATACTGTTTATTCAGCAAGGATACATTACAATGATTAAAAGTGATATTATAGACATTTATAATGTTACAAAAAAATTATATTTCAAATAATTGCTGTTTTTTTAACTTTCTATTCATCTAAGTATTCTCAAAATTACACAAATTTTTAAGCCTTTTTTATGGATTTATGCATTTCAATTAATAGTAAACTTCCACCAAATTGAATTCTTACGCATAATCCTTACACATTTTACTTGAATTAATGAACAATCCTGGAAAAAAAAGGCATTTGTTTTCAACATGGATAACATTCCTATGTCCTGTAGTTTGAACTTCCTTATTCTAATTCGAATGATTATTAAAACGTTATAGTTATCATCCTTGGTATGAATGGGTCTTTATTCATTAAAAAAATGGTCAAAAGTGTCAGTAAAGACATTTATAATGTTACACAAGATCTCTATTTTAAATAAATGCTGTTTTTATTCATAAAATAATCTTTAAAAATGTCTAAATTATTAATAATCTTTAATAATCTTTAAAAAGTTTTCCACAAAAATATTAGTCTGAACATTATTGATAATAATAATAAATGTTTGTTGAGCAGCAGATCAGCATGAATTCTGAAGGATCATGTGACACTAAAGACTGGAGTAATATATATATATATATATATATATATATATATAGGCTATATATATATATATATATACAAACATACATACATACATATATATATATATATATATATATGAGAGAGAGAGAGAGAGAGAGAGAGAGAGAGAGAGAGAGAGAGAGAGAGAGAGAGAGAGAGAGAGAGAGAGAGAGAGAGAGAGAGAGAGAGAGAGACAAACGGGGCATCAGCCCGAGGGTGATAAAAAGCAAGATTGCTCTCGAACACCCACAAAAATCAACACGTGCATGTTGCACGTTGTGTAACGACTGTAATTAGCATACTATTCCTGCTGTGTTTGTGGAGGTGGGAGGGACTGAAGGAAGGGGGGTTTGGGGGGCTCAATGAGGATAAAACGGGGGCTGCCATACGTCTCCTCCACACAGCCAACTTTGCCTTCTGAACTGCGTCCAGAGAGAGAACCTACACTTCTACAACCATGACGACCGTCGCTTTGAAGATGCTGTGCGTTCTGCTCTGCGCAGTGTTCGCCTCCGCAGAAGTCTTGCCCATGACTGACTTCGACCTGGAAAAGGTAAATTCAAATATACAATCGTTTTACCGTAAAATACTATCTCAGAGTGCATGCAATTTGAGGAATAGTTGTATTTGTAAACTAGTTGTATTCTCTACAGATTGGAGGAAAGTGGTATCTCATTGGCTTTGCAACAAATGCAAAATGGTTTTCCAGTCACAAGGATGACATGAAAATTGGAACAGCCATGCTGGCGCCTACCGAGGAAGGAGATCTTGACCTCAGTTACGCTAATTTAAAGTAAGCTCGTGTTAGCTTTATTGTAGCGTTCAATGAGAAGAGTTTTGATAGGCTAATTGTTATAAATTGTTTCATTTATTTCCTAGGAGTGATGGTTCCTGCTGGAGGATGACGCACCTCGCCAAGAAAACCGAGACTCCAGGACGTTTTGTCTTCCACAGCCAGCGTAAGTCTTTCTGCTTCTAATTGTCAGATTGTTTTTTATCATCGTACTTTGTTCACTTGACCTAAATGTGTTCGATGTTATCAGGTTGGGCAAATGACAATGACATGCGCGTGGTTGACGCCAAATTTGACGAGTACGCGCTCGTTCACACCATCAAGACCAAGGGAGATGTGTCTGAGGTTCTCAACAAACTTTACAGTAAGAGCTCGCTTTGTAACGTTACACAATATAGCCTAGATTAAATGTTTTCACAAAAAGAACTGCTGAACGGACTCTGAATGTGTCATGACTACAGGTCGTACCTCAGAAATTACTGATGACTTGAAGGAGAAGTTCAGGCAGTTCTCTCTGGACACCGGCATCCTTGAGGAAAACATTGCCATTCTGCCACCAAACGGTACATTTTTAAGATTCGAATCTATCGTCAAGTCACTTTCAGTTATAATACATACATTATATATATATATATATATATATATATATATATATATATATATATATATATATATATAATTTCGAATAACTTTTAATTGTAAACTGCTGTTTTACAGGAGAATGCTCAGATGCCTAAGTATCTCATCAACCAAATAAGGACAAAGACAACTTCAGCTGGTCGATCATTTCACATGAAAAACAGAATTTGCTGGCCTTCGTCTGCTTGGTTTCTTTTTCTCTTTGTGTCACAGTTATGTGGTTCTCACATGATGACAAATCAATTTGCAACTCCAGAGCTCATCCAAAATACTTTTCAAGCAGGGGAACAGAATGGCAAAGTGTCGAAATGCAAGTTGTTGTTGTTTTATGTTGGAAAAAAAGATGTCTTATCACTAATGCCACACCTGAAAAAAAAACATTTTTTATGAACAGTGCTTCCATTTTTTCTATGGTGGTTTTGTTTACTGCTGTTGGATTAAATTGGTTTACAAATGACAAATGTTGGTGTGATTCATTCCAATTCTGAATTTTTCAAAGAAAAACAACATTTTGGACACAAAATACTGTTTATTACTTCTTGTATTTACAAATACTTCTTATACACATAACATAACATCTTTTAGAATCTCTTTATTCCAAATTATACATTTTCAGTATCTGTGTAAAAAATAAAATTTATCCTAAACGTCTTAATAATAATTTGAGGGTGAGTTTTACAACAAACAGACCAGAAGCCAAACGGCAACATTCAAGAAATACACAAACATACTAGCGTCTAAATTAAAACAAATTTAGATTACCAGCCATTCTGCCTGATTCGATGACTGCACACTCTGATCAAATCTCAAGATCTCGTTTGAGCCGAGAACTATTTGAAATATAATTGTTTCTTGCAAGAAAACCTGTTCTACATTACATTCTAATCATTTATTAAACATCAGTAGGAATTTGTAAATTAGTGTGCCAATGTTGGCGAGTTTCCCCAAAGCCTATAATTCTCTCAAATTAAAATATTTTTTTAATGCAGCCAGGGCATGAGTATTTCCAATTCATTTTAATTAGACATTCTGCTTATCTAAAGCTAAGAAACCAGAGCATTAGCACTTCCGCACTTGCAAACGCATGTGCACATACACGCCACAATCATCAATGCTATTCAACATGCGATACAGGAGTCATAATTCAAATGTATAACCAGACGCTCCAACATAAAACTGTCCACCCTTGATTTAATATGCAATTTTACCTATTTTTGCATTGAATCTGAAGCTGGTCAGAACAATGGTTAGTTTGTCTGATTTAGACTGTCAACAAAGGTTGATTAATGCGTCTTCAAAACATTACAGCAGTGTAACCTGTGACCGGTGGATTTTTCTCTCTCTCCGAAATAGCCTCTAACTGGCTTTCCAACGGTCAGCTTTTGGCCCTGAAGACCACAGCTACATCAGAACGGACCCTTTCCTGATGGCTTTCTGATTGGTGTTGCAAAGGTCACATGCTAGGCATTAGGTCTTTATGATGCCGCGTGATGTGCTGATTCTTCTCTGACGGTCTGCGGAAACCTTTTGAGCAGAAGTCACAGCGGTGAGGATAGTCTTTGGTGTGGATGGAGATCACGTGCCTTTTGAAGCCAGACGCATCACCTGTGCTGTAGTCGCAATACTGGCACTGGTATACCCGCCGCTCCCGATGGCCCTTGGACAAACCGGCGCCACCCAAAATTTTCTTACCGCCATGAGCACCGAGTCCGAATGTCTTCTTGAGACTCTTTTTGTCAGGAAAAGCCTGCTGCTCCTTGGTGTGCACTGACAAAATATGCCGACTGAGAACAAACGGATCTGCGATTTTGAAATTGCAATGCCTACACTGGTGTAACTTCTTAGCCTTATGGGCGGCCGAGTGCTTCTTGAGCTCGGACGGCCGGTGGAAGCCTTTTCCACAGACCTCACATTTATGTGGATAGTCCTTGGTGTGAACTGAAATGATGTGGCGCTTCAGATCACTAGAATTGGAGCTTTTATGATCACAGTGGGTGCAATGGTGTGTTTTGGCTTCCTCGTGCGTCAGCCCGTGTTGTAAGAGCTCGTCGGGTTCGGCGAACGTCTGGAAACAGCGGTCACACTTGTAGGGCATCTCTTTGCTATGCTTGGTCTTCACGTGCGTCTTTAAGTTAGATGAGTCAGCCGACTTGTAGTCGCAGTAAAGACAGGAGTACGGCTTCTCACCGGTGTGGGTCCTCATGTGTTTCTTCAGCTCCGAAGGATGCCGGAAGCCCTTCCCACATTCTACGCAAATATGAGGGAAATTCTTGCTGTGAACGGCGAGCAGGTGTCGGTTGAGAAGTCCTTGTTCTGCCGTCTCATATTCGCAGAACTTGCAATTGTGCATTTTGGTGGTGGGTGGTGAGATCTGAAGCTTGGGTTCTCTGTGGTGGTGCTGCAGACGGTGGGAGAACAGCGTCGCCTGCTGGTGGAACTCCTTTCCGCACACTTCACACTCAAATGGGGCTTTGCCGCTGAGGGTGTGGATCTCCATGTGGTTGTGGAGATTGACTTTTTTGTTAGTGGTGAACTCACAGTCCGTGCACTGGTATTTCTTTCGGTTTACGACATCTTGATGGTGATTCTTGGTGTGGCGCTTGAGGAAACCACGTGACTTGAACTTTTTCCCACACAGCATACAAGGGTACACCGTAAGAGGCTGGCCGTAAGGTCCAATGATGATTGCTGAAGTTGAAAAAGGAAACTAAAATGAATATCAAAATTTTGGGGTCGTTAAGATTTTTTTATGCTTTTGAATTAAGTCTCCTTTATTCACCAAGGCTTTACTGTTTGAACAAAATACAGTAATATTGTGAAATATTATTACTAGCACGGTCAATTGAAAAAAAAAACAAAAAATCAAATTCTTTCTGCAATTAATCGCGATAAAAAAGTGTTTTTTATATTTTTATATTGTTATAATTTCACAGTTACTCTCCATACAATGTTTGTTGTAATGGCATATTTTTATGAATGAAGGCCAGTATCATTAAAACTGCTACTGATGTCTCTATAAAACTTTAACATTTTTTAACATTAATGATAGACATTCAACATTACTGTATATTTGAAAGCTATCAATTACAACGTTTATTAGGCTTAAATTGAAATAAAACCATCTTCACATTAACCCATTATAATAAATGGCATATTTACCTGTGGCCTTCATATATAATCAATATACAGAAACTGAATAAAGTTATCAAACACTTTACAGTCTTGACTGCATAAATTATAAATTAAATATAGATTAATACTTACTAAAGCTACAATTTTATCTGTTACCTTTGATTAACCTTGATTAACATTAAATGACTAGGCTGATTCGGCTGCCGGGACTTTAAGATCTGCCTCTCCGAACATGACGCGGATCTGACGCGCTGTCACGCGCATCTCATTTTCTCACAACTCTTTAAGTTAATTTAACTTCATTTAATTTAAAGACGTTATTTAACTAATTTAAGACTGCCCTTATGGGAATGCTCGACAAAACAGGCATTTTGGCATAATTCTGTTATTGCTCTTTCAAGCAAGAAAGAGAACTCGATTTCTGTGGTTAATCGCATTCGTTAATGTGCTATTAAAGCACTAATTATAACTATTTAAAGTAACTTTAGACTTTCATATATTTTAAAATGCATTTTATTCCAGTGATGTCAAAGCTGAATTTGCAGCATCATTACTCCAGTCTTCAGTGTCACATGAAGAAAAAGAATTAAAAAAAAGAATTCTAATATGACGATTTGCTGCTCAAGAAACATTTCTCATTTTTATCAATGTTAAAAACAGTTGCGCTGCTTAATATTGTTGTGAAAACCATATGTTTTTTCTCTTCTGCCCACCAAGGCTGCATTTATGTTATTAAAAATAAAAAATAAACCGTGTGAAATATTATTAAAATGCTTTGCATCACAGGAATAAATGGCATTTTAAAATATATTCAAATAGAGAAAAGTTATTTTAAATTGTAAAAATATTTCACAATCATTCTGTTTTTGCTGTATTTTTTTGGTCAAATAAATGAAGCCTTGGTGAGCAGAAGAGACTTCTTTCAAAACCATTAAAAAATCTTAATGATTCCAAACTTTTGACTGGTAGTGTGTATATGTATATATAGCTTTTGAGCAATAACATAACAGGGATAAATTAGAAAACGGTTGTTTGAATGGAAATGTACATAATTGTAATGAATCAAATTATATAATTAAATTCAATAAAATATAAAAAAGCCGAATAGATGTACCTGTCTGAATGTGACGAAGTTCAGAACGTCTTTTGCTCTTGTTCTTGCTTCGTTGACGGCCGAGTCTTTCGATCACGTCAGACTCATCAACGTGCAGCAGAGCACTCGCTGCTCCATTCCTGTTCTCACAGCTTTCACTCTCCTCCCCACCTGACACACATCACATCATTTCTAAAGTTAGAACAAAAACACATACATATCCCAAACACATTTGTACTGCAGATTAAAGACAACTATGTGTATTATAAAGGGCTCCACTATTAAATTGTGAGTATCGGGCAACATGGTTAAATTAATTATGCAAATTAATTCACAAAAATAATCGTAATCTCATAGTAAGAAAATGTCCTTGTTAGGAAATGTACAAATGAGTTAGGTGACATAAATGCATATTTTCCTTTACAATTAATTGTACAGATTTAATGTAGTAAATCGATAGCCATCAATATTGGTTGTGAAAAGCACTGCACAATGAATATGACCAAAAAAAACACATGTGTTTTACTAACTGTAAGCAGCTGCCCAGGCCACAGGCATGAAGTCTTTGCTGAGCGATGCGTTGTCAAGTGTCCGCTGAGCATTTCCTGGGTCCTCACCACCCACCACCACTTCCATGTAGACCTCATCTGTGATTTTAGCCACATCTGTTGGGGGAAGAACACACAGTATCAGCAGAGGCACTTGGAGGAAGTTTCTTCATAACAAACTGACAGCAACAGGACTCACTGATGTCATCCTGGCTTTGATTGGCTTCATCCATTGACATGTACACCATCTTCTCTCTTATAGGCATTCCAGAGGAATCTACCAGCTCCATGGTTTCATCTACATCAAGCTCAGTGTCTCCTATGTCAACAGTGCCTCCTATAAATTATCCATACATGTGTAAACACCAAATATATATACACACACTAAAATAAAAAGAAGTGTGAAGTATAATGCCATGCAACCGACTGACTTACCCAAGTCCTCCTCCCCTGAATGAGCCTTAATAATGTACACTTTAATGACTTCTTGACCCTCATCATCCTTGTCCACATCTTCTAAAGTGCCCTCAATGGTGACTTTTGAATCCTCATCAGAGACCACCTTTCCAGCCTCATCCACTGAAATAAAACCAAGACAAGCAAATGGTGACAAACATTCAACATTCATATTCTTGCGTCCAACATAATGTATTGTTAAATGGTGAAAAGAATAAAGCAATAAACTGTTACATTTTACCACGTGATCGACAAAGTGGAAGCTTTAAACGGCAGCAACAGCAGTATGATTAAATATACTGGTTTAATAAATCATTAACTTTACTAATACTACTACTCAGATATGCACCAATGCTGATAATTATTTTCATGTTATAAACAACAATTGTTTAGCCTGAATGCCAGCCAAACTTAGCCCCGCCCACAACATTTGAGGTCGGGAAGTTCGGTCTGGACTTGATCCGTTGTGGAGCAACTATGCTCGAACCAATCACATTGTCAGGGTGGGCTTTATACGATGATGGACAGATGATAAACAGTAACGTAAGCATTCACGTCACCAAACAGCGCTTGGGTTGAATTCGTTCTGATCCTAAACTGAGAACTTGTTCGTATATGCATTCACCATTACTATTTCTCTCAAAAATGATGATCGTGTTGGTAATTAGTATCAGACTCATATTCTGACTAGAATCTGAGTATGACGACATCAGGCTAACAATTGTTAAATATTGATATTAAAATCTATACTACTTTATCTAAACCAATTATCACTAAAAACCTTAAAATAATATCAACCATTTAAAATGATACAAGTAAATAAATAAATAAATAAATAAATAAATAATAATAATTTTGATATTTCCTAAAGATTACATATAACAGTGTTATTAAATTATTATTGCTTTTAAAGATTAACTTTCAGTGAGAGTTAGATGATGGCAAATATAATCTAACGGTAAAAAAATAAAAAAAATAATGAAAAATTAAAACAGCCAATATCAACCAATTTCTTAATTAAAATAATACATCAATTAAAATAATACATAATGACCGATAACCGATATGGTACCAATACATTCTGCTAATAATTAATAATAATCAGAAAAAAAATTGTCTTTCATTACAAAAATGTAAACCAAAAATATCCATTGTTTATCATAAACAGTAGGGGTGTAGAAATTAATGGTTGCATAATAGACCATAATCGATTATAGCCTACTGACGATTCTCTGACATCATTCGCCATACACTACTTAACAGTTTCATGCACTTTTAGTATTTACTAGTGTTTGTTAGTTCTAAATGGTCTGTTTGATGTTTGCTACATTCAGGATGTGTACTTTCTTGGAGAAGATAAAATAAAAAGGGAGTTCATATATCTGACTGCTTGTATTCATTGACAAAAATGTAACCATGTGCAGTAATATTGAAAATTGAGGATGCAACGCATCGTGATATTGAATCGAATCGTTGACATGATAATCGTTATCGAATTGAATCATGAGACCAGTGACGATTCATACCCCTAAAGCAGGGATGGGCAACTCCAGTCCTCGAGGGCCACTGTCCTGCAAAGTTTAGCTCCAACCCTGATAAAACTCACCTGCCTGTAGCCTTCTAGTAATCCTGAAGACATTGATTAGCTGGTTCAGGTGTGTTTGATTAGGGTTGGAGCTAAACTCTGCAGGACAGTGGCCCTCGAGGACTGGAGTTGCCCATCCCTGCCCTAAAGCAATGGTCTTCGCAATTTTTTTCAGGAGAGCCACAGTGAAAAAATCAATAGGAGAGACACTTTTACCGCAAAGTATCAAAAGTTACATCCAGTCATAATGTCTGATTATCAGTCTGTCATCCCTGAACATACAATATGCTATGCAATAAATACAAAAGGTAGATAGATAGTGGGTAGACATAATATATTTTTAATGTAAACTTTCTTTTAGTGCTGTTTCAAACTAGATTATTCACACATTTTTCTGTTTAAAATAAGTTAATATATTTTATAATGTAATAATTTCACAGTAAACCACCAAATTAATGTAGAAAACAGTTATTAGGCTTCAAACTTCATTAGAAGTTAGTGTTGCTGTGACTTTAAGATCTGCCGCTGCCAAACATGACACGGATCTGGCACGCTGTCACACACGTCCCATTTCCTCACAACTCTTTGTTCATTTAAGACGTTATTTAACTCATTTAAAACTTCTTCTGAGGATACTCGACAAAACGGACATTTAGGCATAATTCTGTGTGTTATAGTTTGTTCAGGAGCGAAAGAAAAACTGGATTCTGGCGCGCTGTCTATGCTCATGATGCTGGCACGTAACCCACACCACTAATCCTAGTTGACAATGCATATCATATGCACGTAAAAAGTCTTTTTGGTGTATAAATTGCATGATAAATACAAATTGTGTTGTAAATACGCATTTCATGAGAACGTGTTGATCTATAAGAGCACATTCGCCATTAAAAGCTGGAAAAACAGCCAAAACTCCGCAGAGTCATGGGTGTAAGGGCAGAGCAAGTTTAAATATCCTTTCTAGTCTGTATTTCCATCTTTTAATGCCACTGTTTTGGGGTATTTTTTATAGAAATGATTTGTAATAGAGCAGACACTTTGAGTTTTTAATGGGTTATGTTATAGCCCTGCTTGTTTTTATGAAATATATGTAGGCTATTGACTGCATGATCATTTCACTGTATTATGTACTGTCATGCGAGCCGCAGATTAAGCTGGTGCGAGCCACGCAATGAGTAACACTGCCCTAAAGCGATGTTTGAAGCCTAGCTCACACAGAACTTTTAAATAGTCATTTTCAACCCAAGCGGTGAATTCGCATGATCAACTTGAACCCATTGCAAAAACGTCTTCCCGATCTCATAGATTCCCACTTGAAAATTTGCCAAAAAACGGTAAAAGTGACTGAACCCTAATTGTAGGAGGTTTACTGTTGCCAGCAACTGCAACTTTCTGAACAATAGGGTTGGGTACCGTTCACATTTTAACCGGTATCGGTACTGGTACCTGAAATTCGGTACCGGTACCCAACGGTACCTTTTTCCGGTACTTTTGGGATGTTTACATAAATAACTGTAAAGAACCTGTAAGTCATTTATAAAAGTATTATTGATATTATGCCAGAGCTGCCCTGGTCGCTGTCTGCCATTGTCTGTGATGTTTGTATGCTGTAATATTTACTAGTAAATAGTAGGCAACTAGGTACTTAATTGAATTCATAAAAACAACCATATTATTATTTTTTCTTTTTAATTTCATTTCTATTAAAAGATTTCCCACAAATTATGTGTTATGTATTTTCTGGTAATCAAATGAAGACATAAGTCATTAATTAAATTTATCTTTTAATTAAATAATAAAATAAAGTGCTGCACCACTGAGCTTTATATGGTTAAAATTAAAACATGATTTTTTTATATATATATATATATATATATATATATATATATATATATATATATATATATATATATATATATATATATATATATATATATATATATAAAAAACTTAAAAAAATAAAGTTTTGATAATTTATTATTATTACATTAGTGTTAGTATTATTATTACATTGAGATGTATCTAAATTCTACTGTACAACAGTAATTTATTTGTCAAGTTAGCCAAACTTTTATTTTGACGGGTTGCCGTGATTCTGAGTTTCTGTGTGTTTATGACATGACGGTAGTTTTTCTCAATTGAAATGGTAAAATGCTCATGAAGTGACTCGGTGGCTCTGGAGATGATGCGTTCATGTCCTCATATGAGAGGCAGAGATGGAAACACGCATGAATCGTATTTAAATGGTCTTTTTGCGGTTTAATATTGACAGACACTAGTCTATATCACAATATGCGTTCTCAGGTACCGAAATTTGGTACCGATTGATTTAATGTGAATCGGTACTTGGTAGTACCGACGTAATTCGGTCGGTGCCCTTAAAAGTACCAAGTTCGGTACCCAACCCTACTGAACAATGAGTCATTAATATTCACAAATCCTTTTCAACAAATGTTCTATTCTCGCTGGCTGAAGCCACTCACAAGAGATCATGAGGTAGTCTCCACAGGTGTCAGGATCCTCCTGTACCTGATCGTCAGTCACCACATCAACCCGCAGGCCTTCATCCTCCAGAGCCACATCATCAGGTGACATCACACAGGTCTCTACCGCAATGGTGCCCAGCTCTTCGTCTTCATCTGAGCATGGCACATACTCCGCCACCACATCCTCGATGGCTTCCTGGATGACCAGCTCCTCATGGGCGAGGCCGTGCACCGCAATCTTCTCGCCCTCGACGTCAGACACGAGAACTGACTCCTGCAGTTCTACCACCACCTCATCTTCTCCATCACACTCTTCTTGTAGAAGAACCCACACATTTGCATATAAATATCTTAATACTCATAAAACAACAATCTGAGAGACTTTATCATTGTCATTGTTTGTTTTACCCGTCTCATGGAATATGATCTTGGGCTCATGGGAATGGAGAGAGAGAGCCGTTACATCTTCATCCATTGTCTCCACAGGTCATCTGCATAATATAAGACCTACAGGAACAAAACGCAAAAGAAAAGAAAACCACCAGAACACAAAAACAAAATAGTCTGATTTTCACAGCATAAGATCAGTATGAAATTATATATTATATTATGTCAGAATTATCTCTCAATAGGATTAAATAATACACTGGGATATCACAAAGATAACCAGAACGTAATAAACTAATAGGTAAAATATTGATATTTTTGTCTAGATCCCATCACTAAAGCAATTATTAAGTCATTCCTGTTTTGCAATAATTTTTTATCCCATTCACATGAGTCTTGATATATATACATTTTTTAAAATGGAAATCATTTAATCATTTCAATTAAACGTAATAACATCATCAAATGTAATCTTTAGCAAATCTCAAAATTAATATCCATTTTCATACTGGGAGTTATACATTTACTTGCAGCATTTAAAATGATTGATTTTTGTTATTAGGGTTTTATTTTAAATTTAGATCAAATGTAACATTTATCATAATATTTATCATATTATAGGCCATAACATGAAAATAATTATCACGTATATATATATATATATATATATATATATATATATATATATATATATATATATATATATATATATATATATATATATATATATATATATATATATATATATATGTTTTAAAGATGGGAATCATTCAAATAAAAACTGCAACAAAAAAAAAAAAAAGCTAACTGGATTTTGGCTTGCCATTATGTAAATAATCAAATTAATAATTTTAAGTACCTGGTCTTGATCAGTGCATATTTCTGAAAGTCTACCTTATGTAGAATTACTTTGAACACAAGCATGTATATTTTTTACTGCACAATAGGAATGACCTTAATATACTTTTAGTACAGCAACTGTAAGCCAAATAGGCTCCCATGAATCCTATAATCTGATACTGTAATTTAGCGTTGACCCATCTATTCCCATCTGTTTACAACGTTACAGTAAGAAGGGGCGTTCCCTCTGAGCCTTAAGCAGTGCCCCGCCCACTGTTAGAAACCACCAGACACGCCCCTTTAAGCGACATCGCCATTTTGAATACATTAAAATTATTAATCAAATCTTGTAAATATATACTTAAATGCCAGCACAGTGACACAAAACACGATCTACAACACAATTACAATTTGCGTAATACATCTGCAAACGAAATCAATGTGTAATTGCTAATGAATCAGTCATGCAGGTCTTGAGAGTCTCGTCTCCGCGGCCTACTTTAGGCCTCTGAAGGCCGCGGCTCGGTGCTAACAAAGGCCTACGCGCCATTACAACGGCGTTAATCTCTCAAACAGATAAATACACATTTCACTCCAAAATATCGCATCAGATGCAAATTTAACACATATAATCTTTCCGATTCTGTTAAACACGACGGCCTACCTGTTGTATTTTTTGTTTCGTTTCCAAGGCCGTACGGGTTTCCGCCTCCCACCCCCAGACTCGGGCAGAACGCAGACGGGGCTCTTGTGTGAGTAGGGCGGGCCGCCGCAGAGCGCGGAGGGGAGGGGCCGAGTCTGATGCGCTCCGAGGCGCTGCAGCCTCCAGCTCCTCCGGCGCTTACGCCGCCTTCAGAGGCGCACGTCACTGCCTCGGAGCCGCAGGAAAATGCGGAAGGAGTCTCAGACAAGTGGCCGCAGTCCGGCTCTCTTGGCAGGCCCATATACAGTATTTTGTCGGTGCTTCGGCGAATGTAAAACTAGGCGGCTTTGACTAAAACCATACGAATGATTTGTTTTTGTTTTGTGCAGCGCTCAACTCGGTTGTGAATAGGTATTTTTGATAGGGTTTATTTTGCGGTCGCGTGATGCGGAATGAGCCGGCTCGGGATATTAGCCAGTTATGGATTTATGCTTATAAAATGGTTTAAATGGCCATTAAGGTTATTATTACGCAAACTGTTGTGGTAGGAACTATTCGCCGAGTAGCACATTCATACAGTTTACTGCATGTTTTACATTTTTATTGTTTTCTTTTTATGAACACGCTATACATCAAATGCATTTGTTCTAACATTAGTTACAGGCCAACGTAACGGTTACTTCTATTATGAACTATTTACAGACGAAGAACCAAGCAAACATAACAAACAATATGCGAAAATATAGTATATAAGAAATAACATTTAATTCCAATACTTCTTTAAAATCGTATTACTAATGGGATGCCTCAAACATTTTAAAATTTAATGTATTTACTCATTAGATTGAGTTATGCGAGTCCCCCCCCCCCCCCCCCCCCCAGCACATCATTTATTAATATAAGGTTTAATGCTGCCACTGTTAAGACTAAACTGCTGCTCATTCAAAAACCTCTTACCACATGCTTCTAGATAAACGTAATCATGATTTTAATATACAGTAATATTTTAACTTAATACAGGATGTAAAAAAATATAACTGCACACTATCAAATTAAACACTATTAATAACCTGCATGCTAAACTAAAATATTTTTGGTGCAATGTTACCAAAAAACAGCTTTGTCTGCATTCCCCCCCTCCCCCAGCTATACAAATATTATCTTAACTGCAAATATTGTTCTTGAGAATGAGGTTAATAGGAAAGTATTGTTGTAGTTGAAATGAAGCACCATTTTCAGACAAATACAGCACACAAATGGTTTGATCCAAAAGGTTTTTATTTGTCATCACTGAAAGATGTTGACAATTTCTTTGTCAAGCCGAGGAATAATGTTTTCATTGCAATTCTCATATAAATGACACCAATTCCTTTCACAGAGGATGGTGAACATCTTAAAATACAGGGCCAGTGCGTTCCACTCAAAAAGAGCCTTCCCTTCACTTTGCGCTGACCTGTGCACAAGAGTGTGTGAAAATGGTTTAATAATTATGTCCGGCAGAGAGACAGTGCGAGCCATTGACAGAATAGGGTCAACTCCTCAATCGTCATCAACTGTGGGTGTGATGGTTACCCCTCTCCTGATCTGCCCCCATCCGATCAAACTAGAGGAAGAGAAAGAGGTCAATGACTGTTCAAACTGCATTCATGAAATGTGGAAAATATATAAACTACAAAGTCTTTGGAAGTCACAACCAACATGAAATTTAAATTTGCTTCAAAACAAGTTTCAGGTCTCATTGTGCATAATTCATTGATGCACATTATTTCACAAAACAACAGGTCTTGAATTAAATTTTGCTCACCGCCAATGTTTCTCCACTCTGCGACTCAAGGCGATCTTCTCCCCCACCTCAGTGCACACAGGGTTAGTGAGCACAATCTTGGCCAAATCAGCTTTCACTGCACTGACACGGCCTCCTGTCGACAGTGAGCCGATGTTTACCATCAGCACCTCATTCTTCGACAGTTTCTGAACCTGTAAGCCAAATCGATAAGAAAAATCAGAAACCGTAATAGCATTCAAAAAAGGAGAAGTGTACAACACAAATTAAGATATTTTTAATTAAATGTGAGATTTCTGTCCCTCTGTTGACAACTATGCAACTACCACTTTGACGCTTCAATAAGTTCATAAAGAGATTGTAAAACTAATCCATATGAATCGAGCGGTTTAGTCCAAATTGTCTGAAGAGACTCGATCACTTTATATGATGAACAGATTGAATTTAGGCTTTCATTTCATATATTAAAAACTTTAAATCAATCCACACATCAGTTACTGTAAACAGAAGCTCAAGCATGTTCCCTTGACGTGTGAGAACCAATGAGGTTTGTTCCTGCACATCAAGCAGGTTCTGTTGAGCTTCTTTTTATGTTCGCTGATCAATGTTTGTGTGTGAATAAAAGCCTAAATTCAATCTGTTAATTTGTTACGCACGATTCATATGGATTAGTTTTATGATTTCTTTGTGAACTTTTTGAAGCATCAAAGTGGTAGTTGCATAGACTGTCAATGGAGGTTTTGTGTTTTGTTTTGGTACGGGTTTGGAACAACATGAGGGTGAGTAATTAATGACAGAATTTTCATTTTTGGGTGAACTAACCATTTAAAGAAATTAATACTTTTATTCAGCTAAGATACATTAATTAAAATGGACAAGATACAACGTAGATCAAAAGTGAAAGTAAAGAAATGTATAACGTTCCAAGATTTTTCATTCATAAAAAAAAAAAAAAGTATAACACTGTGTCCTAACCAGACACAATTTGATAATATTCCAGCGACAAGCAATTTGTCCACACCAGGTGTGACAATATCAATCACAGCCAATCAGAGGAGCAGGCTCTCTGCAAGCGCATTGCACTTGTAACAAAATGGATAAGTACATAATCAAATTAATAAATGTTAAGCCATTTTAAACATTAAAAAAAATACATACCGAGTAACTGAAACAATTAGTCAGAATAGACTTGTTTGTTCACTTCAAAAATATACTTTACATTTTTTAATAATATTTGACAATATTACTGTTTTTAATGTACATTTGATCAAAATAAATACAAAAACATTTAGCTTTGCTCATCTTTACTATAAACGCTTCACCTTGGCTGCTTTCTTGTCACCCTCAGTGCGCACACCAAGCAGCCTTCTTAAAAGGAAGTAGGAGATCTCAAGCTCTGTGAAGATCTCAGGAAGAGCCCCCACAGCACCGAGGACCTGACCCACCATACGGTCCGCTCTGCACAGTGTAGGGTCGATCTTGGTGCCAACACCTGCCACAGAGAATGTAGCAAATTAAATCATCCACTTTAGTTCTACAAAAAGAACAACAACCACCAACAATTAACAAATATTACATTATTTCAGTAATGCAGAAGTCTGCATACCAATAAGGCCACCAGGAGCAGCATACTGGAGGTCATTGTGTTCGGCAAACAGCGAGACAATTTTGGAGAAGATAGGTTTGCACATTAGTTTCCCTTCATGGTCCTTAGAAACAATACCTGGTCTGACCTCAATCTCCTGTCCAACCTTGAACCAAAATAAAACACAGAGGAGAACAGCATGAAATGAGGAACAGGAATAGCAACAGTAAAGCAGACAGTGAAAGAACTTCACAGGGCACTTGCCGTTTAAAAAAAAACAATTCTAATCTAAAGCTTTTTAAGGCCTTTTTTGTAAGACATGCACAAATAAAAGTAATACCATATAAGCGGGATAGGGCAATGTCTATGGTAACACACCAAACTGAAAAATGACTGTAAAAAAACATGATTTAAAGTGCCCCTATTACGCTATTCTCCTGCAATAGGTTTACAAACATCCAAGGTAAAAATAAAAAAATAAAAAAAAACCTTTTTAATAACTTAGATTGCACATCACCTTATTTCTTAAACAATCTGAAGGCAGTTTGTTTGAAGATTTAGGGTCTCTAAACCCCTCACCATGAGCCTACTCTGCTCTGATTGGTCAGATGGCCCAGTCTGTTGTGATTGGTCTACCAATTACAGCTTGTGTCAGAAACTAAACGACTATTACCATATCTGAATTTCAGCTGCAGAGGCTTCCTCAGTACTTGTATACGCAGTGATATAAAAAGGAACGATTGCATAATTTTTTTCTGTATGAGTTCCAGCGCAAATCCTCATTCTTTTGAAGTGCATGCAAAGTGGATTCGCAGCGCAGAAAATAGCATCTTCTCGACATGTCGCCAACATGAAGCAAACTTTTCCAGTCTCAGCTACAACTGCAGTGTTTCAGGGCAGGTCAAAACGGATGTTGTTTGCGGGCAGCCAATGAAGACAATAGACTGGCATTATGCAAATTTGTTACAATGTTCCGTAGGCATGTAACGGGAAGTAGAACGGGAATTGCTGACCACTCGTTTCGGTAGTTCAGAATCAATGCTTTCTTTTAGGTCTCAACTTTGTTGTACAATACACACATTTTAAAACTTTGCAGACATTCACAAACAGCTAAAATTACACAATGCATGAAAGTTAATATTTGAAAGAGCATAATATACCCCTTCTCCACCAAGGCAGTGCTAGAGCTAGATCGGAGCCAGAGCCTAGTTTCAAATCGGTTCTTTGTGTTTCCACACCCAAAGCCCCAGCTCCGAGCCAGGAAAAGTGGTTCTTAAGTAGCACCAAAACATTGCTGGGCTAGAAGTAAGAACTGATTACGTCAGGCGCTGGGGGCGGGGTCAACAAGACAAACACAAACTTGAGATCCGCCATTTTTTAAATAGCAGCTAATGGAGCTAACAACTGCTGCTCGTTTGTAATCTCCGTCTATACAAATTACGGCGAACTGCATGAATGCGTTGGATTCGCTGTGTTTTCGTTGTTTTGATGCCGATGTAGGATCTTAAAGCCATGTGAATCAATAGTAAACGTTTGCATTGTTGATGGAAGGCTTGTTGGCAGCGGTGCTGTGCAGACCGATCGCCGTATGATAACGAGTCCAGCGAGAGCATACGACTCCTTATGCTTTTGATTCACTCATGTGTTTTTTTAATATCATACGTGAATCGGTCTGTGCAGCACCGATGCATCTTGTACAAGCCTGGTGTGTTTTGCATTTCCCACTGCCCAGGGTTGCCAGGTTTTCACAACAAAACCCGCCCATTTGCTACTCAAAACAAGCCCAATCGCATTTCGGTGGGGCTTCCCCGGTAAAAATCACATTTGGGGGTAAAATGTGTTTTTTATTTGCGAAAATTCGCATTCCTGGGACTAAATATCACATAATTGGGGTCTCTTTAACCCACGGACATGAAAAACAGCCCGCGGCAACAGTGATGAAGTAGCCCAATTCCGTGGAAAAACCACGGACTTGGCAACACTGCCTCGCTAGCGTTGCTGAGAAAGATGAGTATACAGTGACATAAGACATGGCTCTGTTGTGGCTCTCAGCATGTGGAAAAGCAAACAGTTCTTAGAAGGCTCCTAAGTTGAACCAACTATGAACTGGGATTAGCACTGGCTCTGAACTAGCACCCGGTTCATTCTGGTGGAAAAGGGGTAATAGGGGCTCTTTAAACATCCTTAACGGTTCAACTACAGGTTGACAAAAACAAAAAGATTTATTATAAAATGATAAACCTCATTTCAACCTTTAAACTACATTGTATTAGCATTGATATCTCAATGTGTGCGATGTAAAGTATAGGGATCGTAGTTGATCCAGACAGCTGCACCCTGGTTCAGAGCGCATGTGATTTGCAGATTAATTACAAAGTTGAACTATCATAGAGTGAAAGTTTATCATTTGCATGTGTTTTTAAGTCGAGTCAGGCATCAAGCACAAGAGGGCATGCGGGGTTTTCTGTGGGAAAAAAAACAGCGTGTGGGCATTTACTTTTTTTTTTTTAGCTTAAACGGACATGTGCACGCAAAACAAAGTCAAAATGTCTGTCTCTGCGAGTATCCTCGTAAACAGTCGGTTATGTGATGTAAACAATTGAGAAAGGAAACGGATGCGTGTCATTTTTACTAAAAGATACATGCATTTGCCCTAAAGGGCACCTATTATACCACCCTATATTAGGGCTGTCAATCTTCCTCCATTATCCCATTCGAATTTCATTCATTAGTTTTTTTTTTAATAAATATTCTAATTATATTCAAATATTAAATGCTCAAATTTGACAATACAATTTTCAAATCGAAATTTGCTCAATATCGAAAATACAAACTTATCCAAACAAATTAGCATTAAAGAAATGTAGAACAAAAGTAAACCAAAGTGCGCTGTTTAAGTGCGTAACAGTGACACTAACATTAGGCTATAGGCCAGGCTATAATAATCAACATGGGCAAGATTTGGTCCTAAAGGTTGTTGGCCAAAAACACAAGGCAATCTACGTTTTCTAGTGCAGAGCGTTTTTTATTTACTAAAATCCCTGCCGTGGAGAAAACCCTTTCTGCTCTAACCGAGCTGCCTGGGATGCTCAAGTAGCGTCGTGCCAGCTGGGCAATGTGAGAGTAGGCTACTTATGTGGCGTTCACACCGGAGAAATGCCTATTCGCGTCTCTGCATTGACTTAACATGTAAATGACTCGCCGAATCGCGTCCGGTGTGAACGCACCATTAGACCCTGATGTCTTCCACCACGACAATGGATCGCTGTCGGTGGGTAGTGGGGTCTCACTCTCGTAGATCAGCATTTCTTGTTGCAACATATTGCCAATGTCCAAGGTAGGCTTACCACCCCATGCGTCTGCGCCTTGGAGATAAACATTCCCCAAAAGATCGCCGAACACTGAGAGCGGTTTTCTCCTGGCACTGTGTCCCCTTCGCCATGGCTGCTCCCTCCTCATCTTCCTCATAGCTTTCCTCCGCAATCGCTTTCTCACGTACCTCCTGCTGCTGGTCTGGTTCCAAATGAATTAGCCGATGGAAACACGGGTCGAGGTAACTTAGCTAGCGGTATTAAGCAGCATGAATGTGTCTATTGTGACTGTATCGCTTTGAGATCCGTTGAGATTTTCGCTAAAGATAGTCCACAAATTAAATTTTTTATTGTTTTTTAAACCAATTCGAATAGTAGTTTTAACATTCGATTAGTATACATTTTTTAAATATTCAAATTGTATTCGACTACCGAAATTCGTTCCAACAGCCCTACCCTATATTAGAGATGTTCGATACCCTTTTTCCCCTTCCCGATACCTGGGCTCAGGGTATCGGCCGATACCGATTACTGATCTGATACCTGGGTGTGTATCTGTATATTCAGCTGTATACACTACTAGCCCTGTATGAATTGCTAGAATTATTTTATGGTGTGCTTCAGACTTATCCCTTAATAAAACATGAACAAATACATGGTGAACTACTGTATTTATTACAGTATTTTTATTATCTGACATGCATTTGACAGTAATATTATTTATTTTTCTTAAGCGAAAAAGAACTTCAAATGCAGCCACAAATCTAACACTGCAAACTGAAAAAGGTATTTTAGTTGTACAATATAACTATAAAAAAAAGTGCAACAAATAAATGTATATATAAAAATCAGAATCAGAAAATACGCATGTGTGTGTGTGTGTGTGTGTGTGTGTGGCCGCCATCCACACAGAGATGAAATACTGCTAAACAGCCAGTAAACAGCGGACATAGCCTACTGCTAACACGCTTTAATTTCTTCTTCGCTGCTCTAAACAGTGGTTCCTTGTGGCAAAACAGCACAACTTCCTGTGTTTGCAATGCATTCGGAGCACCGAAGAAGAACCGCGCAGTGGTTAGGCAAAGCTCGCGGTCATAACTAGGTCTTGACAGTTTAATCGCAATAACACATGAAAGAGAACAAGTTTAGACTAGTTTAATAGTCTACGGACGCACCGACATCCAGCTCTGTGCGCATGCGTCAAGTGTGTGCTCAAGTTGAGAGTGATAAGGCTTTAAACCACATGCAGATGATAATATTTCATGATGATGAAGAACTGCAATGTCCCGTGAGCATGTCTGCGATAGAGATGATAATCAAAACAAACAGATGTATCATGTTTCAGTGTTCACGAGCTGTGAAGGCTCCGCCCTCTGGGAATGGGAGCAGCAGCTCATTTGTATTTAAAGGAGACGCACAGAAAACAGCTCATTTTCTTAAACCCAAAAATTGGCATTTTCAAAATGGTATATTAAATGATCTGTTAGGAATTTTGATCTGAAACTTCAGACACACTCTGGGGACACCTGAGACTTATATTACATCTTAATATAAGGGGCATAATAGGTGCCCTTTAAAGGGACAGCAGTCTAATATACCCGCAGCTTTAAGCAATGCTTTTTCAATATTATCTATGCTTGTTATTTGTTTATTTTTTCTATGCAGATTCACTCCCAAACAAAATCACCCCAATTATTCTAGAACGACTAATTATTTTCAAATAGACCCATTCAAATCATCAGGTGAAATTGTTTTTATAATCGCAATATACAGTGAGGAAAATAAGTATTTGAACACCCTGCTATTTTGCAAGTTCTCCCACTTGGAAATCATGGAGGGGTCTGAAATTGTCATCGTAGGTGCATGTCCACTGTGAGAGACAATCTAAAAAATAAAATAAAAATCCAGAAATAACAATATATGATTTTTTAACTATTTATTTGTATGATACAGCTGCAAATAAGTATTTGAACACCTGTCTATCAGCTAGAATTCTGACCCTCAAAGACCTGTTAGTCTGCCTTTAAAATGTCCACCTCCACTCCATTTATTATCCTAAATTAGATGCACCTGTTTGAGGTCGTTAGCTGCATAAAGACACCTGTCCACCCCATACAATCAGTAAGAATCCAACTACTAACATGGCCAAGACCAAAGAGCTGTCCAAAGACACTAGAGACAAAATTGTACACCTCCACAAGGCTGTTAAGGGCTACGGAGAAATTGCCAAGCAGCTTGGTGAAAAAAGGTCCACTGTTGGAGCAATCATTAGAAAATGGAAGAAGCTAAACATGACTGTCAATCTCCCTCGGACTGGGGCTCCATGCAAGATCTCACCTTGTGGGGTCTCAATGATCCTAAGAAAGGTGAGAAATCAGCCCAGAACTACACGGGAGGAGCTGGTCAATGACCTGAAAAGAGCTGGGACCACCGTTTCCAAGGTTACTGTTGGTAATACACTAAGACGTCATGGTTTGAAATCATGCATGGCACGGAAGGTTCCCCTGCTTAAACCAGCACATGTCAAGGCCCGTCTTAAGTTTGCCAATGACCATTTGGATGATCCAGAGGAGTCATGGGAGAAAGTCATGTGGTCAGATGAGACCCAAAATATAACTTTTTGCTCATAATTCCACTAAACGTGTTTGGAGGAAGAATGATGAGTACCATCCCAAGAACACCATCCCTACTGTGAAGCATGGGGGTGGTAGCATCATGCTTTGGGGGTGTTTTTCTGCACATGGGACAGGGCGACTGCACTGTATTAAGGAGAGGATGACCGGGGCCATGTATTGCGAGATTTTGGGGAACAATCTCCTTCCCTCAGTTAGAGCATTGAAGATGGGTCGAGGCTGGGTCTTCCAACATGACAATGACCCGAAGCACACAGCCAGGATAACCAAGGAGTGGCTCTGTAAGAAGCATATCAAGGTTCTGGCGTGGCCTAGCCAGTCTCCAGACCTAAACCCAATAGAGAATCTTTGGAGGGAGCTCAAACTCCGTGTTTCTCAACAACAGGCCAGAAACCTGACTGATCTAGAGAAGATCTGTGTGGAGGAGTGGGCCAAAATCCCTCCTGCAGTGTGTGCAAACCTGGTGAAAAACTACAGGAAACGTTTGACCTCTGTAATTGCAAACAAAGGCTACTGTACAAAATATTAACATTGATTTTCTCAGGTGTTCAAATACTTATTTGCAGCTGTATCATACAAATAAATAGTATGATAAAAAAAATCATACATTGTGATTTCTGGGTTTTTTTTTAGATTCTGTCTCTCACAGTGGACATGCACCTACGATGACAATTTCAGACCCCTACATGATTTCTAAGTGGGAGAACTTGCAAAATAGCAAGGATGTGTATATTTTTTATATATATATATATATATATATATATATATATATATATATATATATATATATATATATATATATATATATATATATATATATATATATATATATAAAACACAGAAAAATAAAATATCGCAATACACGCACGTCGAGAATTTCACGCGTCTAGCTGGAAGAGTGTGGTAACATCTCACAGCAAGATCTGGCAAATCTGGTGCGGTCCATGAAGACAAGAAGCACTGTAGTAGCTGGTGGACACATACTGACTGTTACTGGGGATGGAACGATTACCGGTTTCACAATAAAATGTACTGACGGTTAATTATGTTGTTTAAAATTTAATTATCATTAAAACCGTGTGTGATTATCACGATTGTGAAAACTTGCGGTAAATCCTGTCCAGTCAGGGTCAGTCTGGTGCAGGCGCAGCGCTGTTTATTTTTTTTACGAGAAGAAATGGCAGATGGCAGTGACATAGCCGGGAGATTGTTCAGCCTTCTAAACGGACCAAATCTGTGGTGGTCATATTTAGATTTTACAAAAGCCCTGAGGGAAACTTAATCAAAGATGTTCACCCTGTCTGCAGAACATGCCAGAAGAAAGTCGCTGCTATAGGGGGAAACACTTCAAAACTACGAATGCAAGGCAAGTGGACTTTGACCTCAATACCAAAACTACGTCTGGGAAATAATAACGTGACGCTTGAGCCAAAGACGAACGAACAAGTTCAGATAGACTAGGGTGACATTTAAGGAAAAATAATCAGGGCTCGCCATTTGCGGGTGTATTTCGGCTGTGGCGTGTAACAGTCACTCACACTAGCCATTTTGGCGGTTAAACTTATTATAGTTTTCTCAAAAGCCATCTGTTATAATCGCGTTGCGCATTATAACCAATCACACGTGTTTCTATTGAGTTTATGAATGCAATGTCTAATAATCAGAGGCGTTCAGATTAGCCGGAGTTTTGTTCAGAGCGTGCTCTGACTCACTGAAATCTGCACTCAAAGCAGAGATGAACATGCGATGTACGCAGGAGATTCATTCATCACACCGTGGTTGACTGTTTTTGTTCTATTTCAGCAGCGAAAATAGTTTCAAACAAACACAGCAGAACCATAGCGCATCTGATATGATTGGCGTAAAGTTGGCTTGACATTCGAGATTCGCAAATTTAGGGACCGTCTCTAAAGTTACATACAACATTGGTATACACATTTCTAACTTCAATAGCATTTGAAGAGAATGACTTGGTCATAAAACTGACTGTTAAGTGCACACCTTTTACATAGGGGTGGTTAATCTGTCTGATTTCCCGATTCGATTCGATTACGATTATTGAAGTCCCGATTCGATTACAGTCGATTTTCGATTATTAACGATTCTCGATTAGCGATTATTGATTTTCCATTTCACAACAGTAAACAAAAATACACTACAAAGTGATTGCAGTATAAAAAAAAAGTCAGCTACTGAATTACTTAACTCTTTTATTGAGTAACAACAACTCAAAGCACTTGTCCTGTAGTGTCGTGACACAGAAATGAATACATCACATTGTGTTGTGACTCATCAAGTTGAACTAAACAATAACAAATAAATGAAAGGCTTATTTCCTTTAGGAAGTAGATCAGAACCAACATACTGTAGAAATTGGACAATTTTCTTCTAGAAAGACAACGTGTTCAGGTGGAGGAAGACTGCAGGTTGCAGTCGAAACATGTCAAGGTAAAGAAGAAGTTTTTTCTCCAAACACCTTGTCTTTCTAGAAGAAAATTGTCCAATTTAATCATTAAGAAGACAACATGAAAATTTTTGAACAACTTACTGTAGCTTCAGCTTATATACTGTACTGTAGAACACAGTGACAAAATGTCAAGAGTGATGGATGCGGTGCGCGCGTGAGGGGGGCGGGAACGCGTGGAACGCTCGAGCTCCTCTCGTTCGTTTCCTGACGTGAGAAAGACAAAAGGGGGAAACACGGGTTCGTGTCGGAGGAGTGTCGAGGCCCGTTCGGTTCCGTGAGCGGGAGCCGCGGGTCGGTGCAGCGGAGCGTTTCCAGCATCAGTCCGGCTGTGTGTGTGTGTGTGTGTGAGATCCGCTCATCGCGTCCTCAGGATCGCCTTAATTCCCGCGAATGTGCGCGTCGATGTGTGTCGCGCTCGCTCATCTGAAGCGCTCATAAATCTGCGGATTGAAGGCGTTTATTCGGTGTTTGTGCGCGAATCTGAGCCGTGCTAACGCGCTAATGCTAATGTGCCTGAGCTCCAGAGGAGGCGAGGCGAGGATTTCTAGAGTGTTCCCTCAGAATCATCTCAGCATTAACGACAGATTTACATTCATCTAATGAACACACACACACACACACACACACACACACACACACACACACACACACACACACACACACACACACACACACACACACACACACACACACACACACACACACACACACACACACACACACACACACACACACACACACACACACACACACACACACACACACACGGTGGTAGAGTCAGGTTTAGATAAATAAAAAAATCGATTTTTGAAAATTTAATGATCGATTCATGCTCGTCCATAACATACTCGCGATTAATCGATAATCGATTTTTTTCACCACCCCTACTTTTACATTTTTGATATTTAATAAAATAAACTGTCAAATCATATGAAAATATATATTATATATATAATAAAATAAGATTATAATTTAAGACTTTTCTTAGACCATTTAAAGGTGTTTTGAGACTCTTCTTACAGCCTCAAATGTGAAAAAACTGAATTTAGCACTTTTTAAGGACCCACAGGGACCTGGTTTCAGGATTTGTGTAATGGGGGGAAAAAAGCTTAAATTGGATCAAAAATTACCTTCAGGACTCCTTTGAGGATACTTCCTCCAGCTACACCACCTTTCAGATCATCTACTTCACAGCCAGGCTTATTGACATCAAATGACCTGATTACTGTGGGAAAAACACAATCACTCATCTTTGACATTGAGCACACAAGGAGTCCTCTTTAGTTGCATTCAAATGAAAACAGTCACTTACCAATAAGGCGAGGCTCAGAGGTGAAGTCACGGACAGGCACGGGGATCTTATTTACAATGTACTCGCAGACAACCTCAATGTTGTACTTGAGCTGGGCTGAGATTGGGATGATTGGAGCTCCCTCTGCTACTGTTCCTGTAGGAAAATAAGTGAATGAAAAGTAAAACCATCCTATTATAAAGCCATAGTTTATCCATCAGTCTGCACAACTCCAGGGCATTTAGAGGACAAACCTACAAAGATAAGAGCAACAGAAAGGCTCCATGTTAAATGAACTGTTCACCCAATATTACCATTCTATCATCATCTACTTACCCTCATGTCATAGATTTGAATGAGTCTGAAATGCAATTTGGTGCATTTTTTGGAGCCTGACAGACTCAGCCCCTAATCACTTTCATTATATAGAGGAGGGAAATTATTATCTTAAAATGTAAAAGAATTAGGGCTGTCAACGTTAATATGTTAACGCATATGATTCACTCAAAATCTTTAACACACTAAAATAATTTAACGCAAATAAAATTACTGAAGCACGTGAAATTGCATCATAAATATAATTTACGTCATGCAGTTAGATGATCTTAGAAGTCCAGACTGATTACATCAGCAGAGAGAATAGAGACTTGTGTTGCATTTTCAGTGAATTATTCACTCCAGTATGTTTCGCTTTAAAACACGAGCTGTCATATTCTGTGATTGTTCCTGAAGAGCGCGAGTCCTCACACATCGCGCTGTGTGAAATATAGAATGAACGTCAAAAAAACATCCCACTGCTGTAAGGCCAGATGATACGCAAACTACGTTTCTCAGCAGGATAAATCAAACCAGCTTCTTGCTAGTAAAGTTTTGATGGATGAGAATTGTAATCAAGGCAAAGATGATTGCGGTGAAGTACAGACACTTCAGATGCGCGCTGTTCGGCCATGATGGTTCTGAATTGCTTGATATGATTAGAATTACTTTGAAAAGGAAGATGCAACATGTGCAGCACTGTCATATAGGCTACATAAAATCATAATGAGAATTATTTGTGCACCCGTGTTTCAGCGCATTGTGGAAAGAGCACAGACCACAGAGTTAGACCAAGTTTGCTTGTGTATTCGCAGCTTTTTGTGACATTAAGTAGGGCTGTCAAAATTGCTCAAATGACGTTAGAATATTCCTTCTAAAAAAACACGAATATTCGAACTATTCGAACATCTGGTTGCGCATTTTGTCAGTGACGAGCATTACGTCAATAACAGGACAAATTAATACAAAGAGACATAACTACTTGTATAGGTAGTCTATTTAAGTTTAGACATATTTGACAACGTATTACCTACACACAAACAAGCAAATCAACTAATGACCAAGACCTCTCTCTCGCCCTCACCCTCACACTCTCTGCGCATAACGGTATAAATAAACAAACACATTTTGAGTGCTGATCAAAAGTTGTGCAAGCAATTTAAGGTCGCGACTCTTGTCCCAAATATAGCAGGCTTCATTCAGTGATTGAAACAAATATTAATTGAAGTTTTACAGCATATTGAACGCTACGAGCGAGCTGTGCTAAACATGGAACTTTTCCTTGACATGAAACGGTAAATAATCAAACCAGTGGAAGCAGTGCATTTATCCTTTATTCATGCAATATCTATTCAGTCAGTACCTCGGTTCCATTGCTTGACAGAACTCCCTGACGCCTGCCCCATCCACAACACTGATGGGTCTCATGTTCTTACAAATGAACTAAATTCATTTCTCCGTTATGGCCTCTTGTCGTGTTGCAGACAAAGAGCTTGTGGCGGGCGATGCAAAGTAAGGGTGGTCCAGTTTGCACAGAGTACTAGTATCGGAAATATCACAGATACCACAAAAAATTCTGGCATCGGTATCGGCGAGTACTTGAACCCATGTACCAATCTGATACCATTTCTTAAACAAGACCTAGTTATGACCGCGAGCTTTGCCTAACCACTGCGCGGTTCTTCTTCGGTGCTCCGAATGCATTGCAAACACAGGAAGTTGTGCTGTTTTGCCACAAGGAACCACTGTTTAGAGCAGCGAAGAAGAAATGAGCAGTAGGCTATGTCCGCTCTTCACTGGCTGTTTAGCAGTATTTCGTCTCTTTGTGGATGGCGGCCACCCGCGCGCGCACACGCACGCACGCATTTTTCACTTGTTTTGTTGTAGAGATTATTTTCTGATTCTGATTTTTATTTATACATTTATTTGTTGCACTTTTTTTATAGTTATATTGTACAACTAAAATACCTTTTTCAGTTTGCAGTGTTAGATTTGTGGCTGCAGTTGAAGTTCTTTTTCGCATAAGAAAAATAAATAATACTGTCAAATGCATGTCAGATAATAAAAATACTGTAATAAATACAGTAGTTCACCATGTATTTGTTCATGTTTTATTAAGGGATAAGTCTGAAGAACACCATAAAATAATTCTAGCAATTCATACAGGGCTAGTAGTGTATACAGCTGTATATACAGATACACACCCAGGTATCGGATCAGTACTCGGTATCGGAATCTGTATCGGGAAGGGAAAAAGGGTATCGAAACATCTCTATTTGCACATACAAATTAGTTGCTTATATTTACAAAATGAGCCTACAAAAGCATAAACAAGCTCGTTTAATAAAGAAAAGTTCACAAAACTAAGTGAAAACTCACGAAAGTGTTCAGTGAAATTAGGAAACATTTAAGAGATCATAATTTAGTTGTACAAGTTAACGTTACATTTCTACATACATTTTGTTCTCATGTCACAAGTAATATCAAGGTTTATTTTTATCTGTTTTACATGATTCTTTTGTAGTGTGGTTTTCAGTGAAGTGTACTAAAATAAATATCGTCACCTGTGTATATTAGCCCACTTCTTCTCGATGGTTTATAGAACAATTACTCAGAGTTGCCCTCTGTCGCTTCAAAGAATAGCACAACGGCGAGCGCGTCAAGTATAAACTAAACGCCTCGTCCATTTGGGGAGGAGCGTGCGCAGTCAGTGGGGGCTCGCACTGTGGAGCCAGGCGAAAGTATAAACAAGGCTTCAGGCACGCTAGCCATAGGCGCTAGCACGCTCACTCGCAAAGCAGACAGCCACGCCTCTACTACCGCGGGCATTTCTTTCCACTTTTTTTTTAAAAATTTGAATATTAATTTTCACCTTCAAAATTTTTTTTAAAAAGTATTTTAATATATATTCGAATTTAGAATATTCGTTGACAGCCCTAATTGTAAGATGTAATATGTTTATCTTGTGTGTGTGTGTGTGTATGTATATCTGATTAATCTCATATAGGATACGTTTGGTTGAGCCAATTAATGCAGTTACGCGTTTCATTGTACCGTTGATCATCTTTAGCTTCAGCGCATGCAGCTCAAACAGCAGTGCACATTAATAACTATGATTTGGACTGTCATATACATAACATAATGAAAACACTCTGGGTATTTGTGTTCGTGTTAGTTCACAATGCACTAACTAATGTTAACAGATACAACTTTGGAAATGTCTTATAAAATGTTGAGATTAAAATTAACTTTAGATTAATTGAGATTAATAAATCCTGTAGAAGTATTGTTCATTCATTGTTGGTTCATGTTAACTAATGCTAACAAAATGAAACCTTATTGTAAAGTGTTACCAGTTTTTTTTTTTATAAAGAAAGTTGACAATAGGAGTGTAAAATTAAAAGTTAAGGAATCTTACACTGGTTCACTATAGGCTACTGTACTGTATATGTTTGCTTTATGTTGAAGTGTTTCGGACATGGTTTGTAATGCTGAAACTTTTGTTTTTGTAATCAGGATTTTAAAGTTTATAAAAATTTGGATTTAGATTTATCAGCCAAAATATCAGTTATAGGCTTTCAAATATAAAGTATTATCCGTAAAGGGCATTTCAATACCGGTGCATCCCTAAAAATGATAAATGGTGTATGCTTAATTTTCAAGATAGGTAATTGATTACAATTAATCAACTGACAGCCCTAAAAAACTATTGTGTTCCACAGACAAAATAAGGTCATACAAGTTTCAAATAATATGAGGGCGAGCAAATGACAATTTCTCAATTTTGGATGAACTATCCCTTTACAGTTTTAACCTTGTGAAAAAGTAATCATTGTATTTGTCAGGCGTTAGGCATCAAATCTTTGAAAATATATTTGGAATAAAAATCCTCAAATAAACAAGATATCCACAAGCAGAACTATTTTAATGCTCTGTTTTCTTAGTTATGTCTGGGAAATAATTTCTTTGTACAGACAGCGTTCTGTTTATAGACGTCTACATACACTACCTTTCATAATTTTGGGGTCAGCAAGATTTTTTTCAATTAAATTGATACGTTTATTCAGCTAGGAAGCATTCAATTATTCATAAGTATTAAAGTAAAAACTGATGTTACAGAAGATATTGATTTCAAATGAAAGCTGTTCTTTTTAACTTACTATTCATCATAGAATCCTGAAAGAAAGTCACAATTTCAACAATAACGGTTTTCAACATTGATAATAAGAAATGTTTCTTAAACACCAAATCAGCATATTAGAATGATTTCTAAAGGAAGAATGATGGTATTGTGCACAACGGCAATGACCGTTTCCTGTTTGGCTACCAGCAAAATATATCATTTCAGAAGAGCATCAAGCCAAAACTCACCCTGCACAAAAGCCAGGATCTGTTCATACTGCTCTTTGGCCTGACTCTCTTTCACCAAGTCGATTTTATTCTGCAGAATCAGTATGTGCTTGAGCTTCATGATCTCAATGGCTGCCAAATGCTCTGACGTCTGTGGCTGTGGGCATGATTCATTGCCAGCTGAAAGAGTAAATACGGTCTTTAGCCACTCATACAACACATTAAAGGTTTTTAGTCATTACTTGCCAGACAAAAAAGTTGAGAGGTAAATACTCACCAATTAAGAGTAGCGCAGCATCCATTACAGCGGCACCGTTTAACATGGTGGCCATCAAGATGTCGTGACCCGGGCAATCCACAAATGAGACATGTCTAAAAAACAAATTATATAAACTGAATATAAAGACTGAATTCAGAAGGGCTTGTAAATAAAACATTGATTAGACTGAAAACTAACCAAACTTTTAATACAGAAAGATATTACATGTTTTGCCTTTTGGAAATGCACATTGTACAGTAGTTTGAATTGGGATGCAAAGTAAATGTACTTACATTAACAGCTGTAAAAAAATTCTCAACCAATTTTTTTGGTTAAAATGTAAATATTTTGAATGAGTTAGACCTCTAATCCTATTAAAATTAACCATTGGTCTTTCAAAGTATCATGCATTTGTAGATCATGATTATCACAGGAACAAACACGCATGGCACCTCACTATCACTACCATGGTACAAAGTAAATTTGTTTTTTGTTTTTTTGGTATTTGTTTGGTTAGTCTCCTATGCTCACCAAGGCTGCACTTATTTAATTGAAAATACAGTTAAAACAGTAATTTGCTAAATATTACGACAAATTAAAATAGCTGTTTTCTATTGGAATACATTTTAAGAAATGTATTCCTGTGAGGTCAAATCTGAATTTTCAGCATCATTACTTTAGTCTTCAGCGTCACGTGATCCCTCAAAAATCATTCTAATATGCCGATATGCAGAACATTGCCCAAAATACAACTGTTATATGTATATATTAAACAACATACCGAACTAATTTGAAGTTGCCTTTGGTGCCAGGAATGTCTGTGAGGAACTCATCAGGTGTGCTGCTGCCACATGACCTGTAACACTCTGGCCGTGGACAACTTGGATCATCCAATTTATACACCTAGATTAGGAATTCAATGCAAAAGATGTCAACTTCAAGTGAACAAACATGACAAATAATATCAAACCCTATAAAAAATAAACTTCACTTTTGTTCCCAAAAAAAAATTGACTTGTAACAGCCTCTCGTGGAGGGGAAAATTCCCCCGTCTAAAAACGTAAGCTGTAATTTGTTGTTGCAAGCTTAAATTGAATCAAATAATAGCTATTTCTAGCTTTTGACTCAGAGTGTAGCTTGCAATAATTAGAGATTTTATCAAACATCAGTTACCTTTGCATTAGCATAACCCAACTTGATTGTAATGTTTCTCTCCAGCTCATTTTTGAATCTGACAGTGTGAACTCCAGAGATCGCTTTCACCACTGTTGATTTTCCATGGGCTACATGACCAATAGTTCCTAAAGACAAACAAATAGGTATAATTAAAGCTGGCATGGAACGAAAGTTGCAATCGTCTTTTCCTCCCTATTGCGACAAACACCGATCAGGCATAACATTATGACCTAATATTGTGTTGGTCCCCCTTTTGCTGCCAAAACAGCCCTGACCCATCGAGGCATGGACTCCACTAGACCCCTGAAGGTGTGCTGTTGTATCTGGCACCAAGATGTTAGCAGCGGAACCTTTCAGTACTGTAGGTTGCGAGGTGGGGCCTCCATGGATCGAAGTCAACACCTCAAACTCATTGTTGTGCATTTTTGCTTTGTGGCAGGGTGCATTATCCTGCTGAAAGAGGCCACAGCCACCAGGGAATGCCGTTTCCATGAAAGAGTGTACATGTTCTGCAACAATGCTTGGTAGGTGGTATGTGTCAAAGTAACATCCACATGGATGGCAGGACCCAGGGTTTCCCAGCAGAACATCCGCCGGCTTGCCTTCTTCCCATAGTGCATCCTGGTGCCATTTGTTCATCCCGGTGCTATGTGATGTAAAACAAAACGTGATTCATCAGACCAGACCACCTTCTTCCATTGCTCCGTGGTCCAGTTCTGATGCTCACGTGCCCACTGTTGGCGCTTTTCAGCGGTAGAACCAGCATTAACTTCTTGAGCAATTTGAGCTACAGTAGCTCGCCTGTTTGGACCACACAGGCCAGCCTTCGCTCCCCACATGCATCAATGAGCCTTGGCTTCCCATGACCCTGTCACCACTGTTCCTTCCTTGGACCACTTGGTCGTCTAGCCATCACAATTTGGCCCTTGTCAAACTTGCTCAAATCCTTACACTTGCCCATTTTTCCTGCATCAAACACATCAACTTTGAGGACAAAGTGTTCACTTGCTGCCTAATATATCCCGCCCACTAACAGGTGCTGTGATGAAGAGATAAGTGTTACTCACTTCACCTGTCATAATGTTATGTCTGATCGAGAAGTGAAAACGGCTTCCCGAACAAGAAAGAAAATGTAGAGTGGGACTTTATTTTGTCCACTGGGAATTGATTGGATTGTTGCTGTGATGTCATGTGAGTGACAGGTTGTCCCACCCATATGGTAGTAAACACGTCATCAGAGAAGAGATGTGGATGCAAGAGGGAGAGGAAGTTATTTTGATTAAAGGTTACAAGAGCACAATAATTAAACAATGCACAGGTAAATCATTTATAATAAATAATGGAATTCTATAAAAAATAAGAACTATACATTTTGATTTCATGGTGACAACTTTATCCTTTATAGGAAACCTGGAATTGGAGCAAACGTGACTATGTAGAAAACAGTTCAAACAAATCTCACCTATGTTTATTGTGGCTTGTCTGCTGATGATCTCTTGGGACAGAGGAGTCAGTTTGCTCACATCCTATAAAGCAAAACAGATCGGTTAACACTAATCATCACTAAAACGGAGTATGGCATATGCTGTTTGTGTGTAACCTTGTACACGAAAAAAAACAAAACAAAAAACCAATATCAGTAGAGACAAGTGCATCAAAACATTCAAATCAATATGTTTATGGGTGACAACCGCCATAAATAAATACTTCACATTTCTGCAAAACTTGTAACAGGCTCTCTTAGAGAAAAAAAGACAAGTTTTCCCCCTAATAAGAGAAGCTGCAATTTGCTGTTGCAAGCTTAAATTGAATCAAATAATTGCTATTGCTAGCTTTTGATTCAGAGTGTAGCTTGCAATAATTATTTTAGAGCTTTATTGTATTATTTGCAAATAAATAAGTCACAGAATAAAAAATAATCACAAGGTTAATTTCAAGGAATAAAGTTACATGTTAATAAGGCTTGTCAAAAGGGAAGATCTACTGTCGAGTACATGAGGCATCGGTGAATAACCTGACATAGATGCAAGTAAGATTAGCACATGACCAAAGCAGAATATGAATAGAACTATATTAAACAGAATGATATTTGGGTAATGACAACCGGCTGTGGTTTCACGACATTTTAATATAATTTCTACACGGGGTCCTTGAATGAATCATGTGGTGAGTTTTCACCGGCACAGCTAACAAGCACGCCTGCCTTCGTCAGAGAGCACACGAGCATTTAACTCGAACTGGCGACAACGCCAGCACACCTAGAACATTTTATATTACATTAATTATCAAAATATGAAGACTTACTAGTGTACTGAGGTCTTGTTTAGACAGATGAGGCTGACCCAGCGTTGTTCCAGACTCGTCGCCCGCCATCTTGAAAGAAAAGGAATGAGAGTATGACCGAGCAAACGCCTGACCGTTTTTACAAATACATGTGTGCCATCAAGTCATAACCTGTTTAATTATATTGTAGTATTGGGTGTAGACTTATAGATAATGTCTAAGTTTCCCTATTACACGACAGAACACCAAAAAACAAGGAAAATAATTATAAACGCCTCTATCTAACGTAGGCATGGGATGATGCAATCCTATTTCTAGAAAGGGCCAGCACATCCAAAGGAGAAAACAGACCGGGAATGGCATCCTTTATTATACTTATAACGAACAAACCTAAAATATCAACATATCCAACAGCATCATTTATCTAATCTGTAGTTAACTCGTACAAACTTGAACACACGTTGATTCAATGGGATGAAACCTGGGTCCGTCTTTGGTTTATGACGTCAGGCGATTTGTAGTTTTTATATTACCATTCATATACAGCAGTGGCCAAAAGTGATGTCCGGCCTAGGAAATATAAGCTATTACATTATAATATAGGCTAATATAAAACAGGAGGTTCCCACGCTCAAACTTTCTTACCTCTTAATTCACAAGGAAAGTAAAACGTCAATCATAATATAGGCTATGTCATGATTTATGTGCTCATGGCAATTTTCATATCTGTGACAGTGAACGAAAACATTTTGTACATGTTAGCAAAAAAATATTGACACACAAACTCCAATATTTCCGTTCGACCGACAAATGATCGGGAAATGACGTCAGTGCAGACAATAATATGGCGTCTACGATCGCAGTGGAGGCTATAGACAAGCAACATTTAGCTATTCATTCTAAATAACACTGGCTTATTGTCACCTAAAGACGCCAATGGGCAGCATATTTCCGTCGATAATGAGATTTCATATTTAATTTCTCCGGTCTCTGTCTAACACCAGCACTCCATGTCCGAAGGACCTCGGGCTCCCTGGTCGAAGCGGGGTTGCGTGGAGTCGCATCGCCGAGGTAAAACCCTGCTGGGATTGTTTCATTTCACACACACACAACGTTGACCTGCTTAATAACGTGCTCGTTTTAACTTACTGTAGCCGAAAACACCATAATTGTTTATTATGACATTCGTTGGGACGTGTCAGCTGTGATTACTGGCTGTGCCTCTGATATTGACCCAGTGAGCTCCCTAGGTAGACAGCATGTTTGGGCATCATATGCGCGTGAAGCGAACGTTAAGACTCGGTGACTGCCTCTGGATAGACCGCTCATTAGGTTTCAAGACACCGTCAGTGTTTATATCCAGTCGCTTTCATGTACTTTTTATTTTTAGAATCAAAACAACTGTAAAATCAAACACGTCATTCAGAATGTATAATAAGAGCATCTCTATGAATTCGCCAAGCGTTGTTTTTGTTTAATGGTTTTGTCTTGTTTAATGGGTATTTGAAAACGAGGTCATTGAAATTCAAAGGATATAAAACTACTTTGAGTCTAATGAAAGGTTAAACACTGGTAAAACAGTCCCATTTGTCATTAAGATGCAGTGACTGTAAACATTCATTATTTAGGCAAGTTTATTTGTATAGCACATTTCACACACAGGGGCAATTCAAAGTGCTTTACAGAAATTAAGTTAAAATATTCATAAGTGAATAAAATAAAAATATACATAGTATAACAGTTATAATAGGAATGAAAAGAAAATATAAAATAAAGGTGAAATCCCCTATCTGGGTTGGAAGAAAATGGAGAGTCAGGTTTACTTTAACAATATTTGTCAGGTAACTGTGCGTTTAGACAGTACCCTTGCAGACAACTCTTCTTGGCCTAACTTGAGGGCGCTCTCTAGATGTTTTACCCGTCAGAGCAGATCTAAACGGGTCTTCCTCGCACTGTAGGGAGTACTCAAAAAAATATTTGTCAGGTAACTGTGCATTTAAACATTACCCTTACAGACAAATCTTTTTTGTCTGTATTTACTGGAAGGACACATTTTCTCTAAACACTGAGAAGTTTACCACAGCATCAGTCAAAATAAGTTAAATGTAAGAAATGTAATTAAAATACAGAGGCATCCTGGTGGTTTCCTGAAAGGGGATTGATTGTTGTATGAAACACTGATGTCTCATTGGGGTTCAACAGTTTGGGATGGGTATAATTTTGTGTAATTTTTTTTGTGGTCACCCAGGCTGTATTTGATCTAAAATACAGTAAATACTGTAATATTGTGAAATATTATTAAAAAAGTACATCTTAAAATGTAATAATGGCAAAGCTGATTTTCAGCAGCACTACTCCAGTCTTCGGTGTCACATGATTCTTCAGAAATAATACTAATATGATGACATTATTATTATTATTATATAATAATGCTCTTCTCTGTATTGCTCTTCTCCTCTTGTCATCTCACTAACACTCCTGTGGGCGGGGCCAAATTTGCAATGATGAAGTAGGTGTTGATTTTCTTCTGCAGAGGAGGTCTTTCACCTATCATAGATGGGCACATTCTACAATGAGTCATTGTCTGGGCTTGGTTACAATAAAAGCTGTTTTTGGACTAACAAGGAGGTTCAGTTCTGAAACTGACAGGAAATTCTTATAGTATGATGACCTCTTATATGTCACAATTTGATTTCTCAGTTCATGACCCTTTTAAGACAAGTCATTTCCCCCTACGGCCATCTTATGAAATGCCAGCTGTTCCATTCATGAAAGTGCAGCTCCTATCTCTTTGAATGGGGAAACTCCAAAGCCGCTTCTCCAAAGCCGTTCACCAAACTTATGATTCAATTTCATATTTGAAATCACCAATGAAATCTGACAACAATTGTCTCATAAATGTGGTTTCTTATGTTAAAAATAGCATTAAAAAGCATTTTAGACAGTGTGTAAATACTGAATTGAGTTCTCTGAAATGATATCAAAATGCCCATCTTGGCGGGTATTCTTGTCACTTATGTCTTACATGAACATTGAAATAAAAATGCTTGTTTACCAGTATTTTGGATCGGTGCAGCTCTTAAAGGTCCCCATGGCATGGCATTTTTCTATTATTTTATAATGTTTCCTGAGGTGTACTTATATTGTTAGTATGATTTTTACATCATAAAATGTCATAATTTAGAAATAAAAGGCATTTTTTCTATACTGCTGTTTGCCCTGTGGCTGAATGCCCTGCTTCAAGAGGCGTGTCTGCTGTGAGACTTCAGTAAAAACGCCCACTGTTGTGATTGGCTGACATCTTTGCATTTTAAATGAGCGGAGGGGGCGTGGTTTAACGAGGCACGAGTCTGCCAGAGACGGATGGACCTGAGTTCACTTCTCATCAGTTCTCAGTCTCAGTTCAGGGTGAACTGTTGTAGTTACTAGCATATACTTCAGGTTATTAGTTTATTTCTAGTCGGAGGGGCTGTCACTCATGTCAGAAAGTTAGTAACTTTAGTAAATTATGGATCAGCGCTGACTCGAGACGCGAACCGAACGATTCAGTCCGATTTGGTGAACTGGTTCGGTTCACTAAAAAGAACCGATTCAAAAGAATGATTCGTTCGCGAACCGGACATCATGGAGACGGAGCGATTGCTAACAAAGTTATTTATAGTAACTTCTGAGTTATGAGAGCGCTGTCAGTCAGCACGAGTTTATTGTGTTTGTATCTGAGAGTTCTGAATAAACACGACTCCCAGTCACACCGAGTCTTCATCATTATTCTACCAACTTTGTAACACATGCAATGTACCATTACAGCGAGATGAACGAGTTAGTAAGTGTTGAGTATAGCATTATTTCTAGATATGTTCCAATCATATGAATAGCGTCAGTGACGCGCATTGAGTAACGTTACACAGCGCAAACAAAGACACAACAACAGTAATCGAATGTAATCCAGTTTATTGTGGGGAAAGATGGCTAGCCTAGCCCAGATATGCTCATGCTTACCCCCCTTCTGCTTAATCTCACGCCGCGTTTGGTGCCTCCGCTGTGGGCCAGATGCAGTACTGGGGGTCGGGGATATTGAAGGCCAACGGCCAGTGCAGCCCGAGCTTCGGCGTGTGTGAGGCCGATGTTGAGCAGAAACTCAAGACTGTATGCACATTTTAGAACCGATAGACGCGACGAGGACGTACAAAAACACTGACTCACAAGATAGAAAACACGAAAACACCGTTCTGTCTGGAGAGAGAGAAGCCGCTGCGTGTGCACTAATAATAAATAATTAGCTACACATAAGAGATCACTGATCACAGATCAGAAGGAACTGAAGAAAGACTTCTGTTTTCATTTGTACATCCAAACACTGAGAAACTGCCAGCGTTCACTCGTTCACAAGTAACGTTAATGATCTCGAGTGTTTGCATGGGCGTGTCAGATTCTCTGGGCGGAGGAAAGGGAGGTAACCGTTCCTGCTTGGACGTCAAAACAGGAGACTTCAGGATTGGCTCGTCTGGCCTGTCATTTTCTCAAAGGCAGAGAGAGACAGCCAGAACTCGGGTTTACACCGATCAACATTTCTATCCACTTGGGGACAATATTCAGGCTAGGGGAACTCATATTAATGTTGAAAAACCTCATAAAATGAAAATTTCATGCCATGGGACCTTTAATGTGACAGCAACCTAATATTCCTGCTGCGCTGCTGTCTTAATGTTAATCAAACAACAAAAGACATGTACTTTTAATGAGGATTAATGCATATTTAATTTATATAATGAAGAATATATTTTACATTTGAAATTTGACATGAAAAGTACTGTTTATTTCATATGGCCCACACACTTACTCAACCTTAGAACAATTATCAGATGTTGCTCTTGTGTCTTTGAAAACATGGGTAACAATGGGTAATTACTAATTAACAATGGGTAAATTAAAGCAATAAACCCAGTGAAGTCGTGATTTACAGTGAATTTAGAACAGCTAAGGGGCGACCAGTTATTGGCCATGACACGGAGCTGCTCTAAATTCACTGTAAATCACGGCTTCACAGGGATTTTTGCTTTTATAAAACGGTTAGTCCACATAAAGTTTCATAAAATGAACACAGACACATAAATGTTATGCTATTGATAAAAAAAACATGATTCCTCCGCCAAACAATGTAGATCTTTCCAAGCAACAACAACAACACGCTTAGTAATTTACAACGGCTTTGAACGCAGCCTAACCAATCATAATCAAGGACCGGAACTATCCGTTTTATAATTAATAATAACACCGTAATGAAAGATGATCAACTTTCATTCATATTCTGTCTATTTACCATCATCTGGATGTCATCTCTTTTTAGAGCAGGGCAAGTACAAGCAGAGGAAATGTGAACGTCCCTTCAGCACTCTGAAGCCGACCGTTGGCCAGGAGGCCTCCAAAAGGTAATGTCACAAAGTCATCACCCTCTACTTTTCTCCAAGCCACCTAACCAGTTAAGTATACAGTATCTTTAAGTGTTTCTCATCTCAGTTTTATGTTAAAAATAATTGTTTAACTATAAGAGGCTTCTGTTTTGCACAGTTATGGTCCAGTTTCAATGTGCAAGCAGGGATATTTTGTCATCTTCTATTCTGTCATCTTCTACCTCCATTCATGTCTCATGTAATTGTCTCCTGTTTGCACACAGTGGGACATTCAGTTGTTGGTGCATCTTTAGCATTTCAGTCTGTTGGTAATTTTCACGTAATTGTAATGATTGGGGCTTGTTCGATTTGTCATTTAGGTGAAAATCTTCAGAATTTAATTTCCTACGGACACAGAGGTACTGTCCTCTGATTGGCTCGGACACCCCCCTGTGACATGCCCGTGGCCAATCAGAGGTGAGTGTGCTGTGTGTGTATGTGTGCGGTAGAGGGGGAGTGTGTGGGGGAGCTTTGAGAGAGTTTGGCTTTCAGCAGCAGAAACTGAAGTGCTGAGGTGTGAAAGTTCTTGAAGTCCTTCCAGAGGCTTTATTAAACTCTGGCATGTTTTTTTCACCATCTATTATCCACTAAACTACAAATAGTTCAGATGATTTGGCTGATAAAGAACTTGAGGAAGTGCTGTTTAGTTCAACAAACAATTAAAGATTTGCATAATTTTATCTTGACTTAAATAGAATGTATGCAACCGTTTAAAATGTTTTTGAACAAAGTCTCTTATGCTCACCTGCATTTATTTGAGTAAAATTACAGTTATTTAAAAGTGTAATTAATATTTAATATTATTTGTTTTCTATTTTAATATATATTTTAAAAAAAAGTCCTGTAATGGCAAAGCTCGGCATTGTCGGCATCATTACTCCAGACTTCAATGTCACATGATCCTTCAGAAATCATTCTAATATGGTGCTAATGTGGTGCTCAAGAAACATTTCTTATAATTATGAATGTTAAAAATAGTTGTGCTGCTCTTTTTTCAGCAACTGAATTGACTTGAAATAGAAATCTTTTGTCAACATTATAAATGTCATTACTGTCCATTTTGATCAATTTAATGTGTGCTTGCTGAATAAAATTATTCCTTTCTTTTTCTGTGTATGTTATTTTCCCATAAAACTCTTTGATTTTGTTTCTTCTGTTTTTGTCTATTCAAAGAAATGGGGAAAACAACAACATTGGACCCCACTGACTTTCATTGTACCTTTTTTTGTGTTCCACAGGGTCAGTAAATGATAACAGAGTATTCATTTTGATTGAACTACCCTTTTAACAGGCCATTCCCATCTTGTTGATTGATATTGAGCTCTGAGACCAGACAAATCAGTCTTATTTCTATCAAATACCTGAGAAAATGGTAAATGTCTGTCTCTCCATCACAGTTATGGTCTTCCCAACCTTGCAGATAACCAGCTAAATTGGGACATATTGACTTGCCTTGACGCATCATTTATAAGAGTGTTTGTGTCTCTGCAGGTGCCTAATGGCGGGGGATGTGGAGGTGTATCTTTCCCAAGTGCATGACGGCAGCGTGTCGTCGGGCTTCCGAGCCTTGTATGAGGAGCGACTGCTGCTCGATGTCACTCTGCTCATCGAGGAGCACCACTTCCAGGCACACAAGGCTCTGTTAGCAACGCAAAGCGACTATTTCCGGGTCATGTTCACGGCCGATATGCGGGAACGTGACCAGGATAAGATTCACATGAAGGGGTTGACGGCAGCCGGGTTTGGTCACGTCCTTCGCTTCATGTATTATGGTTCATTGGAGTTAAGCATGCTCACGGTGCAAGAGATCCTGCAGGCCGCCATGTACGTGCAACTCACAGAAGCTGTAGAGTTCTGCTGCTCCTTCCTGCTGGCCAAGATCTGCTTGGAGAACTGTGCTGAGGTCATGCGCCTGCTGGAAGACTTCAGCGTCGGCGTGGAAGGCGTTCAGGAGCAGCTTGATGCGTTTCTACTGGAGAACTTTGTGCCCCTGATGGCGCGACCGGACTTCCTGTCCTATTTGAGCTTGGAGAAGTTGATGGCATATCTAGATAGTGACCAGCTGAGTCGATTTCCGGAAATTGAGCTGTATGAGGCGGTGCAGGCTTGGCTGAGACATGACCGGCGACGATGGAGACATACGGATGCTGTGGTGCAGAACCTGCGCTTTTGCCTCATGACTCCTGCCAATATCTTTGAGAAGGTAACAATGCTTCCTTGTCATTGTCACTGAGCCCTAAACATAAAATAAACAAGTAAGAAAAAGGGAAAAATCATTTGAAAATCGAATTCATAAATATCATTACGTTTTTTGAGAGTTGTACCCAAGGCCTACAATTAACACTCGCCAAATGCGAGTAGCAATCGATGTTGGCGAGTACATGAAATGGTGTCACTCACCAGTTTGGCCAGTAACATTTTTATGAATTCTAACAATGCATGAACATGAACAAATGTGAATGACGCTCGGGACAATTGACGGGCCACACTAATTTCGTTACTTGCATGCTGTGTGGAAAGTTTTGTGTGCGCAAACATCTGAAGTGCACGCCCTGGAAGCTGCATCTCAGACAGCGTGCAAATGCTAAACTGAGCTCTCATTCACATCGTCTTACACTTGACAAATTCACACAAATTTATGTCAAGAATATGTCTAATGTGAACGTAAACAGTTGAGAAAGTAAGCGCATGTGTACAGTATCAGTATATTAAAGGTGCAGTGTGTTATGAGGATCTATTGACAGAAATGCAATATAATATACATAAATATGTTTTCAGTGGTGTATAAAGACCCTTACTTAATGTACCGTTATGTTTTTATTACCTTAGAATGAGCCATTTCCTCTACATACGCCGCGGGTCCCCTTACAGTGAATTTGACATTTTGCGCCGTCATGTTTCTAGAGTAGCCCTAAATGGACAAACTGCTCTACAGTAGTGATGTCCGGTTCGCGAACAAATCGTTCTTTTTAGGGAACCGGTCGAACCAGTTCACCAAATCGGACTTTTCAAATCGGAAAATTACAAATTTTCTGACATGTGACATTTGCACCACAGTGGCTGTATTGAGTGCTTTTGCAAAACGTAAATGTAAGAACTTATCTAAATGTAAGATGATGACGACGATACTTAATATTATTATTATTATACTAAGTTATGATTACAAATTACATTAAAACACATTCATATAAAGTATTTTCATCCACCGGGATGATAGAAATTACGTCATTACATGAGGATATAAAAGAACCGGTGAACCGTTTTTTTTAATCAGATCATTGAAACGAATTGTCCGAAAGAACTGGTTCACGGAAAAGAACCCAACTTTTCATCACTACTCTACAGAGCGCTAGTCACTCTCTGCTCTCTCCGACGACAACATTTTTGTCTTCTTTGTGCTTCGAAAGGGAGGGCTGAGCAGTGTGTTATTGCAATTCACAACCTCCCCGCTAGATGCTGCTAAAATTCACACACTGCGCCTTTAAATCATGCATTCGCTCTTAAAGTGACACCTGCAATGAAGGACAAAGAAAAAATCACTCACTGCTCTTGACTGAATAACTTTAATAAGGATTCATTAATAAGGATGTTTAACTCACACAATGTAGACTATTTATTTTACATTTGCTTACTTTATTAAATTTCTGTACCTGAAAATCAGTTTATTTCATTTGTATTTTTAGGCTGTAGCCCCTCTTGTATCTGTTGGTTTACTTTATTATTATTATTCTTCCCAAATGGGAGTCAATGGCAGCCCTATGAACCGTAAGTAGGAAAATTATGAAATGTGGCAACATTGTAGAGATGTTCATCAATAGTAATTGTACCAAATTTGGAGTATCTACAACCAACTCCATAGCGCCACCACCAGTTCAAAAATTAAACTTTGAAACTGTTATAACTTTTGAACCCTATGAGGTAGAAAAATGAAACTTAGTACACCTCATTCCTCTCATCATGCTGATCACATTCAACATTCAACACATTCACATTCAAAACTCCGCCCAATACATTGGCAGCCATTTTGAAAAGTATAGTATTCAGTTATTTTGCTACTCCTCCTTCAAAATTTGTCCAATTTTGTCCAAAATTTGCTCACATGAACTATACAGAGAGCCACACAGAAATGACTTTTTTATTCATCTTTATTCAAAAGTTATGACGTCACAAACTTAACGAGGTCGACCCAAAATTGGTTCTGAGGCTGTATCTCGGTCAAACTTTGATCAATCGAAACGAAAATTGGTACGCTTCATTGGACCCATGATCTGAGGGTCCACCAAAGTTGGAACCAGCGCCATCTACAGGTCATGAGATATGAGAAATTGCTATTTCTGCTTATAACTTCTGAACGGTTTGTCAGAAAATCATAATCGTGGTGTCTATGGATTCCACGTGTCATGGATATTGGATATGTCAGGATTGAATGACCCTGTGTCCGCCATTTTGAATTTTGTCATAAATTGCAATATCTTTTCAAATGTTTAACATATCTGCGCAAAATTTGGTATATACAATCGACAGCATATCCTGAATGTACCTGAGAAATTTCAAAACAGTGCCACCTAGTGTTCCAGAGATATAAGGATTTATTGCAAAAATGCTTATAACTTTTGAAAACAAAGTTCAAAATCGAATTTTCCAAACATGTCAGCCATTTTGAAAAGTACAGTATTGTTTTTTCGCTACGCCTCCTTCAAAATTTGTCCAATTTTGTCCAACATCGTATGATATGATCTTTTGACTGAGCCGCACAGACATGACTGAACAGATTTTGATATTCACTACCGTTTTTGAGAAATTAATCTCTGAAGTTGACCTTGCCTGTGTTTGTGTCTTTATGCTAGTTAGCTTAGCATGCTAATTGGTTAATTGCAAAATGTGCTTCTGTTCCAGACATTGAGTCTTTCTGAGACTGACCTAAACTGAACTTTTTAAATATTAAATGCTGTGCATTTATTAAAAAAAAAAATCTTCATTTTGAGTCGATTCTCTCTAGAACAATGGAACTTCAGCAGAAGTTCAAACACACACCTGCCCAGTGGCGCAACAAGATGAGAGACGGGCAAAGATACGGGGGTTCGAGTCCAGTGGGGGACAACTTTATAAAATTGCCTCTGCATTGCGCTACAGCCCCTTCTGCTTGCAGTTCTTGTTGTTGTATTGTATTTATTTGTACTTTTTGCTTGTAATTTGACTATTCTATTTTATTTTACTACTGACTGTTTACTCGTCTTTCATGTGTAAATTTATATTTTTATATTTTTTACTAGAGTTAAGCTAGTAGCTAGCTCTGGTATCAAAATTGGTATTATGAATTTTCACTGGTATCTTAACATTTTGGTGTCATGACTGCCTGTTTTTGCAAAAACAGGTTAATTGCTGGTAAAACATATTTATGGCAGGTAAAGTCACCGGCCATTGGCAGGTGTGGCAAAAAGTTAGTTTTAGGACCTGGTTGTACCACATGACACTTTACAACCAGAATTTTGTCATAAATGTACTAGTTGTAAATGATGCAATATTTTAAGAATCATATTATAAGAAATGAATTAACGATGAATTAAACTTTTTTTACATTTCTTTTTTTACATTTTTCTTTTCAAGAATTGCATTCTTAAAATGATATCAGAATGTTTTTGACTTCATGCTCCTCATAAAAAACTATAAAAAAAATGAAATTTTATTCAGAAATTAAAAACATGATCATTGTGCCCTACCGTTCACAAGTGAACTAGACTCAACTAAAAAGTTTTATACATTATCACAATTTGCTATTAATTTACACGACAACAGCCGAGCCTGAAAACACAAACTTTTGAAACCAGTATTCAAAGTGCACATTTTTGAAAACAATACAGTTATCGTCTTTGTGTAAACTATAAAAACATGGATTTGTGAGAACTTATGTATTCAGTTTATAGGCGCATATTTTTTCTTTACAAAATTACATCGCCAACTACTGGCCTGACATGCATATTACAGCTTTTTTTTAAATAATTTCCGTGGATCGGTGTTAGCGGGGATCGTTTTGACAACACTGTTGTCTGTAAGTGGAAAATGCAAAGGAAAACCTGTCTGATTTTAGCACATCGTTGTCATCTAAAAGTACCCTAAGATTGCGCAAAGAATTCAGAAATAAAAGTATTACAGTTTCCACAAAAATGTTAAGCCGAACAACATTAATAAATGTTTTTTGAACTCCAAATCATATTAGAATGATTTCCGAAGGATCATGTGACACTGAAGTCTGCAGTAATGATGCTGAAAGTTCAGCTTTGCATCACAGGAATAAATTACATTTGAAAATGTATTAAAATAGAAAAGTTATTTTTGTTTGTAATAATATTTCGCAATATTACTGTTTTTATAGTATTTTTGATTGCATAAATGTAGCTTTATTGAACAAAAAATATTTTTAAAAATTCTTAACGACCCCAAACGTTTGAACTGTAGTGTATCTTTAACTTGTATGTTGGAAGTTTCCTGTCATTGACCCTTATGTGTTTCTTTCATCTTTGCATAGGTGAAGACATCAGAGTTCTACCGTTATTCCCGCCAACTGAGACTAGAAGTAGACCAGGCGCTCAGCTACTTCCATCAGGTGAACGAACAACCGCTGGCGGAAACCAAGTCCAACCGAATCAGATCCGTGAGACCCCAGACTGCTGTATTCCGTGGAATGATTGGCCACAGCATGGTCAATAGTAAGATCCTCCTCCTGCACCGGCCCAAAGTGTGGTGGGAACTAGAAGGCCCCCAGGTTCCGCTCCGCCCTGATTGCCTGGCCATCGTCAACAACTTTGCTTTCCTGTTGGGCGGTGAAGAGTTAGGCCCAGATGGAGAGTTCCACGCTTCTTCTAAGGTCTACCGCTACGATCCCAGACAGAACTCTTGGCTACGCATGGCCGACATGTCCGTTCCCAGATCAGAGTTTGCCGTCGGCGTCATCGGGAAGTACATCTATGCCGTTGCAGGCCGCACTCGCGACGAGACGTTTTATTCTACAGAGCGTTATGACATTGTTGAGGACAAGTGGGAGTTTGTAGATCCTTACCCTGTAAACAAGTACGGCCATGAAGGCACTGTGCTCAATGGGAAGCTGTATATCACTGGCGGCATCACCTCCTCTTCCACCTCAAAACAAGTGTGCGTCTTTGACCCGGGACGGGAAGGAACGTCCGAACTTCGCACGCGGCGCACGCCCATCCTCACCAACTGCTGGGAGAACAAGTCGAAAATGAACTACGCTCGTTGCTTCCATAAGATGATCTCCCACAATGGGAAGCTGTACGTATTCGGCGGGGTGTGTGTGATACTCCGTGCCTCTTTCGAATCCCAGGGCTGTCCTTCGACAGAAGTATATGACCCGGAGACCGACGAGTGGACTATTTTGGCCTCTATGCCTATAGGACGCAGTGGGCACGGGGTGGCGGTGTTGGACAAACAGATCATGGTACTCGGGGGACTTTGCTACAACGGTCATTACAGCGACTCTATCCTCACTTTTGACCCTGAGGAGAACAAGTGGAAAGAGGACGAGTATCCCAGGATGCCTTGCAAACTGGACGGACTGCAAGTGTGTAGTTTGCACTTCCCAGAATACGTTCTGGAACATGTGAGACGCTGCAGCTGAGTCTTTGTACCTTCTAGACAAACGTTTACAGGTGTGACAAGTAATACTAATACTGTTGAAGCTTTTAAACTGTAGGCCAGTGCTTATTTAAGAAGAAGAAAAAAAATCCTTTTAAGGCTTTCATTGTAGAAAGGAAGGTTTGTTATTTGTTCTGAGCAGTGGCGTTCTCATAAAAAACGGATACAGACGACCTTTTTGCTCATACGTCTGACTCATTGCACTGTAATCATCCTGTAGAGCACATACTACTCTTCATGTTTCACCACATTGTCTTCAATGAACGTTCTTCTATATCCCTTCGTTCTGTTCACAGGAAGTCATGTTTTATGTGTGCATATTCCACAACAAGTAGTCTGCTGCGTCTAGGAGTGGTTAGAAAAATGAAAAGGAGACTAAATGAAGTAGAGGAACTCATGAAGAAACGTACCTGTCCCTTTTTTTTCTTTCACACTTACTAATCTAAGAATGCATTTGTGCTGATACTAGTGATGTTGTAGTGGATCTTGACGATAATGACTGTAATGATTGTAATCTTGAAGATGATGTTGACAGGCATTGCACTCGTATAAGGGCATATATTACTGCTCTACAATAACCGGTCCTCCACTGCTGACTGCAAAGGGAGAAAAGGGGACAGCAGAGATTAGGGGACACGTAGTTCCCACTTCTTCAAACTTTATTAGTTGTGCTTATGCTTATTTTTAACTTATTTATTAAAATGGCAAAGCCTTGCCTTGATCCAATCCGTATAATGTAAGGAACTACTTTCTCTGTTTGTGTGTGTGTGTGTGTCTCACATTTTGTTTCACCAGCAAAGGGCTAAAGCACATATGCATCTTGTGTTTTTAATGTCTAATGAAACACTAACAGCAGTTCTATGAGTTTAGGCGTCCATTAGGTATTAAAATCAGTTGCAGTAAAAGGGATTATTCATCAATTACTCCAAATCTGAATGACTGAAATGTTTAAATATCTGTTTTTGTTTGTCTGTGCTATGAAATTCAGTGGATCCCAAAGCAACATGTTTTTTGGACGCCATTGGTTTTCATTGTATGGGGGGGAAAACATCATCGTTTGTGTTCCACAGGTTTGGAACAACAAATGTGAGTAAAATGATGACAGAATCATAATTATTTTTGGTGAACTATCCCTTTAAACCTGATCTTGAAGGTGTTTGGCAATATGTCATTTACTATTATGGACCCTACATGTGATGCTGTGTTTCCTCAGAGTTCCTGGTTGGTTTGTACTTTCTCAAACACTAACTTTGACCTTTTGTCTCTGCCGTGTGACATTTATCATCCAAAATTCATGCTATTTTCATGTACATATAGATGCCAAACTGTGGTCTGTAAGGGTCAAACTGTAATAATCAGACACAGCAGTAGATTATAACCTTGTCTTGTTATTTTTTTCAGTAGAATAACAGACAATTATTCCACTATAATAATAATAATCCATAGCCCTGTATCTTGTTCTTGAGAGGAGTATAATCAGATTGCTAACTTGTTTACCAAAATCTGGTGGTTCACTGGTATTTGAAGACTTTGTAATTAATTTCCAGAAATAAATGTTCAAACTGTTCAGCTCTCTGGGTTTTCTAATTGAATACAAGCACCTGCTGTGCTGATGTGTTTGGGTTAGCGTGTATTTGAGATGCTGTTTTCTCTAGATATTAGCATCTTATCCTGTGGGTTTATCCCTGTAAGAGGATCCATCAGCAGGATGTGTGCTGCGACCCTAAGCCTGTTCTGGAGCTTGTGTGTCGCCATGTCTGACACAATTGTGCGCTATATTGAGAAAAATGCATTCCTGCAGATCAAATGCCACGGTCATGGGTTCGATTCCCATGGAATACATTAACTGATAAATATGTATACCTTCAATGCAAGTTGCTTTGGATAGTTAAAAGAAACCTTATCCATTTGCCAGACGGGGGGATTTTTGGTCTCTTGGTCCTTTTTAAAACGAGATTTACATATGAAGGAGGAGGCAATGGTGTTTGAGACTCACTGTATGTGATTTACATGTTCTGAACTCCTGTTGTTTACTCTTAAATAAGTTATGACCATAGTGCTTTGCAGCAACCTGATTGGATTGATATTGAAGCTTTTTTTGTTTGTAGAATTAAGCCTCAAGTTAAATATTCTTCTTTCCGTCAATAAACACCAATTCTCCACACTTAGAATAATTTGAATCCAGAATATCACTTTTGCCAGAATGACAGACTTTTTCCCTCAATTGTAAATATTGTCCTCATGAGTGTTTTTTTTTTTTTTTGGTCTATTCTTCATTGCAATACTTTCCGCCTCAGAGTAAAAAAGGGTAATTGCAGCATTATTTCTCATAATTGCAACCTAATTTCACAATTGTATCTCACATTGTAATGTCATATCTCATAATTACATCTTAATATATTGTAATTGTGACTTTATATCTAACAATTATTTGAGGTGGAAAGCGACCATACAATACATACAAACGCTTTTCAGCTCAATTGAACTGAATTCTGGGATCTTTTGGGACTTTTAATGTTTTTTGTGCGAGACCCATCGTTAGTTCACTCACGGGCGTAATTTCCTATGGTGACAGCTTTTCAAAATCCCGTTCGTGTCCCCCCCACTTTCAAATTAGTTTGTTGTTATTTTTTTAACCGCGCGCCGTCATCGTCGCGGAGGAGCAGGACAGAGCAGAACAGTCTGTGTCGATGCGCGCGTCCGCGTACAGGCAGGGACGTCTCGTGCACACTCTAAATAGTGTAAGCGCACTGAAAGTTCTACTGAGCGTCCGGTTAAATTAGCCTAGTTGTACAATTTGCGTTAGTTTGGTCAGAACATTATACATCAAGGTAATTAGAAAATGTATGCATTGGCTCTTTTAGACATGATAAATATGATATGTTAGGTAATTAGCAACGTTACACAAAAATTTTGCCTAATATCGAATAAATCCAGGAAGCATAATAACAATTGATTTCCGTTTAGGAAAAAAGACCTGTAGTTGGCCAGTTGCGCACGTGGCGCCGTGGCTTAGATGGTTAAAGCGCCTGTCTAGTAAACAGGAGATCCTGGGTTCGAATCCCAGCGGTGCCTTTTGAGTGCATATCATTCACACGTAAAGCTTTTGCTGTCACACCACACTAATATTAATGATAATGTATTAATATACTTAGCTATTCAATATTTCTCAGGTCACGTTATTTTAACTTCTGTTAAGGCACATTCTTCCATTAGCCTACATTAGCCTCCTTGTCTGCAAAATCCAAAGGGTAAAAAAAAAAACAATTCATAAAACAGCAACAATGGTAATACTGTTATTAAAATACAAATTAATTAGTACATTTAATTAATAGCTTTAATATTGTATTATAATAAATCATTGAATTATATTACATATAAAATTATAATATAAATACTATAAAATGATCTACCCTTTTCATATCGTTTACCCATACCATATTAATCTGAATGTATGGTAAACTTCACAAAAACGGTTACAGTACGCCCTCTGGTGGCAAACCAACAATAGAGACATTGTTTCATTTATAGTTATGCATGCAACTGAGATAATACATCAAATGTTTTAGAAATTAATTTGTCATACCACAGAACAATTGAACATGTGATTAATAGTCAGCATGTTCTACATGCTTATGATGCCACGGCTTAGATATACTGAATATAATAGCAAATCAACTTAAATACAAAAGAGAAAAATCAATTATAACTGCTACTGATTCCACTGGGAAGTGCAGTCATCAGAGAAAGTAAAACAGACTTTAAATAATTTTATTGCGATTTATATTCCTCAAAAAATAACCCAGATTTAACATAATATCCAGTTATTTTTAAGATAAACAAAATCTTCCAGGCTTAACAAAATAACAAGCACCTTTAACTTTATCGGAAATATGCAATGCATTGATAAAAATATCAAATAATAAAACGCCAGGGTCAGATGGGTTTCTCGTGGTAGAATTTATTTGAAAAAAAGTGGAATATAATGGCTTCACTGTTTTGGTTTTTTTTGTGTGTGGTTACAGAAATAAAAGCCAAAGGGATCTTGCCTCACTTGAACACTGCTTTAATAAGCCTATTACTGAAATGTTGCCATCTAGCTATCGGCTACTATATTTAATAACACAGACATTAAAATGATCACCTAAAGCTGTTGCATCCCAATTAGACACAATAGGCTAATTTCCACAATTATCTATAATGATCAAACTGGATTCATCAAAGCCTGCCACTCTTCAAGTAATGTAAGAAGGCTTTTCAACTTTATAGATAGGCTATATATGATCAGCTCACTCATGGAACCCTTCATTACAGTTCCCATACTCATTACTTTTTAGGGGTAACAATAATATCTGGTTTATGATGCATGGGTTGATTTGGAACAAAACAAATTAAATTAACCATTTAGGAACAAACAAACAAACAAAAAAACATTTACTTCCTCAACAACCAGGTGGAAATGACCAAATCCAAGATGGACCCCTGTATTTATTCTGCAGTTGTCTAAATTTGTTAAGTCATCAAAATCAACAAGATAGCATAGCTGTTAGACCCATCATTGTCATTATTAATGTTCATTGCCAAAAACTTTCAAGCTGGCTGTTATTAAGCCACATGTTGTTAAAAAACACATCTTGATCCTATAGAATTAATTAACTACAGACCGATTTTTCTTGTCAAAACTACTGAACGCCGTATCCTATATTCCTATGTTTCATTAAAAAAGCATTCGCTTGGCATAAAGATATCGCAAAGAACATGTTATCTAATGATGATAGCCGGAACTCTAGGCTAAATATAGGCCTATGTCCACGGTGCATGACATGTAATAAATGGGTCATTCCTGGTATGCTGTAACATTTTGGCTTCATAAATGTTGGAAAAAAGTACATGATTTTCATGTTTTTAGCATTCTACCAAAATGGTGACATGTTTAACTAGTAGGAATACATATTGCTCAAGCTCAGGGACTAAAAAAAATAATTATGGGTAGATTCATTGTTCAGACACATTGTTCAGTTCCAGTGTTCCACCCTTTTAGGGACATATACATCGTTATCACAAAATGTTAATAATGTAAATGTTAAACAATAACAAGTTTTTCTTGGATAGTATACACTCACCTAAAGGATTATTAGGAACACATGTTCAATTTCTCATTAATGCAATTATCTAATCAACCAATCACATGGCAATTGCTTCAATGCATTTAGGGGTGTGGTCCTGGTCAAGACAATCTCCTGAACTCCAAACTGAATGTCAGAATGGGAAAGAAAGGCGATTTAAGAAATTTTGAGCGTGGCATGGTTCTTGGTGCCAGACGGGCAGTCTGAGTATTTCACAATCTGCTCAGTTACTGGGATTTTCACGCACAACCATTTCTAGGGTTTACAAAGAATGGTGTGAAAAGGGAAAAACATCCAGTATGCGGCAGTCCTGTGGGCGAAAATGCCTTGTTGATGCTAGAGGTCAGGGGAGAATGGGCCGACTGATTCAAGCTGATAGAAAAACAACTTTGACTGAAATAACCACTCGTTACAACCGAGGTATGCAGCAAAGCATTTGTGAAGCCACAACACACACAACCTTGAGGCCGATGGGCTACAACAGCAGAAGACCCCACCGGGTACCACTCATCTCCACTACAAATAGGAAAAAGAAGCAACAATTTGCACAAGCTCACCAAAATTGGACAGTTGAAGACTGGAAAAATGTTGCCTGGTCTGATGAGCCTCGATTTCTGTTGAGACATTCAGATGGTAGAGTCAGAATTTGGCCGTAAACAGAATGAGAACATGGATCCATCATGCCTTGTTACCACTGTGCAGGCTGGTGGTGGTGGTGTTATGGTGTGGGGGATGTTTTCTTGGCACACTTTAGGCCCCTTAGTGCCAATTGGGCATTGTTTAAATGCCACGGCCTACCTGAGCATTGTTTCTGACCATGTCCATCCCTTTATGACCACCATGTACCCATCCTCTGATGGCTACTTCCAGCAGGATAATGCACCATGTCACAAAGCTCAAATCATTTCAAATTGGTTTCTTGAACATGACAATGAGTTCACTGTACTAAAATGGCCCCCACAGTCACCAGATCTCAACCCAATAGAGCATCTTTGGGATGTGGTGGAACGGGAGCTTCGTGCCCTGGATGTGCATCCCACAAATCTCCATCAACTGCAAGATGCTATCCTATCAATATGAGCCAACATTTCTAAAAAAATGCTTTCAGCACCTTGTTGAATCAATGCCACGTAGAATTAAGGCAGTTCTGAAGGCGAAAGGGGGTCAAACACAGTATTAGTATGGTGTTCCTAATAATCCTTTAGGTGAGTGTATGTCCCTTATGCCATCATGGTATTTTTTTAAATTCTTGAAACAATAACAAAACTATTATTGATGAATAGAATGTCTTGATTATTAAGAACAGATACTTTTTGTACCCATTCCTGCCAACAGGATGGCAGAAAAAAAATGTGTTCAAAAACATATATTGTATATGCTGTTAATGATCCTCACCTCCCAAAATAAAACATAAGTGCAAAACATTTAACGTTGCTGTCAAATTATTATTTAAAAATTACCCGCCTAACAGGGTGGAACATAGACCATAACAGCGGATGAGTTTTCCGTCATTGTCCTGCATGATTTGCCATCAGTAATGTGTGGCACTGCACCTATATAACATGGTTTTATATATAATATTTATATATGCATATATGTGTATATAGAATTTGCAATATACACTAAATACAATTTATTCTATTAGAATTTCCACCCTGTTAGGTTTATACAAAGAGCCATAGCTCTTTGAGGGATCAACATTTAGCTAGCTAACTTTCTACAGATTATACAGATTATAACTTTTATAACTATGTCAGATATGTTTTTACATTTTTTTGACCGGACAAACATTCTTCATAGCAGAGCCTAACAGGGTGGAACTTTAAGAGTGGGACAAGCAGGATAACATTTCAAAAACAAAACAAAAAAGGTAGAGGTGAGACTTGAAGCTTACTTAATTTTGTACGGTTGAATTCCAGCAGGAAAATTATGTAATTTTCTGAAAATTGTCTCAATGAAATTGTGGTCTTTTTTGGAAGTCGAGAAATACTAACAGGGTGGAAGATGACTTCAGGGACGCAGTAAATTGTAAAAGACAATTGTAAAAAAAAATAACTATAGTTTCACATGATTTATATGTATAACTAGAGGTAGTTTAGCCTATTCTATAACACAATCTAAAAATATTTTGAGATTTTTATCATTTCATGGTTTATAGTTCTTGTGGAAGTTGATTACTTTGCACTGAGGACATGATACAATTGAATGCATATATCAATAAAAAGGTGTGTAAAATACAAAATAATATTTTTTTAATACCTATTATATCTGTTTAAGTGACAAAGAAGACCTACATTTATAATTTAAGCCATTTCGTATAAATATGTGACTAATTTTAAAGAAAATATGAGTAGTAAGTAAATCATAAAGACAGAAAAGTCACTGTATAACAGGATCGACCCAAATATAAGCTATAATATATAACACTATAAAGCATATCTATCTACTATGAATCCATTTACTTTTAAAGGAAATAATTTTAGCTAACTCATGATGAACAGACCAGACGCCAGCGCGTTTATAGTGGGCGTTGCTAAAAGGGACAAACACTGAATTCTGCAGTCTGTGTTCAACGTACCAGATTCCAACTTTATATTTATCATTTCCTCACAGCGAAATAAATTCGAGGTTCAGCGGTTCGGTAAGTGCATTTCACAATGCAAAGCACAAACCATGTGGAATGCGGCGTGTGTTGTTGTCGGTAGCAGTAGCGAATGTTTGTCGTGAGTCATTTTGCTTTGAACGCTAAATGGAGTTACATAGTTGAATCACGTGATTCATTCACTTATTTATTTTGTCAGAATGTGACGCATTCCAGTAATTCCAAATCTAGTTTAACATATTTAATAACGTAACATTTGTGGCCAATTTGTTCTTTTGAAGAGTCTAAAAAGATGTATTGATTTATTTTGCACGGAGTCAGTCAACTGTAAAAGAGTTTCGTGTTAACACAGCAAGAACGTTAGCATATTTCTCGTTTGGCTATATTTTGGGGAACCAAATACTAATAACACTAGAGGTATCTAAAGAGAACCAAAAGTGAACGCAATGGTTATTTTTAGGATATATTTTATAACCAAAAACGTAAGTTACCAGGACGTCATGGGAACCAAAGTTAGCTGGGTAATTCTGTACATCTGTAAGATTCTATCTTTGTCAAAGTTCCACATAAGGAAGCAAAAAACAAAACAAAAAAAAAAAGAAATAATGCAAATACACTTACCATATTTGATATAGATATTATCTAAAGGGTATATTATTAATGCATTATTAAGATTGCTCCATCTCATAAAAACCATGATCACAGGATGTCAATGCTCATTTGTTTTGAATAAGTAACTTAATGGATAATTTTTTTTAAAGGTATTCTGCGTTTATCATTTCTTTTGTCTTCACAATTGCCTTTTAGACTTGCTATAATTGTTTATTGTATTGTTTATTATATATAACTGTATTGTTTAAAATAGAATAACCCACAAACTGTCACAAACATTTAAAAAAGTTTGTTTCGAGGGATGGAATACATTGCTGGGAAATGTGGGATTAAATAGGTTTATTCCCTGCTTTCCTTTTATGACCAGATGGCAAATGAAGCAAAACCTTGTCAATGTGATATCGGGGATACGATTGAATATGGAGGTCTTGGAGAGGAAGTTCAGATCGAGCACATTAAAGCTTATGTGGTGAAGCCTCAAGCATCAGAGAAGGCCATTATTGTAATTCAAGATATTTATGGATGGCAGCTTCCAAACACTAGATACATGGCTGACATGCTCTCAGCCAATGGATACATGTAAATATCTGGCTTATATTGTTATAAATATTAAAATTGTTCAGATATCCCTGTTCTTACTTGATTATGTTGCATTTGCAGTGCTATATGTCCAGATTTCTTTGTCGGAAAAGAGGCATGGAGCCCATCTCAAGACTGGTCAACATTTCAGCAGTGGCTTGAGGACAAAAAGCCTACAGACATCAAAAAGTACGAGTTCAATAAACTCAATGTTCTTATTTGATGCACTTGACCATGCCTTCAAGGAGAGACTGAACAATCTTTTTGTTTTCCCAGGGAAGTGGATGTTGTATTGTCGTACCTGAAGGAGCAGTGTGGTGCAAAGCATATAGGTGTTGTGGGTTTCTGTTGGGGTGGTGTTGCGACACACTACATTGCTCTTCAGTATCAAGAAATTAAAGCTGGCGTCTCAGTCTATGGTAATGTATTGGTTGCATTTATGAACAATCAAGGATACAAAAAATATGTGTCAATATGCTGTCTGCAATCCAAGCCACTGTACATACATTAATTTAACGTATAAATTACGTAACAGGTATCGTTAGAGAGCGGGAAGACAGGTTTGATCTCAAGAGTCCAACCCTCTTCATATTTGCGGAAAATGATGCAGTCATTCCACTTGATCAGGTAAGCTGAAGTTTTGTCCTCAAAGTCGATGTGTTAGAAGCAGGAAAATGGAAACCTTGGGTCCTGCCATCCATGTGGATGTTACTTTGAAAAGTACCACCTATCTAAGCATTGTTGCAGACCATGTACACCCTTTCATGAAAACGGTATTCAATGGTGACTGTGGCCTCTTTCAGCAGGATAATGCACCCTGCCACAAAGCAAAAATGGTTCAGGAATGGTTTGAGGAACACAAGTTTTAGGTGTCTTGGCCTCCAAATTCCCCAGATCTCAATCCAATCGAGCATCTGTGGGATGTGCTGAACTAACAAGCCTGATCCATGGAGGCCCCACCTCTCAACTTACAGGACTTAAAGGATCTGCTGCTAACATCTTGGTTCCAGATACCACAGCACACCTTCAGGGGTCTAAGGGAATCTATAGCTTGACGGGTCAGGGCTGTTTTGGCAGCAAAAGGGGGACAAACACAAAATGAGGACAATGTTATGCCAGATCAGTGTGTATGTGTATATATATATACAGGTCCTTCTCAATAAATTAGCATATTGTGATAAAGTTCATTATTTTCCATAATGTAATGATAAAAATTAAACTTTCATATATTTTAGATTCATTGCACACCAACTGAAATATTTCAGGTCTTTTATTGTTTTAATACTGATGATTTTGGCATACAGCTCATGAAAACCCCAAATTCCGATCTCAATAAATTAGCATATTTTATCCGACCAATAAAAGAAAAGTGTTTTTAATACAAAAAAAGTCAACCTTCAAATAATTATGTTCAGTTATGCACTCAATACTTGGTCGGGAATCCTTTTGCAGAAATGACTGCTTCAATGCGTGGTGGCATGGAGGCAATCAGCCTGTGGCACTGCTGAGGTGTTATGGAGACCCAGGATGCTTCGATAGCGGCCTTAAGCTCATCAAAAGTGTTGGGTCTTGGGTCTCTCAACTTTCTCTTCACAATATCCCACAGATTCTCTATGGGGTTCAGGTCAGGAGAGTTGGCAGGCCAATTGAGCACAGTAATACCATGGTCAGTAAACCATTTACCAGTGGTTTTGGCACTGTGAGCAGGTGCCAGGTCGTGCTGAAAAATGAAATCGTCATCTCCATAAAGCTTTTCAGCAGATTGACCCTGCCCTTGATAAAACACAGTGGACCAATACCAGCAGCTGACATGGCACCCCAGACCATCACTGACTGTGGGTACTTGACACTGGACTTCAGGAATTTTGGCATTTCCTTCTCCCCAGTCTTCCTCCAGACTCTGACACCTTGATTTCGGAATGACATGCAAAATTTGCTTTCATCCGAAAAAAGTACTTTGGACCACTGAGCAACAGTCCACTGCTGCTTCTCTGTAGCCCAGGTCAGGCGCTTCTGCCGCTGTTTCTGGGTCAAAAGTGGCTTGACCTGGGGAATGCGGCACCTGTAGCTCATTTCCTTCACACGCCTGTGCACGGTGGCTCTGTCCACTGCTTCCGCAGGTCCCCCAAGGTCTGGAATCGGTCCTTCTCCACAATCTTCCTCAGGGTCCGGTCACCTCTTCACGTTGTGCAGCGTTTTTTGCCACACTTTTCCCTTCCCACAGACTTCCCACTGAGGTGCCTTGATACAGCACTCTGGGAACAGCCTATTCGTTCAGAAATTTCTTTCTGTGTCTTACCCTCTTGCTTGAGGGTGTCAATGATGGCCTTCTGGACAGCAGTCAGGTCGGCAGTCTTACCCATGATTGCGGTTTTGAGTAATGGGGAGTTTTTAAAAGCCTCAGGAATCTTTTGCAGGTGTAATTTTGATTCAGGTGATTAGGTTAATAGCTCGTTTAGAGAACCTTTTCATGATATGCTAATTTTTTGAGACCGGAATTTTGGGTTTTCATGAGCTGTATGCCAAAATCATCAGTATTAAAACAATAAAAGACCTGAAATATTTCAGTTGGTGTGCAATGAATCTAAAATATATGAAAGTTAAATTTTTATCATTACATTATGGAAAATAATGAACTTTATCACAATATGCTAATTTATTGAGAAGGACCTGTATATATAATTATATATATATATATATATATATAAAATCTATCTCTCAAGAAACATTTATTTGAAATCCATTTCATTTTAAGACTTAAACTGCGTTCAAAGGTTTGGGGTCAGTACGTTTTTTTTAATAGAAATGAGTTTCAAATAAATTTTTTTTTTTTTTAAGAATCCTGAAAAAATGCGTTATGGTTTCCACAAACATATAAAGCAGCACAACGGTTTACACCATTGATAAGAAATGTTTCCTAAGCACCAAATCAACATATTAGAATGATTTCTGCAAATTAAGCTTTGCATGACAGGAATAATTTACATTAAAAAAAAATGAGAATAGAAAACTAAATATATTAAAGTTATTTCGATCAATAAATACAGCCTTGGTGAGCATTTTTAAAAAACAATAAAGACTCAACTTTTGAATGGTGTATATACATAAATATGCCTTCATCATAGTTATGATTAATTGCTGCCACAATAAAGTATGATGTGACATGGATAATGAGCTTTATTTGATTTAGACCCAACAAATGTTTTCAGGCCAAACAGCTCAATTTAAGTTTAATCAGATCACAATTCTCTTTAAAATGGTTAGATAAATGGGGTAAATGTAATCATGACCCCACTGTATTAAATATCTCATATCATGGCCATGAACTGTATACAATAATTCAATGATGTTTATTGTTCTCTAACTTTTAACCAAGGTGACCACACTAGAGACAAGACTGAAGGAAAAGTGCACTGCTGACTTCCAAGTGAAAATCTTCCCTAACCAGACACATGGGTTTGTCCATCGCAAGAGAGAAGATATCAACCCAGATGATAAACCCTACATAGAGGAAGCCAGGAAAGATATGATCAACTGGTTGAATAAGTACATGTAAACTGCAACAGGTTAAAATGACTGAAGTGAAGGTTAAACATTTTCTAATGACAAAGTATAATGATAAAAAGCAGTCAATCTGAAAGCGTTTGCATTTCTGCATGTGTATTTTTGAATGATGGCACTTTTTCAACTCAACATAAAAAAAAATAAAGAATGTACATGTCAATGACAACCAAGAGACAAATCTGAAAACAAAAGTTTAATGATCACTTCGGTACTACATTGAACTGCATCAAATGATAAATAACAGTACAGGTTCGACAACACATTCCTTTAGAAGTGCTTGAGACCGTTCATTTCAACACAGCAACACATGGCTCATTCGTCAGGCTCGCCGGGGCCCCTGACGTCATCAATCTTCAGAATCATCTTGACTACTTGAGTGGCCAGAGAAATCTGTTGTTTCTTTCCAATGAGGGTCTCGATCACATGCTGTTTCTTCATGTCTGCAAAGATTTAAGTCAAATATAAGGCCAAATATATTTTATGTATCAGTCTAAGACTGAACTCATTACATATAATAAAAAAAATAAATAAAAAAAACTATACTACTTTTCAAAAGTTTGGGATAAATATGATTTTTTAATACTTGTAACTAATACTTTTATTCAGCAGATGCATTAAATTGAACAAAAGTGACCAGCAAAGATTAACAAATAAATAAATCATAATGCTCTTTTAAACTTTCTAATCAATGAATCCTGGGCAATATGTATCACGATTTCCACAGAAATAAGTGGCATAATTGTTTTCAATATTGATAAGAAATATTTCTTGAGCAGAAAATTAGCATATTAGAATGATTTCTGAAGGATCATGTGACACTGAAGACCGGAGTATTCATGCAGAAAATCCACCTTTTCCATCAAGTTCCATTTTAAAATAAAATGTATTATTTTATAAAATTACCGTTTCTACTGTATTTTTTAAAAATAAATTAAATGTAGTCTTGGTGAGCTTAAAAGACTTCTCCAAAACATTTTAAAATCTTAATAATTTCTAACTTGCTTTTTACACAAGCAAGCACTACTAATAATACAATTCTTTACCTTCTGTTTTTCATACATTTGTTTATTCTGTAGAGTATTTTAAAGAATTATATGAAGTTTATTAAAGAAGTCCATACCATTTGTTGATAAATGTAAGCAGTCAATTCCAAGTGCAGTGTTGTTTTCCTTGACTTGTCGGGCTCTGACCTCAGTCATTGTCTGAATGGGGTTCAAACCACTGTTCTCTGCAAGTGCCATAGGGATGACCTCCAGAGCGTCAGCAAACGCTCTCATAGCATACTGTTCCAGAGAGGGGCACTGGAATAGAAGCACAGCGTTTTAGAAATATGCTTAAAAACCTCAGAATGTAGAGTACAGATGACGGTAAAATACCTTATCAGCTGCCAGGTTGACTGCAAGAGCACAGGCGATCTCTGAGGCACCGCCACCATACACGATGCGGTTATCCTTTACAAGGTTACGGATGACGCACAGAGCATCATGAAGCGCTCTCTTAGCCTCTTCGATAATCTAAATGATTCAGATGAATAGGCAACATTTTTTTAAAAAACAAATTTTATATCTTGAGGGGGCAAAATTTAGCATTTAAATCTCTTTACCATTTTGTTCCCTCCACGGATGAAGATTGTCACAGCCCTAGAGTTCTTGCACTCCTCAATAACCAGCATTCTGTCTTTAGTGGTCCCAAAGCAGATTTCCTTCACCAACCCAGCAGCACCCAACTTTTCTGGGGTCAGCTCACTGAATCGGGGTACGATACGTCCTCCAGTAGCAATGGCGATGAGCTGGAAATGTTTGTATAAAATGTCAAAGTTTGTTTATACTCTCAACAGACATTAGTAACCAGCAGTGCTAAAGATGAAGACAATGTTGTGAGATACCCTAGCGTTCAAAAGTCTGGGGTCTAGAAGTTTTTCTTTGAAAGGAATACTTTTCATACCTAATACTGTACTTATATCTGGCAATGCTGCTTCAGTAATGTGACGTATTTTCAGAGTGAAACAAAATACTGAATGAGAAAAATAGAGGGCGTGGCTTCTTTTTCCACTGCCAATTGTTTGGATGAAAAAAAAAAGTAGGTGTTCCATCCAACAGACTGCATTTGAAAGGGATGCTCTACCCAAAGCCATTGGCTCTGGTTCTAACCAAGCTGTCAAACTGACGTCATCAGAGAGGGAAGGCCATTCCAGAGGGGAAGTATAATTTCAGATTTTGTTTTTAATTAACTTGCACTAGTGTGCTAACAAAGTAAATGGGGTCAATTTTGACCTCATGCTGACATTAAGCAGCACAATTGTTTTAACCATTGATAATATAAAATGTTACTTGAGAACCAATGTGGATCATGTGACACTGCAGACTGGAGTAATGATTATGAAAAAGCACCGGAATAAATAACATTTTAAAAGGTGTTCCAATAGTTATATTTCACAATATCACAGTTTTTAATACATTTTTGATCAAATAAATGGCTGGTGAGCAGGAGACTTCTTGCAAAAAAAAAAACAACCAAACAAAAGACCCCAAACTTTTAAACAGTTGTGTATTGCAGTGTAGTTTGAACAAACCTCAATCTCAGGTCCACCGACCCAGCGGACGGCAGGAAGCTCATTCTGTAGGAGTAAGTGATTGGCCTCGTCGTCAAACCCCCACTGGCAAATGGCAAGATTCGCCCCAGTATCCTTGACCTTTAGGAGAAGTGTTGGAACAAAAACTAAATTAATTTCTATGATCAGTGATATTCATTGATCGTTAAAATCAAACTGAGGATGTTAGATTTAATTAAATCTGCCCTCATTATTCCAGAATATTTGTCGAGGGCCGTCATGCAGATTGAGAAAACATCATATCTAATTTTTGTATTTTTAACAATTATATAAAAGGTCAAAAGACCTTAAAAACAAAGAAACTGATAATATATATTTAATGCACTAATCTGTCAATGTAAAATAAAATGCTATTAAATCTCCCTGTTTTTCTTGTACCAATATATTTTCAGACAATTTCCCTTATTTTATAGCTTTAGAAAAATTCACTGAAATACAAATTCTAAAATACATATTAAATAATGTACAATATTAAATATTCTTACAAAAATAATGAATTAAAACAATATCCCTTAGGAAAGTACGCAAACAGAACAAGTAATATACAGACCTGACGAATCATTTCCTGAAACTTATCCTTCTCATACTTCTGCAGAGCTTTATAGTCCTCCACTGAGGTCACGTCAAGCTTGTGCTTGGTTTTGGGCTTGGGTGGTTCAAATGGGCAGGTGAGGATGGCGATTTTTGTGTCTTTCAGTACCTGGAGAAATATATAAAGCATACTTATTAATGAAGACCTTACACATGATGTCATGCATGTGCAACCAGGAATGAATATAAACAGTAAACACAAACCTTGGGCATCTGAGGGTGACTGAACTCTTTGTCCACAATGACACCTTTGATGAGCTGAGTGTCCTCTAGTTTACCACCAACTTTCCCTTCCACTTTAATGAGCTCGAAGTCGACATCCTTCCTTTCCATGTCTGCAACTGTCAGGATGGCATTGACAGCAATCTCTGCCATCTGTCTGTGGCACCGGTTGATCCTACAAACCAAAAAAAAAAAAAAAGGGATTACTTTGATGATAATCTCTTACAATAATCTCAGTAATAAACTGTTTTCAATTTTCAAACAACTAATAACAGAGACACTCACACTTTGGACCCTAGCGTGGTCATGGCCGTCTGAATAAGAGACTCTGTGTTGTTGGGATCCACTGGGAAACTGTCACCAATTTTGTCGAGCTCCTTGATTGCAATCTTTGCGGCCTGGTCATAACCATCGGCGATCCTGATGGGGTGAATGCCTCTGTCTAACAGCTGCTCAGCCTGTTCCAGAAGAGCTCCTGCCAAGACTACAGGGGCAAACATACACATTAGACCACAAAGCTACATTGAGTAAACATGATTCAAACTAACTACAATATAGCACTTTTGAGGTGAACTTCAACATAGTACATATTAAAATAAGTCTAGTTGTCTACAACTATAGCTTATGGCTAGGCATAAACGGAATTACATTCTATCTACAAATTTTAGATTATCTATAAAAAATAAAATACGATTCAAAAGTCTGGGTTCTGTAAGATTTTTTCAATGTTTTTTAAAGAAGTCTCTTATTCTTACCAATGCTGCATTCATTTGATCAAAATACAGTAAACAGTACAATTGTGAAAAATAACATTTAAAATACTATTTGTTTTATTATTTTCAATTACCTTCAAGACAATGTATTCCTATGATGGCAAAGCTGAATTTTCAAAAGCCATTACTCCAGTCCAGTGTCACATGATCATTCTAATATGCGGATTTGCTACTCAAGAAACATTTCTTATTATTATTATCAACTGTGAATACAGTTGTGCTGATCACTTTTTTTTTCATGATTCCTTTGATGAATATAAAGTTTGAAAGAACAGCATTTATTTGAAATGGAAATATGTAACATGTATTTACTGTCACTTTTGATCAATTTAAAGGGATAGTTCACCCAAAAATAAAGATTCTGTCATATTTTACTCACCATCAAGTTGTTCCAAACCTGTATGAGTTTCTTTGTTCTGCTGAACACAAAAGATAAAATTTTGAAGAACGTTTGTAACAAAGCAGATAGAGCAACCATTGACTACCATAGTATTTTTCCCCCTAATATGGTAGTCAATGGTTGCTCTATCTGCTTGGTTACAAACATTCTTCAAAATATCATTTTTTGTGTTCAACAGAACAAAGAAACTCTCATTTTTGAAATTTTCATTTTTGTGTGAACTATCCCTATTAAAATCACCATGCAATCAAAACTGACCACTCTTATTTTTATTAGCAGTATTTATTATACAGCATATATTTATCTGTGCACATCTTTTTGCCCTTTTAATCTTTTTTAAAAATAACTTCCCCTTCCTCTTGCAGTGACATCTCTTCTGTTCTGATAACATGTTCACTGGCACAATGGTGAGACCACCTGTCACTCACATGACATCACAGCAACAGCAAAAAATGCTTGAGAAGCCGTTTAGCTCGGTATACATCACAAATAGGGAAGAAAAGACTATCATCCACAACCTCAAATAAGATGATTCTATATAAAATAGCTGATTAGAGAACATGGACATTGAAATAAAATATTGAGAGGCTGAAAACTGCTAAAAAAAAACTTTTACTATGCATACAAATGCAAATCTTAACAAATGATAAAGAAATCAAAATGCTTGAAGAATTCTGTGACCCACTGAATTTTGTATCATATCGTTCAAGATTTAAAATATTTAAATACACATGTCAAGTAGTAGAAAATGTGTATTATTCAGTATCTTAGTTGATATGCCCATTACTCTTATCAAGCTCTTATTTCTTACTGAGACAGCAACGCGGCTTTTTAATAATGACCATGCTGTGCTCATTTTATTCATAGTTTACAATCAGTCATTCATGCATCATACTGTACAAGGTTAAAAAAAAGTCTAAATGCACATTTCAAATTTCAGAAAATGTGTATGATGCAGTATTTTAATTTATATTTCTCATGGCAGGCTGATTTCGGAGAGAAGCGCAGAGATGGCAATGCGACTATTGATTTGCAATCATTGTGCTCTTTTCATTAATAGAGTGGAATAACTTGTTTATAGCTATAATATTGTGCCATCACTAAAATATATATACACACACACACACACACATATATATACACACACACATATATACACACACACACACACACACACATATATATACATATATATATACATATATATATATATATATATATATAAAATGTGTGTGTGTGTGTATAAAGATTTTACTGACCCCGAAACGTTTGAAGGGTAGTATATATGATCGTATATTTTATTCAAATAATTTTCTTTGCCATTTTAGATGAGCCCCATGTAATTTCTGACCCTGATACAATTTAATGGTACCTGAAAGGATTTAAGGAAGTTAAGGAAATAAACCAAAATATTTAATAAACAAACATGCAAATGTGTGGAGTTTGATCAATGACAAGCATTAAAAAGCCACATTCTGCACACCATGTGCAGTTTAGCCGGTTATTACGTTTAGTCAGGAAAAGGGAGGTGTCAAAGAACAGCAACTCACCAACAACACCAGTGGTTCCATCTCCAATTTCATCATCTTGAGACTTGGAGAGTTCAACCATGAGCTTGGCAATCTGATGTTCGACATCCATCATGCTCAGGATCGTTGCACCATCATTGGTCACGGTCACCTCACCATCCCTATCCACCATCATCTTGTCAAGTCCTGTGAACAGTATTCATTAAGAAAACAGCATGGAATGGACTAGCAAGACAACCTGCAGAACTGAGGACTTACCATTTGGCCCCAGAGATGTTTTCAGGGTGCCTGCAACTGCCTTTGCTGCCATGATGTGAGACTGAAACGGACAAGAAAAACATTACAATAAAAATATACCGGTATGCACATTACTGATAGAACAGATCTCATATTGTTCTGATAGACAGTACGCTGCGTCACAAACAACAATACTCTTGATGTGATTCTTGACAATAAGCACAATAAGTAGTTTGCATCAAAATAAGGTCAAGAGACAATTATAGCTTTCTAATGAATAAAAACTATATTTCTTGTTGTATGTCTCGCTGTTTGCGCATCATGACTCAACGCCGCTAGAGGAAGCACATGGACCATCCGCTGCTTGACATGAGGCGCATTGATTATTTGTCGCATTAGACAATAAAATACGCAATAAAGGAAGTCATTATCTCTATGTCAGACTGCAAAAGCACATTGCTATAAGTGATCGTTTAAAACATGAGACAGTTTGAAGTTTTCGGGATTACAGATATGATTAAATGAACTGTTAAAAAAGCTCAGAGAGCCGCTAGCCCGTTAGCTTTTGTACCTTCAGCGCTTCCAGGCCAGTCAAGCGAGACTTCTTGTCCTGGTCCTTAATGATGAGGAAAGGCCTTCCATATTCATCGAAGGCAAGGGTCCCAAGTGCGGACATGTTTAATCTCCAGCCCAGTGAAATGCACAGCAATATAAAATGATTTTATTCAAGAGAGTTGACTCCTTTAGCCGTGCACCTCGCTGCGCGGATCTGCCGGCTAGTTCTGGAAGAATCTTGGGGCGGGACGGACCAAACCAAGTGGAGTATGTCATGATATCCGCGGCATTTTGGGGTAAATGTATAAGCGTCATAGAGTCATTCATTAAATAAAACATATCAAACAATTTAAATAATACAATTATTTAGGAAATAGAAAGAAAGAAACATATCTACCAATTTTACAAAATTGAAGTATATTAATGGTTTATCCTACTATCGCGATAACTCTAACAATTAACGCGAGTTCAGCCACAGATTTATATGTCATGCGAATTGACTAGACTTATTGAGGTCTGTCATTGACTAGTGTATCAATTCATTTACAAGTTGTTTATTTCTGCAAGGCCATGTGTATCCGGTTACCTAGTCCAACAGTTCATACTTATGAAAGCATGCTAGTGAGGAATTCAGTATGTGTCTCGGCCGACGACGTGTTTGGAGTTGTCATTTATAAAATCAAGGTATATTTTATTCATTTAATCAATTCAACCCCACCGCTCACATTTTACATTTGTGACCGACATTTGTTTTTAAGTTTGGATAGTCTAAATAGAGTTGTTGATGTATTTGACACAGGACTGTCAACTAAATGAAAGTGCTGACTGTTTTGATTTATTTGGCATGTTTTACATGGCTTATGTAAATAGTCACATGATCAGAGCTGTTAAATTCCAATTTACACATATGAAAAATTATGTTTTTTTCTCCATAAACATCATGCAGATCACATTTAAATAAAAGTATATACAGTATGTATAGCAATTAGTATTCAGTCATTTGACAATGAAAGGATTGAATTCTATTGTTTTACGTGTCAGATTCAGGACATAATAAAAAATCAGCTGGTCCTTGGCAGGACATAAAATGAGGTATATGAACAACATCTGACATATTAAACTGTGTCATTATTTATTTAACAAAATCTAGGCTAAAATGGAGAAGCCATGGGTGACAAACTAAGTACACCCTTACTGTTAACATAGGAATTAAGAGGGTAAGTAGCAGTTAGGCACTGCTAATCAAATGTCTTTGATTAACTGATCATCAGCAAGTGTGATCACCTCTATAAAAGCAGAAGTTTGCTGGTCTGGAGTATTCACGTGTCTGTTAACACAATGCCAAGGAGGAAAGTCATCAGCAATGATCTTAGGGAAGCAATTGTTGGTGCCATCAATCTGAGAAGGGTTATACGGCCATTTCCAAATAATTTGAAGTCCATTATTCTACAGTGAGAAATATTATTCACAAGTCGAAAGCATTCAAGACAATTGCCAATCTTCCCAGGAGTGGATGTCCCAGTAAGTTCACCCCAAGATCAGACCGTGCAATGCTCAGAGAAATTGCAAAACACGTAAGAGCTACACCTCAGACTCTACTGGCCTCAACATGTTAAATATTAAAGTTCATGACAGAACAATTAGAAAAGACAGGACACACATGGCATGTTTGGAAGGGTTGCCAGGAGAACGCTTCTTCTCTCTAAAACGAACAGGGCAGCACGGCTTAGGTTTGCAAAGTTTCATTTGAACAAACCTCAAGACTTCTGGAACAATGTCCTTTGGACAGACGAGACCAAAGTGGAGATGTTTGGCCATAATGCACAGCTCCACGTTTGATGAAAACTAAACACAGAATATCACCACAAACGCCTCATACCAACGGTCAAGCACGCTGGTGGTGGGTTGATGATTTGCCACAGGACCTGGGCATCTTGCAGTCTTTGAGTCGACCATGAACTCCTCTGTATACCGAAGTATTCTAGAGTCAAATGTGAGGCCATCTGTCTGACAGCTAAAGCTTGCTGGATCATGCAAAAGCACAATGATCTCAAACACACCAGCAAATCTACAACAGAACGGCTGAAAGAAAAGAGTTGAGGCGTTGCACTGGCCCAGTCAAAGTCCAGACCTCAACCAGTGTGCAATTCTGTGCCGGGACCTTAAGAGAGCTGTGCATAAACATTATGCCTGCAAGCTATTATAAACGATTTGCTCCTTTTTAAAGAAGAGCGGCCAAAATTCCTCCAGAACGATGTGAGAGACTGATTAATTCATACAGAAAACGATTACTTCAAGTTGTTACTGCTAAAAGTGTCTCTGCAAGCAGTTTGTCACATATGTCTTCTCCATTTTGGCTTTATTTTTGTTAAATAAATAATTACAGTGTAATATGTCATGTGTTGTTCTTCATCTGAGGTTGTATTTACATGATTTTAAGACCTGCTAATGACCAGATGACCTGATACGTAAAACCATAGAATTCAAAAGGGTGTTCTTTTTCACATTACTGTATGTGTAGTCCACTCTATTATAGTATATAATGCTTGTATGTATTATGAATGTGATATTAAGAAGAGATTGCACTCTCATAAATCTTGATCACAAGCCATGTAAACACAGTGTTAAAAAATATAAATACAGAACCTTATTTTAGAATAAGCAAAATACTACACATTTTTCACATTACAGTTAAACGAAAGAAATATGTAAATTAAATATAAATGCTTATATACATTTTTGTAAAAGATTATTACAAGTTTTATTTTACCCAAATGTTTTAATTCATTGTTTATTAAATAATATTTATACATATTTTATTTAAAACAAATAATAATTTATGAACGTATACACAATATATTATATTTTGTTTGTTAAATTATGTTACATAATATACTTTTTTTTATTGCTTCGCTCTCAGAAAAAAAGGTACAAAAGCTGTTACTGAGATGGTATCATTTCAAAAGGTACTAATATGCACTTTTTAGGTACTTATATGCACACATTAGTGGTAAATCAGGTACAAAGGTATACCTTTTGAAAGTGTACTGCCCCAGTGACAGCTTTTGTTTTCACAACATGCAGACATGATTTTCAACATTTTAACTCCCTTTGTGCAGCTATGATAATATGCCGTGTGAAGTTGCTGCTCGCTTCTTGATACTGTATGGATCTCAGCGCGGTCAGGCTCAGTCAATAGCTGAAGAGATCTGCGAACAAGCAGCTGAACATGGATTTACAGCTGACATCTGCTGTCTGAGCAACCAGGACAAGGTTTGTTTCTTTATCATTACTTTCTTTCGTGGATATCAAATCTTGGACAGTCACATATCAGAACTGACTGATGTTGTAACTTGTGTATTCCCATGCATCCCCAGTACAACGTTGACAGAGAAATCCGCCCAGTTGTTTTTGTGGTTTCCACAACCGGTGATGGTGATCCTCCAGACACTGCTCAGAAGTTTGTGAGAAAGATCAAGAATAAATCTCTGCCGCACGACCACCTGTCCCATCTGCGTTATGCACTGTTAGGTAAGATGCTCTTTCTGTTATGCAAGCGTGCGCTCTTCCCATGAGCACTTTTTCATGCTGTTATATATGCAGCTCTGGGAGACACAAACTATGCAAATTTCTGCAACGGGGGCAAGACCATTGATAGACGTCTGCAGCAACTTGGTGGAAAACATTTCTATGCCACTGGGCATGCAGATGATGGCACCGGGTAAGCATGCATGTTAAATAACAATATAAAAAAAAAATCAGATTTTCTGATATATTGCCTTGTCAAACTCTGGGACACTTTTCTTTTCAGACTTGAAGTAGTGGTGGATCCTTGGATTGAGGGACTCTGGGACGCTCTGAATAAAACATTCTCTAACATGTCCTCTTCAAATCAACAGGAAGCTGCCCGAAGTGACTGTACACAAGACAATAATCATGAAAATGCATCCGGCCAGGAAAAAAACAAGTCAGATTTAGAAGTTGATTTTCATCTTTTAAAGCTGAGTGAAATAGGCTCAGAAAAGGGGAAAACTGTTACATCTGACAGCAATGATGCAGAGACTCGCTCTACCACATTGGTTGCATCCCTGAAGAAATCTTTACCACCGTTGTCAGAGTGTGTTCTTAATGTTCCTGCTCTTCCCCCTTCGTATCTAGAGGTCGTTTTGGAACAGGCATCAACTGAAGGGGTATGGACTTCCTGGAAAATCAACATTTATAAAGTATAGAGATTAATCTTAATTTTGGGCTTTGAATAAATGTGTTGGCTAGTGTTGGTTCAACCTTTTTGGAGTCAAAAAGGTTGAAAACCACTGGTAGGGATAGTATGGGATCAAATATATATATTTTTTAATTCTGTCTATTAATCTACCAATTAACATACTCCGTTCACAGGAGGCGGTCCCATCTGGTAAAGAAGGTTATTGTGAAGTGCCCATTTCAAAAGCAGTTCAATTAACGCGAGATGATGCAGTGAAATCTGCCATCTTACTGGAGCTTGATATTTCGGTAAGCATATATTTTTTCAAATAGGGATGCTCCAATATTAAAATTCTGGCTAATATAAATGAGCCGATAATTATTTAAATACTAAACAAATTATTTGTTTATAATTATGACCAATAACAAATAAATGTAGAGAAAACATTATTACCTAAATAAGTTGCCCAAAAAATACCCTAAAAACTCAAATCAGCCACTTTAAATGCTACAAGGGAATTAAGTCATCACAACATTATTATTATTCATTATTGGAATTAGCTAAAGATTACAATTAACAGTTATGAAAATATACCTTTCATTGAGTGTTAGATGATGACAAAGGTAATCTAAACAAAAATGGGGAAAAATATATATATTGTGAAATATTACAATGAAAAATAATGGTTTTCTATTTTAATATACTTTAAAATATAATTTATTTCTGTGATGGTAAAGCTTATTTTTCAGCATCATTACTCCAGTCTTCAGTGTCACATTATCCTTCATAAATCAGTCTAATAGGCTGATTTATTATCAATGTAGGAAACAGTTGTGCTGCTTAATGTTTTTTGGAACCTGTGATGTTTTTCAGGATACTTTGATTAATAAAAAATAAAACAAGAACAGCATTTATTTAAAATAGAAATCTTTTGTAACAATATACACTACCATTCAAAAGCAATTAAAAAAAAAAAAAATTAATACTTTATTCAGCAAGGATGTGTTAAATTGATAAAGAGTGATAGTAAAGATTGATATTGTTAGAAAAGATTTCTATTTTGAATAAATGCTGTTCTTCCTAACTTTTTATTCATCAAAGAATCCTGAAAAAAGTATCACAGGTTCCAAAAAAATGTTATCAGCACAACTGTTTCCAACATTGATAATAAATCAGCATATTAGAACGATTTCTGAAGGATCATGTGACGCTGAAGACTGGAGTAATGATGCTGAAAATTCAGCTTTGCCATCACAGAAATAAATTATATTTGAATGTATATTACAAATAAAACAGGTTAATTTAAACTGTAATAATATTACACAATGTTACAGTTTTTTATCAAATAAATGGAGCATTGATGAGCATAAGATACTCAAAAAAAGGAAAATATTTAAAATAGTAATGTTTCCAAACTTTTGACTCGTACTGTATGTTCAGTAATGCCTACTCAACAGTTTAGTTTAGAATGTATTTTTGGATCAGTCAAATAGTCATATTTATGTTTTCCTCCAACCAAAAATATATATGTCTTGTTCTCTGTGTAAGAGTTCACATAAATGTTGTCTCTCCAGGAGCAGGATGTTGCTTATCAGCCTGGAGACTCCTTTGAAATTCGCTGTCCAAACAGAGCTAGCGAAGTTGAAGAGTTGCTGCTCAGACTGGATCTGCAAATGCAAAAGAATTGTGCTGTTCAGGTCACCTTGCTTAAAAACAGCAGCAAGAAAGGTACTGCAGCCATTGTTGACACAATCAGTGACACCAGGGGCCTATACCATGAAGCCGGTTTAGATGGCTAGCCTGATATGTTTAAGCTTAGTTTGTGCTAATCCTGGGTTTTGGGTACCATTAAAATGGTTTGGCTTTTAGCAGTGTTCATCTCCATAGTAACTTAGCACTCCACGGCTAACCTGCTCCAGGGCAGGTTATTTTCTGAATAAGAGATCAAACTGAAATTGGACCAATCAGCTGTGAGCAAAGTGACACACCTTTGATGCAATAAAGTCACTCCCCCTGTTTCTACTCTAAATTAAAGGTCACTACATAGTAAATGGCTATTAAAGACTAAAGCGTCTGGCTTTTAACAATGCGTATTTATAATAATAATAATTTTGAATGATTTAGATATCATTTATGTAATTATACCCGTAATCAATTACACAGTATCATTTTAGTTAATCAATCATTAATAGGCACTTAGTTGAAATTAATATAAATAGCCTATACAAAGGTCATACAAATAAGCTTTAAAATCAATAAATAAAGCTATACTACATGTGAGTTTAATGTTCAATTCTCTATATATCAACTAAACTATCTTCATAACTTTTACTTGCATTGACGTAGTGAATATTTTCTTTAAGTTGTACTCTTTTATAGACAGCTCTTTTCTTCTTGCTGTGTAAATTTGTTTAAATTCTTAATATTTTTCAATCATGTAATATTCTGCAGAAGAGAGAAATGAATCTCGCTGCTTCTCTTGCGAGAAGTGAATCTCAGTTTTACTGATCCACAGCATGTGATTGGCTGTTCACTACTGATGTCACAGCTAAACTCCTAAACTCAGGATCAAAGCCTGAGTTGATAGAGAAAGCTGATGATCAGCATCATGGGACCAACAAAGCCTGAATAGATTGGTTTGGCTAAACAAACTCAGGGTTACAGGATTAGTTTCGAGTTGACAAAACCAAACCAATTCAATCTGGCTTTGTTGTTTCCATGATGCTGATCATCAGCTTTCTCTGTCAACTCAGGTTTTGATCCTGAGTGTGTGGTTCATGAAAGTGTGACATCAGTACTGCACAGCCAATCACATGCCTTTCAACACAGAGAAAGTGTGATTTACTTCTCGTGAGAGAGCCAACATAATTCAAAACTCTTTTACAGAAGATTAAGAGATTGAAGTAAAGAATTTAAAAACTAAATGCTTAATCATTTATGAACTAAAATTGCTTGTGTGTAATGGATTAAGGGTATATGAATTATATATATTTCATTATATAAATCAATTATAAATCATTTAAAGTTATATTAAGTAATTATCATTAAAGCCAGTCAATAATTTTTTTAATCATATTGTGGCCTTTAATTTGGAGCAAGAGAAACTGGGGGAGTAACTTATTGCATCAGACATGTCAATTTGCTCACAGCTGATTGATCCAATTTCAGTTTGAGATCTCTTATCCAGAACATAACCTGCTCCAGAGCTGGTTAGCTATGGAGTTTAAGTTGCTATGATGATGAACACAGCTAAAAGCCAAGCCACTTGCGTGGTACCTAAAACCCAGGATTGGCGCAATCTAAACTGAAACTTACTGGGCTAACCTGCGAAACTGGCTTCATGGTACATGCCCCAGGAACATTCTCCTCAAACTGTGCTAGTACAGAGATAATATAATGTATTCTGCCCACAAGTCAGAGAACTAGATTAAGATTGGACAACCTGAAATGTTGAATAAATACATTTAGTTTACAGCCAGTTTTTTTTTTCTTTTACAGCAGCAAAGGTTCCACTTCACTTCCCACAGAACGGCTCTTTGCAGTTTATTCTCACCTGGTGTTTGGAGATAAGGAGCATTCCAAAAAAAGTAATTTTGTGTTATTAACTGTATTTAATGTTGTAGTTTCTGTGCTGTTGAAATTCTGAACCTTTGATTTAGCATTAGCGCTCAATTTATATGCAACGGTGCTTTTGATGTACCGGTGAGAAGGATTTGTTTAGTTTTCATGGTCTGTGATCTGTAGTCTGAAGTTCCTGGACAGACTCCGTATGCTGTTCTCTTGTGCTTTCAGGGGTTTGTGCGAGCGTTGGCGGACTTCACTCTGAGCAGTTCAGAGAAAAGAAGGCTTCTGGAACTGTGTAGCAAACAAGGCTCAGCAGACTACAACAGCTTTATCAGGGACACCAACAAATGTGTGCTGGATCTCCTTCAGGCCTTCCCATCCTGCCTACCTCCGCTCAGCCTCCTGTTTGGTCAGTAAACACGCGTGATCTGCTTTGAATTCACTGGAATGGGAATGTTTTCTGCATTTCATACATTTCCTATCAGTATATGCAGTTTGCATGGTAAATGTGCCTGATGTTTTCTAGTATTTGCAGTGCCGGTACCACCAGGTGGCAGTAAAACAACATCAGATCAGAGGTCCAGCTCTGTTTTTTTTGCTCTCCTTTTAAAGGCAAAATACTGTTCTTTAACTGCAAGTATACCCTCTGAAAAAATACATTATAAACTTTGCAATAGCTGTATTGAAAGTCTTACCAAAGCATAGCAGGGCACACAAGGAGAATGATGATACATTTAGGACATATAAATGAAAAAATGAAGGCTGTCAGTCAATTAATATAAATTATCATGATCTCATAATAAATTTTTTTTTATGTTTTAGTCTCTTATTCTCACCAAGGTTGTGTTTATTTGATACAAATACAGTAAAAATAGTACTATTGCATAATACTATTACAATTTAAATGAAATGTTTTCTATTTTAATATATTTTAAAATGCCATTTATTTTTGTAATGTCAAACCAGCCATTACTCCAGTCTTCAGTGTCACATGATCCTTCAGAAATCATTCTAATATGCTAATTTGGTGCTCAAGAAACCTTTCTTATTATCAATTGTGCTGCTAAATATTTTGTGGAAATATGATATATTTTTCAGGATTCTTTGATTTAATAGAACGTTCAAAAGAACAGCATTTACTTTTTAAATATGAATTGCAACATTAATGGTGTCCTTGCTGTTACTTTAATGGTCAGTTTAATGCATCTTTTCTGAGAAAAAACATTTGCTCTCCGGTAGTGTAGGTTTAGCACACTGTACACAAAATCAATGTGCCATGTAATTGGCTTTGTCAATACAAATATTATATTTTCTAATAATAAACCTTATATAATCTTTTGACCAATATTTGGTGGGATATGTTGTTTTGGAGATTTTTTTTTCTTTGTCGTAAAGTAAGCCTCTGCTGTGAAATGCAATAAAATTCTCCATCAAGGTGAGAAATGTGCAGTCACCTTGATTTTGAGAAACAGCTGGTATAGCTGAAATTATTTATGCATACCATACTGTAGATATAGAGAACTGCAGGATAATCATAATGCAGTGACCCTCACTGATTTATGCGGATGTGGCTGGCCAGTGGATTGTTGCATTGGATGCATATACATGTAAAGTTTTAATCTGCGCAAATATTACTGCGACTTTGGCAAATTAAGGATTAGCATGGTCATTCCCCATGGCAAAAGAGGCTGGTTGAGCAGCGTCTGACAACACATTCATTTTATTTCCAAAATCACTCTGCACTGCTGTGTTCTGACAGTAAGATCATTGTCATCAGTCAAACTGACTTTCAGGCTTTTCCGACATTAAAGTGCAGAGTTTTTCCAGCAAAACACCATGTGCCTTTTTGATGCATTTGTTTGCGCTGACGAGAAGCTGTAATTGCAACAGCTGCTCACTGTATTGAATGTTTGATTGTAATTAATGGATAATATTGTGGACCTTCAGCATCCACATATGGTGTGCTTGAAACAAATATTTTCGAATTGATTCATAATTTCAGTGAATTGGAGAAAATGGTATGGCAGTTTTTGTGGCAAAACACTTTATTTGAGCTGAGAAACAACTACCTCTGTGCTTTTGAAGGAATAGTTCACCCAAAAATGAAAATACTGTCATTTACCCACGCTCAAGTTGTACCAAACCTGTATGAAGTGATGTGCCCCATTGGCTTCTATAGTAAGGAAAAAAATATTATAGAAGTCAATAGGGCCCATTTTTTTATTATTATCAATGTTGAAAATAGTTAATCCTTTTTTTTTTTTTTTACAGATTTGGTTAAATAGATTCTTTACTGAATATTATGATATATGTTCAAAATCCATTGGCTTTAAGGACATTTTGTAAGTAGCAAAATGATCAATTATTGACCTATTGTTTGGCATCGCCTATAGTGCAATTATTGGCCTAGCTGAAATTTCGGTTTGCAAGTAGGTTTAGTAGTTTGTTTCAAAAAATCGACTGAATTTTTCATTGATTATATGTACTGAACTTGCTTTTAACATCAAGCTTGTCCTAAAAAGGCATAGAAAATGAAACACTGCATTGTGAATTTAGCTATTCTGAAAAATTGGACCTCTATAGGTAAACTCAAGAGGCTTGGGTAACATCTAGAGAGGGGATGCCCTAAAAGAGAAACTCAAGACACGGTCGAATAGCCTCAAGGTCACAATGCCATCTCCTCTGATTTCTCCTCTGCTTTATTACAGAACATTTGCCAAAGCTTCAACCCAGAGCCTATTCTGCTGCCAGGTAAGAGACCTTGTTTGAAACACCTGTGTTTTATATTTGGACACACAAATTAAAGCAGAGACATATCCAGGTTTTAGGTCATTATTTCTGTCTCTATCCTCCTTTGATGTTGTGTGGTTTATTATAGACAGGCACGAATTCAATGCGTCACTTACTCTTGCATGATGATGCTCTATTTGTTGTGATCAAAGTCAAACATTGGATGCAAAGGACGCCTTTCAGAACCGCCTGCCACTTTCATTTGTTTTCTGCCCATCTCCTTCAGATTGTAAGTGGTCGGGCATCTACACTAATGTCTTATGTTCAGTGCGCTGATGCTGGTAGAATACACAGAAACATTAGGGCTATGAAATATTAAAGTCCGGTCAGCAGGGGTCCCCAGGGCCCGATACAGGCAGGCTATTAAGAGAGAGATAATGAGGTCCACTGGCTTGCTCATGTTCAGGGTTGGTTCTGGATTGTTAGCACTTAGTCTCTTATTTTTGTCTCATTCCTCAGCTCCAGCCTTCAGCACCCTGGGAAAGTTCATTTCGTGTTCAATGTTGTGGAGGTCCCTGCATGTTCTGAGCATCCAGCGAGGACGGGGTTGTGCACAGGCTGGCTGGTTGATCACGTCTCCTCAATCTTGCAGCCCCTTGGGACGGTACCAGCTTCAGAGTGTCTAGGCACATCAGCCCTGCCGAAGGTTGGCACTGTAGGCATTACACATTAGCAAACCCCTTCACCTACAAATTAGCTTTTCACAGTCCCTGGGAGGATTTGGGCTGAATTGGGTTGTTTGATTGAGGTAAAAGCTGGGCAGAAATAAGCTCTGGAGAAAGTGTACTAATCCTTGCAGCAGAATACAACAACGCCAACAACATATAAAAGCTTTTGATTTAGATGCTATCTACGAAATATATGGTACTGGGTTTGTTAAGGTTAAATAGATGCCGTGTGAGGAGGATTACAGAGTATAGGCATTCCATCACCACTTAGAATTGATTAGATCTAAATGTCATGTCCAGGTACATGTCAGACCTCGCCCCAGCAGCACCTTCCACTTACCATCCGACCCCTCTGTTCCTGTAGTGATGGTGGGCCCTGGAACAGGTGTGGCCCCCTTCATTGGATTTCTTCAACAAAGGTACATCCAGAAGGTTTATCACAATGCTTTTTCCACCCTTTCTTTTTTCTGATATATTTTAGTTGTCATGAAATTAAGTAGTAATAGCAGTGTGAAATGCTATATAACATTTTTGCACGGATTCCAAAATTTGGGCTGATATGGTGTTCATATAATGGCAATATTGGATGAATTGACATGTTATAAATCCATCAGGTCCTATTCTCTGAATTGCGGTGCAAACTAACATGGCGGTGCTCATCGTGCATTATAGATCAGCTGACATGATCATTATAAAGAATTATTATAATAATAATAATAATAATAATAATGTGATATACATTCTAAAATAATGGTCGCCTTAAACTCTGGGGGGTCACCTAGAATATTTTAAACTTGCGTGTGAAAAGGTTAAGCGTTGAAAGGATACTATGACAAAGATATTTCTTCTTCTGAAAAATGATGGCAAATTATGGATTTTTTCACGAATTTAAGACTTGACCTGAAGAAAGACAGACACAGGTAATCACACATGCTCCGTTTCCCTGTTTGCTCTGTGTGTGTGTCTCAGACACAGAGAGCAGACAGAGGTGACAGAGGCAGCGAATCAGGTTCATTGTATTAAATCCTTTAGCCAATGTTCCTCCACAGGATATTTCTTTAGAACAGGATGTGACTGCAGTGCTAAAGTTTGACGTCATCGTATGTTTTACGTCATCAAATTGGGATCGGTTAATGAGATTAGACAAATTTTGTGACTACCGAGTCATAGAATGTGATTACTGGCCGATACTGATCTGCAGCCAATTGATCGGAGCATCTCTACAAGTGTATTTATATAGCACTTTATACGATAGTTTGCTTTAAATCAAGACGTTTTACAGTATTAAACATGAAAAAAACGCGTCAATGTCACTTTCAAGTAACTTCAGTTTCAACTGTAAAGCAGCTCTGCAGTAAGTTCATGTTTTAACTCGTGTCTGACCTTGACGGACTGGAACCAGAGGTGATTTTACACGTCAAAGAAGGTGGAGCCCCAGATTACATAATCATTACGGACCAAGAGTAATTTCTGTGAAGTTCGCTTTGGTGAGCTGTTTCGAACTCCCAAAATGATCTGTTTTCTAAATGACATCATGCCAGTTCGCTATTCAATTTTGCTTTAACTATATCAATAAATTATGCTATTTTGACCGTCCTATTTATAAAGATAAAATATTACGCAATGCAGCTGTTTTCAACATTGTATAATAATTAAAAAATGTTAATTGAGCACCAAATCAGCATATTAGAATGCTTTCTGAAGGATCATGTGACACTGGAGTAATGAGTAATTAAGCAAACTAGTGAACAGACTGAGATTTCATTACATTAGGTCTTAACACAATCAATTAATTTGTACCTTTTACACATGGTAAAGACACAAACATAGCTGTCAGTACAAAAGTCTTTTATCTGAGGAAGCACTCCATGCTCCACAGAGCAGTAAGTGTTAAAAAACAACCTTTTTATCACACATCTTCAGGTTTTAAAAGAGGAAGGAAGTTTCGTAGTATTGATCCTCAAGTTTAAAAGTAACATAAAAACACCTCTAGGGTAATGATAAATCTAAAAAGATTGAAGGAGGAAGAGAAAGTGTAAATGTGCTATTGACCTGCTTCCTGCCACATTATCTGTGATGCCTAATAGTGTTTCTGAAGACCCTGGTGTTACAATAAAGAAGGGCATAAATTCAGGATTTGGCTGTAAAGGTGTCTTGTGGCGGCCTGTCATCTCAGCGTGTGTGATTTATACTCTGTGCCAGGGGCCCATGAAGAGTGACACGCCAGGACTACATATGAATGAAGCCGTCTGCCCTGGTGCAGGGCCGGTCGGTGATGTGATGCCTGCTGTGTGTGTACACGAATAGTTTGTAAATGACACAAGGGTCACAGGTAATCACAGGGGCTAGTGTCCGAGCCGAACGCGGTTGATGAATGTTTCAGACATGTCTGGGGGATGGTGAGAGTGGGATGAGACATTAATGATGAATGACAAAAGTTGTCCACATCACCTTCCAAAATGTCAAGGTCGAGGCAGTCATGCAGCAGAGTGTGTTTGATTTGGCCCCAAGCCATGGATCAATAACAGATTACAGATTAGTTTTAAAAAATATATTTTTTAATTTTTTATTAATATTTTAAAATATATATATTTGTGCATTTAATGGATAATAATAATAATAATAATAATAATAATAGTAGTAGTGGTAGTAGTAAGAGTATTTTCTCTTTTCATACATTCATTATTAGTATTCATGTTATTAATAGTTGTAGTATTTTCTGTATAGTAATAATAAAAGTAGCATAATTATTTTTTATTATTACACTATAAACCCAAATAAGTTGACAAGACAATTTTTTTGAGGCAATAAGTTGCCTCAATTTGTTCAAGTTAAGAAATTGAATGTAAGCTAATTTATACATTTCACTTAAAATATCATGTAATCTCAAATTTTTAGTAGTGGAAACTTGACTAGCTTTAATTAGCTAATTCAAAAAATGCCACCATGCTAATTGGTTACACAATGCTTTGGTAGCATTAGCATAGCACTTGCTGAATGAGGACAGAAATATAATACATTTAACATAACAGAAACTCTTCTAAACTAGCATAAAACATTAAACGCTACTAAATCTCCCACTTAATGTTAATCTTGCACAAAAAAAACCATGATATAACACTTACCCTCATGTCATTCGACACCCGTAAGACCTCTGTTCGTCTTCAGAACACAAATGAAGATATTTTAGTTGAAATCCGATGGCTCAGAAAGGCCTCCATTGGCACAATGTACTTTACACTCTCAAGACCCATAAAAGGTACTAAAGACGTCGTTACAAAGTCCTTACAGTGGTTCTACAATAACTTTATAAAGCGACAATAATAGTTTTTGTGTGCAAAAAACCCTAAATAACGACATATATAGTGATGACCGATTTCAAAACAAGGCATCATGAAGCGTCATGAATCAGTGAGTCGATTCATGATTCGGATCGCGTGTCAAACCGCCAAACTGCTGAAATATCGTTACTTTGACGATCCAAACCGCTGAATCGACTCACTGATTCATATTGCTTCGAAGCTTCATGATGCCGTGTTTTGAAATCGTTCATCACTATATATGTCGTTATTTAGGTTTTTTTTGCGCACAAAAACTATTCTAGTCGCTTCATAAAGTTATTGTAGAGCCACTGTAGTGAGATGGACTTTGTAACGACATCTTTAGTACCTTTTATGGGTCTTGAGAGTGTACAGTGCATTGTGCCAATGGAGGCCTTTCTGAGCCATCGGATTTCAACTAAAATATCTTCATTTGTGTTCCGAAGATGAACGGAGGTCTTACCGATGTCGAACGACATAAGGGTAAGTAATTAATGACAGAATTTTCATTTTTGGGTGAACTAACCCTTTAATTTTGGCATTAACTGTCCCCTTTGAGTGTCGTGGCAAAGCATGCTGGGAAATAGAAATCCCAGCCCAGTTTCGGTTAAATTTAAGTTAGTCTAAATTTAAAGAAACAAGTTCATAAAACTCAAAACAATGAAACAATTCAGATTACTTACATGTGTCAGTTTTGAGAACTCAAAAGAAAAATAAAGTTCAAAATGCTTATAAAAGTTAATTTGTTTTAAAAAATTTGTTTAATTTGAGTTGGCTCTACTCAAACAAATTAATTATTTTGAGCGTTAGGGTTTACAGTGTGCTGTGTGTCTACTGGACGAAACTACAGCAAATTTAAAGCTAATTATGATTTTGTGATGCATTGGAACCAAGAATCACAACATGTATATTACAAACTGTATTCATCTTCATTCATTTCAATGTATCCCTACATATTAGGGAAGAATATTACCTCCAGTTCAGGTCTCATTCAGTGTGTGTCAAACTAAAATCATTGGTCACTGAACTGTCTGTTAACAAAAGGAAAATGTTTAGTTCTATAACAGTTATTACATAAGTCGCCTGCTCAGTTGAAAGATAATGATATGGCAGTAATTTACACATTTCCATTCTCAAGCACAAAAGCATTTCCTTCGACACAAGCATTAGCAATTGTGCAAGAATATGAGACCGATTACATTACACCTGGACATGCAGGTTTACCATCAATGTGTGCTGTCGAACTTTGTTTCCATGCGGTTCTTAACTTGAGATTCTCCTAAATACAGCTACACTTGATGCCAGCTTTCAATTAAAGATAACAATCACCATTCTGTCAGCAGGACATTGTTTGTGTCACAAAGCTCAGCGTTTCCTCTTTAGGAGCAAACAGCATGGGATGCTTCGATTTTCCTCATCTGTAAATCAATGGCAGCAGACAGACAGCCGGAAATGTATTGTGCTGTGGAGAAAGAGGGAGACTGGGTAAGAATCTCAAAAGGTCAAAGCCAATTCATCTGTTTGCAGGCTGAGCTTTAGGAGGAAAGGATTTGACATCTACAGAAATAATTTAACAAAACTATAAGACTGCCTTCAAAACAAAAATAAAGCATATTTTCAAACAACCTTGCAAATGCCCATTTCACACGTCACGCCTCCCCCAACTCAAACATCACAAACACAGCTCCGACGGCTAGGGTTGCCACCTTCAGTGTGGCAAAATAAGGGACACCCATTCACGACACCCAAACAAAACACAAAAACAATTGCATCAAGGACTTCAAGGACACAAATAAAGAATAAGTCATGAACTGATTATTTCAACAATGACAACTTTACAGCTCAACAATAAACCCTAAGAGAACATTATTTTATTTATTCTAAAGAACTCTTTAGTAGCCTATTTGGTGCACTTTAAAGGGATAGTTCACCCAAAAATGAAAATTCTGTCATCATTTACTCAACCTCAAGTTGTTCCAAACCTATATTTGTTTCTTTGTTCTGCTGAACACATTTTTGAAGATATTTTGAAGAAAGTTTGTACCCAGCCTGCTTTGGGGGCACCATTGACTTCCATAGTAGGAATGTATGTTCCTATGTGTTCAACATAACAAAGACATTTATACAGGTTTGAAACAACTTAAGGGTGAGTAAATGATGACAGATTTTTCATTTTTGGTTGCACTGTCCCTTTAAGCAGTAATTCTGAACCAGTAATCACTTTTTTGACAGTTCTGAAATTCATTTTTTTTTTTTTTAATGAATTACTTATTTGGCTTTTATTTGTCCCATTTTTATATACAGTGAGGAAAATAAGTATTTGAACACCCTGCTATTCGGAAATCATGGAGGGGACTGAAATTGTCATCGTAGGTGCATGTCCACTGTGAGAGACATAATCTAAAAAAAAAATCCAGAAATCACAATATATGATTTTTTAACCTTTTTTCTATTCATCCCTATATCTGGTGTTGGGGTAACAGCTTAGGACCCAGGACCAGTAGTGAAAAATGAAGACCAAGAGTCAGGAGTTAGATTAATTAAAGAAAGATTTACTGAAGAATAGTTTGCAGTTTCATCAGCAGAAGCCAGCTTCAAGTCTCACAAGGAGTTCGTAGGCTGCGCTCCCTCTAACAGTCTCCCCGCCTCCGCCTAACGTACATACAATTTCTGAACAGTTATACTGTTTTCAAGGTCCAACCACGTCATTACTGTCATGTGGAATTATTCTGATTGGTTCTAACAATATGCACGTAAGCAACTTTCCACACGTAAACAGATAGGAGCACATATCACTAAAAGTGCGTAGACTAGTTGTCGCCCAGTCCTAGATTTAGATTACAATGACCTCGGAGGTCACAGAAAGACGTCTCCAGGTCTGACATCGTCTGCAGAAAAGTCCATCTCCAACACTGGATCTGCAAAGATCATACAACGCACATACACACAAAAGCTCCAAAGAGTAACAGTTTGCCCAAGGTTGAGAACATCTTAACTAACTATCAACAAGCACTTCCAAAACACATGCTGATATTACATCTTAGTACAGAAGTGAATTTATTCTTTTAGTAAGACAGGCACATAAAAGAGGTACATTTCTCGGAGTCCCCAAAAAGTCACGTAGACCTGCGACCTATGTGGATTTAAGGTCACTTTAGGATGACATATAGCTCAACACATGTAGAGAGGCCTCTTTGCTCTCAGAGTGTTTTACACCCCAAGGACAGTTGCCTGTCAGCACGCCTTGACACAGACATCAGAGAAGTAACTGTAGAATGTGGATACAAAAGCACACAGCAAATATAATACTAAAATCACTCATTAAAGATTTAGAGAGGTTAATATTGATCATAAAACCATTCTTGAAGGATATGTGTATAAAAGAAGAGACACAGGTATCTGACCTTCCCCATTACTGGAGATCCTCTTGCGTTCAAACGGTGGACGCGAGCTTGACATGTTTTAAAAAAAAAACGTTTTTAAAAAGTTTACAGCGCATGTTCTCGAGACTCCGTCGCTATGGTAACAAAGCCTAAAACGCAATCACACACAATAGAGCTTCTGTACTACTTATTGTGAAATAGATTTTTTTATTTATTTATATATATTTGCTATTAGTATGCTCCACACTGCACAATCCTTATGTGTTTATTCAACTATGTGCTGACTTATGTAAAATACGGGACAAATTGCGTATATTTGTGTATACTGCGATTCCGTATTTCACGGGACACGGGGTGGCAACCCTACCGACGGCGCTTATGAAGGCATGTCTCAACAGGTAAAAGTAAGCTATGTTCAATAAAAGGTCCAACACATTAGGAATACTTTTAGCTGTGTTGCTATGCATCATAAGTAAGCTGTTGATTAGATTAAACACTGTCCGTTTACAATAAACCCATCCAGTGGTGCATTTTTTGACATGTGCCACAGCTGTTTAAGGCTGTCTACACTACACGTGTCAAAGTAAACATTATAAACTGGCAATCTGTCTTTTTGAATGGGTGTAAAATGGTATCGTAGCATCCGTTGTAGTGTGTCATCTTGAACTTATGTATCGCAATGCTGTTTAATCCTTGAAGGTCTTAATGCAGCATATTTTGGCTTGTACTTCTATAACCGAAGCTGAATGTCTTTTCCCATGTAACCAAGTGGGAACCTTCCGGTCTCTCTTGAATCCAACATGGAAGCGACTTAAACTGCAATTCATTGACTGGCCACTAGAGACAGGGCAATCCCATAGACCCCCCCCCAGATGAGGGGGTAACTCATCCGTTTAAATTATATTAAGTCTTAAAGTTCTGCATAATTAAAGGGGTGGTAAACCACGATTTCACTTTTCTAACTTTAGCTAGTGTGTAATGTTGCTGTTTGAGCATAAACAACATCTTCAAAGTTACAACGTTCAAAGTTTAAAGCAAAGGTAGATATTTGCTTTTAAAGAAATCGATTTCTAAGGACTACAGCAAACGGCCGGTAGGGACTACTACACATTCCTCCAGGGTGTGCTGACATCACCAGTCCCAATATTTACATAAACCCCTCCTCCGAGAATATGAAATAAGGGGGGGCCATTTTGTATCGCCGCGGGGAAGCGTTGTTGTGGTATAGTTAGTAGGCTGGAGTGCTGTTGACAATGCCGACGAAACGCTGTTATTTTCATCCGGATTGCAGGTCCACTTTCTTCAGCCTTCCTAGGGACGGGGCAGCGTTGCAGTGCGTTTAACATACAACGTTATATGCATGTGTGTAAGAGACATGAGGGGAACAGGGTCGCATTTGCATCGGATATATGCTGCCCATCATAAATCAAAGCACGAGACAGACAGGGGTCGGAGGAGAAGATCGGAAAATGTGACATAATGGACTATATTCATCTGTATTTGCAATACATGAGCCTTCAGCTGCACGAGTTCAGCTGCACGAGACAGGCGGGCACGCGTGGCTACCGCGGCACACCTCGCGGAGGAAAGCTTCCACAATCTTCGCGAGTACGGGCTACAACCTGTAAGTGTGATTTATTTTTCGTCGATGTGTTTTCCTGTAATAGTTCGTGTTGTTAATTGTATCCTACGTTGTAGCAAGGAAGTAAACATGACAGCGCTGTTTGGCTCTGCAAACCAGTTTGTTAAATGCTCATTCATACTTAACGTTATCCGACTAACACCTCACGTTACAAACTGTTTAAAATCTCAACAGCGAACTTGGCATTAGTGTAAATGATTCTTTGATTAGAGCTTTTATGTATTGTTTATCTACAGGCATGCTAAACATGGTTCTGTGTTTGATTTGGCTACTAGCATCTTGCGACAGATATTTGGCAAATCGTTCTAAAAATACAAAGTAACGGTGCCATTCAGGAGCGATCACTATAGATCTGCAGTCTTTACTCTTGAGGACTGAACAGGTTCTGCTCGATCATCTTCACTAAAATTGTCTGGGTCTGATTCGGGCTCTTGGTATGGTTTCATTGACGCTATTGTACACAAAGCTCAGGCTAGTAGCTTGAGGCTACCTGTAGAGGTAAGGGGCGTGACGCTTTCGAGAAATGTTCACTAGGCGGTTAGCGAATCACAACACACTGGGCCAGCTAACCAATCAGAGCCCATTGCGTATTTTTGAGGGACTGGCTTCACAGAATCCGGAAACCATCAGACCGTTTTTACAAGGAGGGACAGAGCAGTGTAGAATAAAGGTAAAATATATGAAAAATACTGCATTTTTTTAAAAACGAAGCATGAACACATGTTACAGTGCACCCCACAAACACAATCAAGCCTTCAAAAGAGTGTGCTTTACCACCCCTTTAAGGGAGTGACCACTTGAGTGATAGGTGAATTGCCGCTGCTGTCACTACTTGCCGTTCGTCTGCCCTCTGTTGGTCCACCCGCCTCTTTGCCCATTTTCCGTTATTCGGGAGTGACGCACTGTCAAGATGGCGACGACCGGCTTCTCTCACTTTAGGCTTCAAAAATGTTCTTCAGAAACCTACAAGTTCTGTACGTTTAATGGCTTGCAACCATAAACGTCTGTGTTTAGCTTCAAAGGGTGTTTTCGACAAAGGTATTCTATAAATCCAAAAGCACAACAAGGCCTTTTTCCCCCTCTTATTCTGTAGATCTTGCCCTTTCCACCTTTTCCTACGCCTCATGAATTATGCGCGAATTATGGTAGCAATCAGAGAAATGTTTGTTCTGAACACAATAAGCATTTTTAAAATGGGTACAATTATGTGACATTGTTATTCTCACTTTTCAGCCATCGAACATTAAAAGGAAATTAAAAAATGTAAAAGCATTAAAGGTCCCGTTCTTCGTGATCCCACTGTTCAAACTTTAGTTAGTGTGTAATGTTGCTGTTAGAGCATAAATAATACCTGTAAAATTATAAAGCTCAAAGTTAAATGCCAAGCGAGATATTTTATTTAACAGAAGTTCCCTTTCAAAGCCTACAGCGAACGGCTGGCTTGGACTACATCCTGGTACTTCCTACATAAATGACGTCGGTAGAACAGTAGAACAGACTAACCTCCGCCCACAAGACTACGTGAAAAAAGGGGGCGTGGTCTTGTTGCTGTCCCACGTGGAGAAGAGGACGTGTCGCGTGGAGAAAAGGAAGTGCTGCGTTTCAGTGTGTTTGTCGCCATGTCGTCGAGACGCTGTTATTTTCATCCCGGAGTCAAATCACCTTTGTTTGGCTTTCCCAGGGACGCTGTAGAGATCATTAAGCGCGCATATATCTCCCGTTAAGAGGCGTGACCTTTCCACGTGCGCTAAGCTGCTGTCGAATCACAACACATGAACCGGGCCACGTTCGCTAAGCTGCTGTCCAATCACAACACGGGAACTGCTGGCACAATCAGAACTCGTTACGTATTTCTGAAGGAGGGACTTCATAGAATAAAGGAAGTCATCAGCCGTTTTCAGGACAGTGAATACAGCGGTATACAGAAAAGTAAATTGTGTTAAAAATACAGTTTTTTTTTTACACGCGAAACATGAACACATGTTATATTGCACACTGTAAACACAATCAAAGCTTCAAAAAGACACGAAGAACGGGACCTTTAACAAATTGCTACAACAGACCATGAATAACCCCAAATTTTCCTAGCAATAATTTTACTAAGCAGTACTAAGCAACCACTGAATGTAATAACATAAAATAGGTATCATTTTAAAGCTTTTCAATGCATCTATCCATGTTGGTGTGGATAGAATGCTGAGTTATTCATCTAAAACGGAGTGTACCGCCCGCGGGCGCCACCTAGCTGTGAAAAAATTAATTGTCATATTTTTCAAAACTACTGCATTGATCAACACAAAATAAGTGTAATTTGAAAAGTTTAGAGTCTAAACTTTACAATGAATGTAGCCATTATGAGTATCTCCAAAGTAGTGATGAGTTATTTGCTGATAAAATGGGAAAACAAAATCATAATTTATGGAGGGGTGGGGGGGTTGGTTATTATGTTCTGCGATGTGTCAATCGTATCATACAGCTCAGATAATCATGTGTCATATGTCATATTGATGAATTTATCAAAAAGGATAGATTCATTTGAAAGCTGAGATTCTAAGCTTTAAATATACCCATCATGTGTTATTTTATAATATATATAATATATTATTACAATATTATGTATATTATATTATATGTCTTTTATCAGCAGTTTCTCAGCATTAGATTGTCCAAATGTAATAATTTATATTTTCTAAAAATATTAAAAGTGTTTTAACAAATGATACATACTTTTTGACTCTCCTTGCTAGTTATGAGTCTTTAAATTTGTGTATTTCACTCAGAAAACAACAGTTTTGTAAATGTCAAGGACTGAACAAAAAGGCTACCTTTGTTCTAAATGCTTTAAATGTAACTTTTGATTACTTTATGATATCGCCACAAAATTTGATCCAGATTCAGACAACATATAGGGGAACATCACCAAAAAAAATTTTTTTCTACTGCCCTATTTCCTTCCTGAGTTATTGAATGTTAAATAAGAAATATTTGTAAAGTTATTTTAAAAATATTTTTATCAGCAGTTTCTCAGCAATATATTGTCCAAATATAATACAATTTATATTTTCTAAAAATATAAAAAGTGTTCTAACAAATGATACCTACCATTTTACTCTCCTTGCTATAGTTTTGGAGTTATGAGTCTTTAAATGTGTGTATGTCACTCAGAAAACAACAGTTTTCTAAATTTTTTTCAGGGTGTTAAAGACTGAACAAAAAGGCTACTTTTGTTCTAAATGCTGTAACTTTTGATTACTTTATGTAATCACCACGACTCTCCTTACTATAGTTTTGGAGTTATGAGTCTTTAAAGTTGTATATGTCACTCAGACAAAAAAACTCTAAAAATACCTTCAGGGTTTAAGGGGTTAAAGAGAGACCTCTTGTGAGCTACAAGGCTGTTAATCCATGGTATTTGCTTCTGCTGAAGCTCTCAGTCCACATTATTTCAGCTTATTTTTTAAAGTAATCATGTTTAACAGTGGAATTTCTGGTGAAAAACTACATAACCTATGATGCTGTACAGAAAATTACACCAATCATAGTCGTAAAAAGCAACACTCTCCAAAATAGCTCTTTAGCTTCGTCCACCCCCATAAAGCACTGCAAATGACGTAATCGAGTCGATCTCCTTACACTCTCAAAATACTGAAATATTTGTATAGATATGCATGTTTTGCTATGTACAGTATGTAAAATATATTGTTTTTATACATATAATGAACGTTCTTTAATGGGCAGTTTTTTATTCCTCCATAGTTTTTAATTTGATTATGCTGTTTGTGATGCTTCATGGGATTGTAGTTCTTTCCCTCACATTCCCTCCCTTTGTCCGATTCACTTTTTTGCTTCAATTAAAAATTTGTAGTGTTGTGATTCACCTCGCAATATTATAAAATGCATTTTTACAGTAAAAGCACACTAAAAACAGTGATGGAAGACAACTTCAAAGGCTCTCCATCACAGGGGTAATAAACCCATGAATGACATACTTATAGTTAGTCAATGAATAATAAAGAGTTTAGAGAATACATTTTAATATAAAAAACCTTACATACTTCACCTTAAAAGGACATGATTTTTTTAATTACCTTTTTTATTGTGAAGATTTATTTATAAACAGGTAAGATTTAAAAAATTAATCTCAATTCAATATGTCCCCATAATTATTTCTGTGGTAAAAAAAATCTTTGTAATAGTGTACAATGAATATACATTATCTTCCCTTAAATGTCACCCTAGTCTTGTCTGATCTTGTTTGTTCGTCTTTGCCTCAAGCTTCACATTATTTCCCAGACGTAGTTTTAGTACTGAGGTCAAAGTCCACTTGCCTTGCGTTCGCATATTTGAAGTGTTTCCCCCTATAGCAGCGACTTTCTTCTTGCATGTTCTGCAGGCAGGGTGGCCATCTTCAATTAAGTTTCCCTCAGGACTTTTGTAAAAGCCAAAATATGACCACACCTCAGATTTGGTCCTTTTAAAAGGCTGAAAAATCTCCAGAGCGCTGTCACTGCCTTCTGCCATTTCTTCTCATTCAAAAAACAATGTTGTGCGCTGCGCCTGCACCAGACTGACTCTGGATGGACAGGATTTACAGAGAGTTTTCAAAATCGTGATAATCAAACGCGGTTTTAATTATAATTAAATTTTAAACAATATTTCTAACCGTAGTACATTTTATCGTGGTTTATCGTGAAACCGGTAATTATTCCATCCCTACTGCATAGCAATGCACTAAATGTCCACAGAAGAGTGTAGCAATTGGTTAGCAACACTCTGGCAACCACCCAGAACACTGTAGCAACCACATGCAACACACTAAATGTCCACAGAACTCTGTAGCAACTGCATAGCAACACACAAAATGTCCACAGAACACTGTAGCAACCACATGCAACACACTAAATGTCCACAGAACTCTGTAGCAACTGCATAGCAACACACAAAATGTCCACAGAACACTGTAGCAACTGCATAGCAACGCACAAAATGTCCACAGAACACTGTAGCAACTGCATAGCAACGAAAAAAATGTCCACAGAACACTGTAGCAACTGCATAGCAACACACTAAATGTCCACAGAACACTGTAGCAACTGCATAGCAACACACAAAATGTCCACAGAACACTGTAGCAACTGCATAGCAACGCACAAAATGTCCACAGAACACTGTAGCAACTGCATAGCAACGAAAAAAATGTCCACAGAACACTGTAGCAACTGCATAGCAACACACAAAATGTCCACAGAACACTGTAGCAACTGCATAGCAACACACTAAATGTCCACAGAACACTGTAGCAACTGCATAGCAACGCACAAAATGTCCACAGAACACTGTAGCAACTGCATAGCAACGCACAAAATGTCCACAGAACACTGTAGCAACTGCATAGCAACGAAAAAAATGTCCACAGAACACTGTAGCAACTGCATAGCAACACACTAAATGTCCACAGAACACTGTAGCAACTGCATAGCAACACACAAAATGTCCACAGAACACTGTAGCAACTGCATAGCAACGCACAAAATGTCCACAGAACACTGTAGCAACTGCATAGCAACGAAAAAAATGTCCACAGAACACTGTAGCAACTGCATAGCAACACACAAAATGTCCACAGAACACTGTAGCAACTGCATAGCAACACACTAAATGTCCACAGAACACTGTAGCAACTGCATAGCAACGCACAAAATGTCCACAGAACACTGTAGCAACTGCATAGCAACGCACAAAATGTCCACAGAACACTGTAGCAACTGCATAGCAACGAAAAAAATGTCCACAGAACACTGTAGCAACTGCATAGCAACACACTAAATGTCCACAGAACACTGTAGCAACTGCATAGCAACACACAAAATGTCCACAGAACACTGTAGCAACTGCATAGCAACGCACAAAATGTCCACAGAACACTGTAGCAACTGCATAGCAACGAAAAAAATGTCCACAGAACACTGTAGCAACTGCATAGCAACACACAAAATGTCCACAGAACACTGTAGCAACTGCATAGCAACACACTAAATGTCCACAGAACACTGTAGCAACTGCATAGCAACGCACAAAATGTCCACAGAACACTGTAACAACTGCATAGCAACGCACAAAATGTCCACAGAACACTGCAGCAACTGCATAGCAACACGCTAATTGTCCACAGAACACTGCAGCAACTGCATAGCAACACACAAAATATCCACAGAACACTGTAGCAACTGCATAGCAACACACTAAATGTCCTCAGAACAGTGTAGCAATTGGTTAACAACATTCTAGCAACCATCCAGAACATTGTAGCAACTACTTAGCAACACACTAAATGTCCTCAGAACACTGTAGCAATTGGTTAGCAACACTCTAGCAACCATTTATAACACTGTAGCAACTGCATAGCAACGCATACATGTTCACAGAACACTGTAGCAATTTGTTAGCAACACTTTGGCAACCATCCAGAATAGCAATGCACCAAATAAATATATCTTGGAACACCTTAGTGGTTGTTTGCGGTGATTGTCGGGATAACATTCCACCGTCCTGGCAATCACCCCAAACACCCTATTGCGGAGTTCACTCGCATGATCTGTAGAAAAAGTCAAACTGTGGTTAAATGTTATAAAGGGGGATAAAATACTTTTGCACATCCATTTCTTTGTTCGTACTGCTATCACGTGTGTCCCTTGCCTTCACAATGCAGCGCATAATCTCAGAGGAAAGTGAGGAGGAGGATTACATTGTATGATTTATAAAGGTGAATGTTCAGAGCAGGCCACTGACTCACTTTCATTGTATATATGAAAAGGTACCAGCTATTGTGTTAGCTCCTATTCTACCCAACTGCAGGCTGTAATTTTTTTTGGAGATGTGGATATGTCGTCTTCGATGTATAGTTGATTTGTATTCAGGGTGGGAGCTGGTCTGCATGGTGTTACAAAATGGAATCCAGGTTTTTCATATTGGTACCGGCCCCTCTGGGGCAGCATAAAGCCCCACTAAAGCTAGTTTATTGAAGCCCATTTCCAGATTGGATATTGAACTCCCAGATGCTAATGGCTCTGCTGTGGACCCTCTGTTTGTTCAAATGCCAAACTCAGTTGAGCCAAGCTTTGAGCAGGTGGGCGTGACCAAAAGAAGCATCCAAAACTTTAACCCTCACAAAATATAATTTCCTGCAGAGTGGGACAGCAGAGAAATGGATGTGACAGGCTGTGTTTGGTTATGTTCATTTCAATTTCAAATCAAAACAATGCATGAAGTGATTAATCTCAATGAAAAACATTACCCATGTATTGTCTGTTTCATTTACCCTTTAATTAGTGGCTGTAATTGTTTGTGTAACACTGAGAAAGTATTTTGGGAAGTCTATGAAATTCAAGGGTCAGTTAACATAGCCAGTTGCCTTTTTGGTTGTTTATTTGCTCTAGAATTTGTTTGTGAATATCATTTTTGTCCGATTTTGTTGCTGATTTTGTGTGGAAGCCACGTGATTTTGTGGAATAGTGTAAAGTCACAATTTTGAGGAATAACTACAACACTGAGGTATTGCAAATTAGTAATAAGTTGCAAATGTGAGGTATTAAGTCGCAATTGTGAGAAATAATCATAATGGAAGTGTAAAGTAATGATTTTGACGAATAATCACAGCTGTGAGGTATAAAGTTACGATTTTGAGAAATAGTCGCATATGTGAGGTAGAAAATTGCAATTAGGGCTGTCGCAAACGATTATTTTGGTAATCGAGTAATCTATCGATTATTTTAACGATTACTCGAGTAATCGTTATTTTGTTTGGTAATAAATAAACCTAAACAAACAATAGCCTTTAAAATTACTTAAAATACAACAAGGCAATAATAATTGGTTCAAATAAAGTATCAACAGCAAGTAATCATATGCTTTTATTGAACAACACTGTAATATAAATAATATAAACAATAAACTTATGTACATTACATATTTTAACAAATGCCTGCAGAGGACGACATTACATAACATATTGATGTATTCTGCTGTTGGCATAGGTTTATAAACAATTTACTTTACAAATCTATTGAAATGGCGCACATTGCGTTCCCAGATGAATGTTATTATAAGCCAACCAATCTCTCAGCATATGCAGAGATGGAGCTCCACACATGTAAATGATAACAGTTTGTGTGAATGGAGCCGATCACGATTTTGAGAGATGATCGCAATTGTGCGGTATCTCAATTGCGAGGAGTCACAACTGAGAGATATAAAAGTTGCAATTTTCAGTAATAGTCACAGTTGTGAAGTATAAAGTCATAATTGTGAGGTATAAAGTTGTGATTTTGATAGTCACAAATGTGAGGTATCAATGTTCAGTTTTCGCAATTGTAAGGCATAAATTCACAATTGTGAGACATTTGTGAGGTATATTTTGGTCTTTCATGCATTCAAGTAGAAGAACTTGAGTATTGGAGTACTTGCCTACCAAGATGACTGCTAAGTACAACTGACTTGCTTCAAGGGACATGATTTATGTGCAACTAATTTATAGCCATCATTTTGTTTATTAATGTCACACAACTTATAAAACATCCACATACCTGGAGTATAAAAAGATGCATGTTTTATTTCTTTAACATCAGTCGGTAAACAAACCATTAGTATTCTATTTCCTCTATATACCACTTAATTAAATATAAATAACAACTATCTGACAGCATGACTCAAAAGTGAGTGTTTTGCTTTGCTTGCCAGTTGTTCATTTCATGTGATGGGTCACTGAAGCAAGGACATGAAATGAGAAAGAGCAGATTGTAGATGTTTGAAGAGAAGCTCTGTTCTGTTTTCCGGTGGTCATCTCGTCCACACTATGGCTCATTAGTATTCTAATCGCAATTAAACTGTACGTTCAGCAGATGGGGAGAGCTTAGTGTCTGAAACTCTGCTCACTGCAGTGTTTCGAGTGATATCAGCATGATGGAGGGCATCTCACCCTGAAAGTCCTTTGGGGGTTTCAACATTCCACTTTTTTAATGTCTCTGGAAGTTTCAGACCGTGTGTTCTATTTCTGAATGCTTTATTTAGGTTGGCTGAGATGGCTAAAGGCATAGACACAGTGGAGTTTGCTCCTGGTCTGTGTAATGCGTCTCTAACAGATCTCTTCTTCTATTATCATGTTGGAGTAAAGATGCAGTGGAGTAGACAGTGTGCTGTTTTTTTTTTTTTCCAGGGCCCGAAGACTGTTTAGATTGTGTTTGTGCGACACCTTCTCTTTTATATCTTTGGAGAAAGAAGTCTGTCAACCTTTAGCAGGTGCAGTGTACAGATAGTGCCTGGTACCTGTATGTCACCTTAGTGTAGGGAATTCTGGGAACACAGCCAGATCTTTTGGTGGACTTGCTCTTAAAGAACCTATCCAGATAAATATCAAGGTCCTCTCTCTAAAAAGAGTGATTTTGTGGCAACACAGCAGTTAAAAGAGTATTTAAAGGCCACATGCCACTTTATGGTTTCATAGTGAAAATATGAACTATTATAACTATTTTATATATATATAAAAAATATATATATATATATATATATATATATATATATATATATATATATATATATATATATATATATATATATATATATTTTATATATATATATACAGGTCCTTCTCAAAAAATTTGCATATTGTGATAAAGTTCATTATTTTCCATAATGTAATGATACAAATTTTACTTTCATATATTTTAGATTCATTGCACACCAACTGAAATATTTCAGGTCTTTTATTGTTTTAATACTGATGATTTTGGCATACAGCTCATGAAAACCCAAAATTCCTGTCTCAAAAAATTTGCATATTTCATTCGACCAATAAAAGAAAAGTGTTTTTAATACAAAAAAAGTCAACCTTCATTATTATGTTCACAATTATGTTCAGTTATGCACTCAATACTTGGTCGGGAATCCTTTTGCAGAAATGACTGCTTCAATGCAGCGTGGTATTGAGGCAATCAGCCTGTGGCACTGCTGAGGTGTTATGGAGGCCCAGGATGCTTTGATAGCGGCCTTAAGCTCATCCAGTGTTGGGTCTTGCGTCTCTCAACTTTCTCTTCACAATATCCCACAGATTCTCTATGGGGTTCAGGTCAGGAGAGTTGGCAGGCCAATTGAGCACAGTAATACCATGGTCAGTAAACCATTTACCAGTGGTTTTGGCACTGTGAGCAGGTGCCAGGTCGTGCTGTAAAATGAAATCTTCATCTCCATAAAGCTTTTCAGCAGATGGAAGCATGAAGTGCTCCAAAATCTCCTGATAGCTAGCTGCATTGACCCCACCCTTGATAAAACACAGTGGACCAACACCAGCAGCTGACATGGCACCCCAGACCATCACTGACTGTGGGGACTGGACACTGGACTTCAGGCATTTTGGCATTTCCTTCTCCTCAGTCTTCCTCCAGACTCTGACACCTTGATTTCCCAATGACATGCAAAATTTGCTTTCATCCGAAAAAAGTACTTTGGACCGCTGAGCAACAGTCCACTGCTGCTTCTCTGTAGCCCAGGTCAGGCGCTTCTGCCGCTGTTTCTGGGTCAAAAGTGGCTTGACCTGGGGAATGCGGCACCTGTAGCCCATTTCCTTCACACGCCTGTGCACGGTGGCTCTGTCCACTGCTTCCGCAGGTCCCCCAAGGTCTGGAATCGGTCCTTCTCCACAATCTTCCTCAGGGTCCGGTCACCTCTTCTCGTTGTACAGCGTTTTTTGCCACACTTTTTCCTTCCCACAGACTTCCCACTGAGGTGCCTTGATACAGCACTCTGGGAACAGCCTATTCGTTCAGAAATTTCTTTCTGTGTCTTACCCTCTTGCTTGAGGGTGTCAATGATGGCCTTCTGGACAGCAGTCAGGTCGGCAGTCTTACCCATGATTGCGGTTTTGAGTAATGAACCAGGCTGGGAGTTTTTAAAAGCCTCAGGAATCTTTTGCAGGTGTAATTTTGATTCAGATGATTAGGTTAATAGCTCGTTTAGAGCACATTTTCATGATATGCTAATTTTTTGAGACAGGAATTTTGGGTTTTCATGAGCTGTATGCCAAAATCATCAGTATTAAAACAATAAAAGACCTGAATATTTCAGTTGGTGTGCAATGAATCTAAAATATATGAGTTACATTTTTATCATTACATTATGGAAAATAATGAACTTTATCACAATATGCTAATTTTTTGAGAAGGACCTGTGTATGTATATATATATATAATTATTGACATGAAGTTGACCAGACAAAACATGAAATATTTTGTGTTCATATTGTCTGCAATGAAATACAAGTCAAAGTAAATTTAGAAATCACTTCTTTTGTTTTTTATTTGCGTTTTCCATACTGTCCCAACTTTTTCTGATTTGGGGTTGTATGTGGCATTGATTCAACAAGGTGCAGAAAGCATTCTTTAGAAATGTTAGCCCATATTGATAGGATAGCATCTTGCAGTTGATGGAGATTTGTAGGATGCACATCCAGGGCACGAAGCTCCCGTTCCACCACATCCCAAAGATGCTCTATTGGGTTGAAATCTGGTGACTGTGGGGGCCATTTTAGTACAGTGAACTCATTGTCATGTTCAAGAAACCAATTTGAAATGATTCAAGCTTTGTGACATGGTGCATTATCCTGCTGGAAGTAGCCACCAGAGGATAGGTACATGGTGGTCATAAAGGGATGGACATGGTCAGAAACAATGCTCAGGTAGGCCGTGGCATTTAAACCATGCCCAATTGGCACTAAGGGGCCTAAAGTGTGCCAAGAAAACATCCCCCACACCATTACACCACCAGCCTGCACAGTGGTAACAAGGCATGATGGATCCATGTTCTCATTCTGTTTACGCCAAATTCTGACTCTACCATCTGAATGTCTTAACAGAAATCGAGACTCATCAGACCAGGCAACATTTTTCCAGTCTTCAACTGTCCAATTTTGATGAGCTTGTGCAAATTGTAACCTCTTTTTCCTATTTGTAGTGGAGATGAGTGGTACCCGGTGGGGTCTTCTGCTGTTGTAGCCCATCCGCCTCAAGGTTGTGCATGTTGTGGCTTCACAAATGCTTTGCTGCATACCTCGGTTGTAACGAGTGGTTATTTCAGTCAAAGTTGCTCTTCTATCAGCTTGAATCAGTCGGCCCATTCTCCTCTGACCTCTAGCATCAACAAGGCATTTTCGCCCACAGGACTGCCGCATACTGGATGTTTTTCCCTTTTCACACCATTCTTTAAAAACCCTAGAAATGGTTGTGCTTGAAAATCCCGGTAACTGATCAGATTGTGAAATACTCAGACCGGCCCGTCTGGCACCAACAACCATGCCACGCTCAAAATTGCTTAAAGGTCCCATGGCATGAAATTTTCATTTTATGAGGTTTTTCAACATTAATTTGAGTTCCCCTAGCCTGAATATTGTCCCCAAGTGGATAGAAATGTTGATCGGTGTAAACCCGAGTTCTGGCTGTCTCTCTCTGCCTTTGAGAAAATGACAGGCCAGACGAGCCAATCCTGAAGTCTCCTGTTTTGACGTCCAAGCAGGAACGGTTACCTCCCTTTCCTCCGCCCAGAGAATCTGGCACGCCCATGCAAACGCTCGAGAGATCATTAACGTTACTTGTGAACGCTGGCAGTTTCTCAGTGTTTGGATGTACAAATGAAAACAGAAGTCTTTCTTCAGTTCCTTCTGAACTGTGATCAGTGATCTCTTATGTGTAGCTAATTATTTATTATTCGTGCACACGCAGCGGCTTCTCTCTCTCCAGACAGAACGGTGTTTTCGTGTTTTCTATCTTGTGAGTCAGTGTTTTTGTACGTCCTCGTCGCGTCTATCGGTTCTAAAATGTGCATACAGTCTTTTCTGTTTAACATCAGCAGTCACATCTTTAGAGATAAACCTCACACACGCCGAAGCTCGGCCTTCAATATCCCCGACCCCCAGTACTGCATCTGGCCCACAGCGGAGGCACCAAACGCGGCGTGAGATTAAGCAGAAGGGGGGTAAGCATGAGCATATCTGGGCTAGGCTAGCCATCTTTCCCCACAATAAACTGGATTACATTTGATTACTGTTGTGTCTTTGTTTGCGCTGTGTAACGTTACTCAATGCGCGTCACTGACGCTATTCATATGATTGGAACATATCTAGAAATAATGCTATACTCAACACTTACTAACTCGTTCATCTCGCTGTAATGGTACATTGCATGTGATACAAAGTTGGTAGAATAATGAAGACGGACTGGGACTCGTGTTTATTCAGAACTCTCAGATACAAACACAGTAAACTTGCAGTGACAGACAGACCTCTCATAACTCAGAAGTTACTATAACTAACTTTGTTAGCAATCGCTCCGTCTCCATGATGTCCGATAATAGGTTCGCGAAAGAATCATTCTTTTGAATCGGTTCTTTTTAGTGAACCGAACCAGTTCACCAAATCGGACTGAATCGTTCTAAACCGTTCGCGTCTTGAGTCAGTGCTGATCCATAATTTACTAAAGTTACTAACTTTCTGACATGAGTGACAGCCCCTCCGACTAGAAATAGACTAATAACCTGAAGTATATGCTGTAACTACAACAGTTCACCCTGAACTGAGACATGTTGAGAAAACTGATGAGAAGTGAACACAGGTCCATCCGTCTCTGGCAGACTCGTGCCTGCTCGTGCCTCGTTAAACCACGCCCCCTCCGCTCATTTAAAATGCAAAGATGTCAGCCAATCACAACAGTGGGCGTTTTTACTGAAGTCTCACAGCAGACACGCCTCTTGAAGCAGGGCATTCAGCCACAGGGCAAACAGCAGTATAGAAAAATTGCCTTTTATTTCTAAATTATGACATTTTATGATGTAAAAATCATACTAACAATATAAGTATACCTCAGGAAACACTATAAAATAATAGAAAAATGCCATGCCATGGGACCTTTAAATCACCTTTCTTTACCATTCTGACATTCAGTTTGGAGTTCAGGAGATTGTCTTGACCAGGACCACACCCCTAAATGCATTGAAGCAACTGCCATGTGATTGGTTGATTAGATAATTGCATTAATGAGAAATTGAACAGGTGTTCCTAATAATCCTTTAGGTGAGTGTATATACATTTTGGAATTATATTTCCAAAATATACTGACTGTCTATGAATTTTTCTATATTTTTTTTTAATGAATTTGAATAAATGTGGGTCTTTGCCATTATTAAGTTGTTTTATATATATTGGTTGCCATGAGATAATATAAGAGTTCATAAGAACACCATTTATTTTAAATAGAAATCTTCTGTAACATTCTAAATGTCTTTACTGTCCCTTTTAAACTGTCTATTCATCAAAGAAAAGTTTTTAGAAAAATATTAGGCAGCACAACAGTTTTCAACATTGATAATAATAAAAAATGTTTCCAAATATTAGAATGATTTCTGAAGGATCATGTGACACCGAAGACTTTTAAGAATTTAAAATTCAAATTGAAAAATTATTTTTGGAACTGAAACGGCGCCTGAAACAAACTTGTTTGTGGCACTTATTCGAATCGAGAGAACTTTGAAACTGACTGCAGCGAGGAGCGTGCTCTTTTAAAACGGGGAGTTTTGGTCGGAGTGTTTTCTCTCACATCCAAATCACTCAACGGTGACTGAGCTGAAACAGAACAAGCTGAAATGGTGCTCAAGAGTGAAGTGAGTGATTATAAACGCATTAAACAGAGAGTGTAAAATCCTGTTGATTCACTGTAATACATAATTTACTCCCAAATGTCAGTGTTTATTAAGGCTTTCAGACAGTGTATTCCTTGGTGGCAGTCAGCCTGATGGTTTTGGCCGTCTAGTGCTTGTTGGCGGGAGAAAAAAATAAATGAAATAACTGGTCAAATTTGGTTTTAAACATTATTGATTATTACAATTTTGTGTACAATTACAACACAATGTTGTTTAACTGTATAAGCTATACAGCAGAGTTTGAGTTTGAATTCTTTTGTGCACTTTTTCTTACAAATGTTCCGGTGCTTTTACTATATTTTCGTCCATTTTGGTTGTTCTTGCTTATAAATAAATGTTCACCTTTTATTAGCCTATTACTGTTTTTACTGTAGTAATTTCCTGTGTAATTTTAATTTCCAAACTTTTTTTGGGTTCCCTTTTTGACCTAGAGCTGTGTTGCCAAAAAGACCCAAATTGGGTTATTTTTTACCTCACCATTTTTTGTGTATTGTAAATTGAAACAATCCCAGAAATGCAGGCTAGTAACTGGCTACAGTAAATGGCTGTATAGTAATTTCACAGTATCAGTACCGTATAATTGCAGTTAAAATTGTACTGAAAATACTGAATTAAATTTGTATGGTATATGCTGTAAATCATATTTCACAGTATTCAAACAATAGAATTACAGTAAATCTGCTGCCAGTATTTTACCGTTATTTTACTTAATAAATAAATGTTGCGTACAGTTTTAAAAGTTTTTTTTTTTTTTTCAGTTATAAAGAACAAACTTAGATGCATTTAGAGCAGAGAGTGTTTTCCTCTTATTATTGTCAATACAGTATAGTTTTATTATTATTATCAGACACAATAGATTGTGGCAGGTCTAATAGGCTTAATACATGACTTAATGCATGATCTCATATTCTGACACAAACCAGACAAACCCCCCCCCCCCAACTGTTTACATTCACTTATTTACATTAATAACTCACCAAGAGACATTTTAAATAAGAAGAACATTTGACCATTTGCATTGCACATATTACCATGAGTCATGAACACATAAATATGCATGTGAGCACTAGAGAGCAGCCGCCCGTCAGTCAGACAGCCCTTGGCTACTGAATTGAGTCTGCACTTGGTATTACCAAACCGATAGAAAGGCTTATGTTGCTTTTTTTATTTTTATTGATTGATTTGGAAAAGTAAGGTCATTTTGACATCCTTAATTGGCATTATTTGAGCCATTGGCCAGGTTTATAGATATCACCAGCAAATAATTTTAAATAGAAGCTTTTTTAAGTGCTTAGTATAGAATTCAATGTTAGTTATAACACTTCATTTTATTGAGACATTATATAAAATTTTGCAATACTGTTTTGACCTGACAGAGAGAAAGAACATGAGACGAACCAGGAAGCAACGTTCGGAGAGACGTGGCTCTTTTTTGGATGCCGCCACAAAGACAAAGACTTTCTGTTCAGGTGAGTGTATTTGCAACGAAACACTGGATACGGCATTAATCAGTTGTCTGTCTTATTTTCCAGAATAAACATTAAAAAAGCCTTAATAAGATATAAATGTACTTAAAGGGATAGTTGGCACAGAAATTAAAATTCTGTCATCATTTACTCACCCTCAAGTTGTTCCAAACCTGTATGAATTTCTTTGTTCTGCTGAACACAAAATAAGTTATTTTGAAGAATAATGGTAATCAGACAGTTGATGGACCCCATTGACGTCCATAGTAGGGAAAAAATACAATGGAAGTCAATGGGGCCCCACAATGGGGCCCACACAACCAGAAAGAAACCCGTACAGGTTTGGAACAACATGAGGGAGAGTTAACTGGATGAACTATATATTAGAAAAATTCTAACAATACAACAGAAAAGGCTAAGAAAAATACATTTAATTTTAAGGTATTCTCTAAAAAGCCTTATTTATGAAGTGTTTTTGTTTTTTAAGTATGTTCAGATATTTTTAACCGGGAAAAAAATATATATACTGATTTAGAAAATGACTTTTCGCAGTGCAGACAGACACACAACAATTCTTCCTCCTTGCCCCCTTTGCAACCTGATCGTATGTTATCTCCATAACCTGAGAGTATTATTCACTCGATCTGCCAGCTTTACACAGGCTCTCGGCGTCTTGTCTTCTCTTGGTTGCTATCAGCCAGAGGCTCCTGTTGCACTGTCCTTGAGAGTAATGATTGGGAAAGCAATGAAATTAAAGTGCTCCCTCTGAGAGTATGGGCCATATGATACGAGACATTATATAAGATGATTGGGGTCTGGCTGTCCCATAGGCACACAGTCATAATTCACACGCAAGGTCCTGAGTAATGACATTGGTGCCTGGAGTGGTGAGTATTAAGTGTGTTGTGACCGAGGGGCGGCACACAACGTTGTATCAGTGTTTGGCTATACTTGACACAAGAGCTAATAAAAACAAGATTCAAAGTCAAGGTCCTGACACGCCATTTCAATCTATCTTTGCCTTCACTTGTCCCGAACATCAAAGGATTGTTTATTAACATTTCTTATTCACGTTTGAATGAATGAAACGCGTACTAGTTTCATTTATCATTTCCCCCTCTGCATTGATTAAGCCAATCAATGAAATGAGTTTTGTGTTGTTCAGTGTAACACCCTCATTGTCTGCTATGCTTTAATGAGCAAAGTAGAAAGTGCCGGTGGCATTTGAGATGAGAAAGTGACTGAACTTGGCTTGCAAAACACTCACTGAAACACAAAAAGCAAACCGGCTAGCCATCAGGCAGCCTGCTAAAGAAAACAAGGCGTCTGCAATCAATTCTAATCAAACATGATACTTATATGAGTGTTAAAAGGGTGAAATCAGCTTCAATCATTGTTGTTGAAACAAAGAACACTTGACTTAGCCCATCCATCACCAAAGATTCTCTTTGTTTTTATGGATTTGGATTACATGAGGAGGGGTAGTGGGTGGTTTAGATTCTGGAAAAACGACAAAGGATCACTTAAGTCTGTTTTTAAAAAAACATGATATCTGGGACCAGAAAGTTAGCTCGCCTGGACCAGTTTGGATGAATGTGGCTCCCAGATGGACCCCGTAAGCTCAAAAACCATGAAGAATGTACAATAAAAATACCTGATTGTTAATGACAAGTAGTTTCATAATTTTAGATGCTGAATTCTTTGCTTTGCTTAGTTAACCTGGGGCCCGTTTCAGAAAGGAGGTTAAGTTTTCGGTTTCAGAATGGGAGGTATGTCAAACCAGAGAAAGCAGGGTAAGTCGAGCCAGTTTCTGAAAGAGAGGTAACTTGTACTCAGAGTCAGTTACCATGGTAACTTACTATATGAACCTACCTGGTCTGAAGAAGGGTTTCTTTCGTAAACCCAGAGTTTCTTTCGGTCTCCTCCCCATTTTTAAATACTTTGTTCATTCATTCACACTGCACGAATGCTTTTCTTGCATTGTATTTTTGTCTTATTTCAAGTACAAATATCTACAAATTATCAATTAAATCTAAATCTAAAGTAAGCGCATTTTACTTAAAACAAGTAAAATAATCTGCCACTGGGTTAAGAAAAACAATCCTTATGCAAACAGAAACAAGATAATTTTTCTTACCCCACAGATAATTAGCAAAATAAGAAAAATGCACTTAAGGTATTGTTTCCTGCGGGGAAAAAACTAATTTATGTCATTTTTCTTATGTAGAAAATACATCTTGATTTAAGAATGTTTCGATATTTTGACTGGAAACAAGAAGACAAAAATACAAAGTAAGAAAAGCATTATTTACATTGCAGGTACATTCATTCATTGCGCATATTTCATCATGAGGTCAAAGTGACAAAAATGGCATGTCCTTTTATACAGGATCCAACGTTCACTTGATACACCTCTAGACGTAACCTAATAATTCGAATTTCCTTTAGGATTTCCAGTGGTTGGATGCATATTTGATGACGTATTTGACATTGATGTATATTCCCATCATCACACTTTCCGGAAACCGATTACTGTATGGAATGGAAGGATATCAGATGTATGGGTAGTCTGAGATATATGCTGTAACCACCACCACAGCTGTTAAATAAATACAAATTATTCACAATTTTACCGTCATCTTTATTTCCTACAAATACTTTATTCTTTTTCCTGTTGGAAGTTAATATTTAAAATATTAAATATTTTTATATTTAAAATATTAATATTTATTTAATATGACAAATGATTGTAAAGTCATGAAACCATGAAAATTAAACTTAATCAAAAATTAAACTTACATGTTGACCCAGAAGTATGCAGACGTCTTTTGTCAGGTGCTGTTGCCATGGTGAACCATAATTTCGGAGCTCCATTGATCATGGCTTTGTTTTCATAATCGTGGTGCACACGCTTAACTCAGAGTCAGTCTACTCAGAGTTGATTGAACTACACTCACCTAAAGGATTATTAGGAACACCATACTAATACTGTGTTTGACCCCGTTTCACCTTCAGAACTGCCTTAATTCTACGTGGCATTGATTCAACAAGGTGCTGAAAGCATTCTTTAGAAATGTTGGCCCATATTGATAGGATAGCATCTTGCAGTTGATGGAGATTTGTGGGATGCACATCCAGGGCACGAAGCTCCCGTTCCACCACATGCCAAAGATGCTCTATTGGGTTGAGATCTGGTGACTGTGGGGGCCATTTTAGTACAGTGAACTCATTGTCATGTTCAAGAAACCAATTTGAAATGATTCGAGCTTTGTGACATGGTGCATTATCCTGCTGGAAGTAGCCATCAGAGGATGGGTACATGGTTAGAAACAATGCTCAGGTAGGCCGTGGCATTTAAACAATGCCCAATTGGCACTAAGGGGCCTAAAGTGTGCCAAGAAAACATCCCCCACATAATTACACCACCACCATCAGCCTGCACAATGGTAACAAGGCATAATAATAATAATAATATGTTTATTTTTTTATAGCGCCTTTCAAGAACCCAAGGTCGCTTCACAATGGAGTACAAAAGTACAATCAATTACAATCAGATAGTCAGCCTGTTCATTATAGCAAATAAACAAGCAAGGCATGATGGATCCATGTTCTCATTCTGTTTACACCAAATTATGACTCTACCATCTGAATGTCTCAACAGAAATCGAGACTCATCAGACCAGGCAACATTTTTCCAGTCTTCAATTGTCCAATTTTGGTGAGCTCGAGCAAATTGTAGCCTCTTTTTCCTATTTGTAGTGGAGATGAGTGGTACCCGGTGGGGTCTTCTGCTGTTGTAGCCCATCCGCCTCAAGGTTGTGCGTGTTGTGGCTTCACAAATGCTTTGCTGCATACCTCGGTTGTAACAAGTGGTTATTTCAGTCAAAGTTGTTTTTCTATCAGCTTGAATCAGTCGGCCCATTCTCCTCTGATCTCTAGCATCAACAAGGCATTTTCGCCCACAGGACTGCCGCATACTGGATGTTTTTCCCTTTTCACACCATTCTTTGTAAACCCTAGAAATGGTTGTGCGTGAAAATCCCAGTAACTGAGCAGATTGTGAAATACTCAGACCAGCCCGTCTGCCACCAACAACCATGCCACGCTCAAAATTGCTTAAATCACCTTTCTTTCCCATTCTGACATTCAGTTTGGAGTTCAGGAGATTGTCTTGACCAGGACCACACCCCTAAATGCATTGAAGCAACTGCCATGTGATTGGTTGATTTGATAATTGCATTAATGAGAAATTGAACAGGTGTTCCTAATAATCCTTTAGGTGAGTGTACCTCAATTCAGCTGTTCTGAAACCCCAAACTCAGAGTTTCCCATCTCAGGGTAAGTCAACTCAGAGTTCAAGTTTAAACTCAGAGTTGGTTGAACCTCCTTATTGAAACGGGCCCCTGCAGTAATCTTAAAGTTTGATGTATGAAGCAGCTTTCTTACAGAATATATATAAATATATACAAAGTGTTTTTCTACAAAAATATGTTTCTTTGAACTTTCTGTTCTTCAAAAAATCCTGAAAAAATATGACACTGAAGACTGGAGTAATGATGCTGAAAATTCAGCTTTGTCATCAGGAATAAATAGCAAATTAAAATACATACAAAATTATCATTGTATGTGTGTGTGGGAGTGTAGCAGAAGTGTGCTATTACCTTTCTAAGGTCACTGCGAAGTTCTTTGCATTCAGATAATTGGAAACTCTGTTTAAGTGGTGGTCTTATTCAAAGTACGTGCCAATACTCAGGTTTTTGTGATCCATTTAAACAGCTATTTTCAGATGTGTGCAAACGCTTGCTTCATCCATCATCCATCTGTTTAAATTTCACTCAATCATCCTCCTGTTCTCTGTAGCTTTAGTGGAGATTTATAGTAGATACCTGAAAAGTTGTAAAACAACAATTTTTTGCTATAGTTTTGCTACCCCCCCCCCCCCCCCCCCCCCATTATTTACTCACCCTCAGATTGTTCGCAACATGTATGCATCTGTAGGACACCAAAGAAGAAAGTTCAAGTGCTCAAGTTCATCTCACTAGCTATGTTTCCATCGCCCGCATCAGAAACGAGTGATGGAAAAGGCAAATTTCCAAGAATTTTTTTTCCTGCAGAAGGGGTTTTTGCCTTGTGCGAAAAATAGTTAATACGAATAATGGGAGATGGAAACGCATTTGTCCAATAAATTTGTTCGAGGTAGCGAACATTAAACCCACATGACTAATCGGCTGTTTCCTCTGATGGTGTTTTATTTACTATTGGTTATTAGGTTACCAATACCACCATCATCCGCTCGAACAACTTGATGGAAACGCACCTAATTCGCATTTGTTTTTGTTTTTTAAGATTTGCTTCAAGTTTGGATGGAAACCCAGCTACTGACTCAATGATCTGGTCACAGTGGTTATGACTTGTGCACTACCAAGTCTTTTTAATGAACAAGTCCACATTTATGATGCTTTCTCCTTTTGTGAAAAGTGAGTAAATAATGACACTATATTTTTTTGGATGAACTGTTCCTTTAAGGCAATGGAATAAAAAACGAAGTGCTTGGCTTTGGCAAGTGAACATTCGAGGGAACAGACGAGCGGAGCAATCAATCGGAAAAGAGGCTCAAACCTTGAGCTTGACCCTATCCTTTAACTTCACATTTTTCCATCTCTCATTTTTGTTGAAATGGCACCCAAACATTTATTCAGAGCTGAAATAAGAAACGATTTACAACAGCAGCATAGAGGTTTTAAAAACTTTCTTGCCAGATGGATGAAGAAGATGAAAATTTGAGTTTCAAATGCAGCACACTAATGAGCTCCATGGTTGTTACTTAACCACGGCAAAATCTGAGAGAATCTTATTTGGCATTTGTATGTTTTAATGCATAATTTTTGTTTAACCACCGCAAAAACAACCACTGACTGATGAGACACGTTAATAAGCACATAACTGCTTTTTTTTCCAGAGAGGAGTTGGAGAGATTTGTGCATAATGGAACCCTGAGCCATCTGATCGTGTGCTTCTCCAGAGATGAGCCCGATGCAGCAGGAACCGTTAACATACCAACATATGTCCAGCATAACTTGCTTCTCCATGCTAAAAATGTTGCCAGCATCCTTCTTAAAGACAAAGGCTGTCTTTATGTCTGTGGGTGGGTACAAAATACCATTATTCATTATTTATTATTGCGTACTGCCACATTTTGTTCACCAGGAATGAAACAATATCTCACGTTTTACAGGGATGCCAAGAACATGGCAAAAGATGTGAATGACACATTACTGGAGATCATAGGAAATGAACTTCAACTCGATAAACTGGATGCTATGAAGATAGTAGCAGGACTTCGTGAGGAGAAGCGATATCTACAGGACATATGGAGCTAAGAAAGAATTCACCCTATACACAAACAAATAAAATCTTATTCACAGACAGATGTGCAAGCTACTTTTTGGTCGTTTCAGTTCAAATCTGCACCACAGGTGCCATTGAGTGATAGCTGAACTTATTAACAAACTGCTTTTCAACTGCCTTAAGTGTAAAAGCTTTTAGAGAATAATCTGAGGGGACGGTGAAACACGCTTAGATCAGATATGTTCGGTCAAAACGTTTTAACTGTGCCTTTTATGCAGTTATTAAAGAGGACTGTATCATTCTTTGAGGACCGTTTGTGTTGGGTTTAGATACAGCTCAGGTCAAATATGCATAATGCATCAGAATCATAAGGCAGGAGGATGCTAGACACGAGAAACCAAAACATGACAGACTGAATGGAAAAACTGTCAGAAGCTGCCAAATCCAGGATCATCTGCAGCATTTCCGTTTTTCCCAATTCCAACAGTTTGTTTTGTAAGATTAGAGAGTATAGCTTGATATATCATTAATTTTCTTCCCGACAAACATTTTGCCATTAAGGATTGAAATTCATCTCAGGCATCCACAGCAATTATACCAGTCTACAGAGTCTGTGAATCTAATGTTGCACCCCAATGTTTTGTTGAATCTGTCAAACATGTTTAATTATTGTCGATATCACAATATCTGTATTTAAGAAGACACAAATAAAATGCATACGAAAAAAGTGATGGAGTATTTGGATGTTTAACGTCACCATGAAATAAAAATGGACCATTCTTCTTATAATTTTTTTTTTTTACAGAATGTTGCAATGTGTTTTTTTAAATAAATGATTTATCCCTGCACGTCATTTATTTTTTACATTTTTTAATTCATGTGCACTCATAATTTTAATCAAAAACGTTAACCTCCCCTCCCCCTTGAAACGACATCTCTTCATGATGTGTCTCTCGGTGGAGGGTTTGGACTAAATATCCTCCACAACTGACTGCAAACTGGCATTTAGATCTGCTTCCATTTAGGGGCCCTTTTAAAATGGAAAACTTTGAATGCGTTTTGGCCGTTTATTTACACGACAATGGCGTTTTGGGGGCCTGAAAATGCGATATCGTTATCGTCTCCGTGTAAACTACAAAAACGTGAATGTGTGAAAATGGTGATGCACATGCGTTTTACGTGTTCAGTTTATAGGCACGTAATTTTTCTTTACAAAATTGACATCGCCAACTACTGGCCGGGCAGGATAATACAGCTTTTTTAAATGTTTTGGAAGATCTGTATAAATGGGGAATGTTTTGACAACGTTGTAAATTGTACTAGAAAAAAACTAAGGAAAAAATTTTGTTTTTAGTACTTACTTGTCGTGTTAACGGTACGGTACTTCCTATATGATCAAATCAATTTTCGAAGGATGAAATCAAGCCCCGCCCTACTTTTTTTTCATTCCAGAAGCCTTTTCATGGGATATACACTCACCTAAAGGATTATTAGGAACACCTGTTCAATTTCTCATTAATGCAATTATCTAATCAACCAATCACATGGCAGTTGCTTCAATGCATTTAGAGGTGTGGTCCTGGTCAAGACAATCTCCTCAACTCCAAACTGAATGTCAGAATGGGAAAGAAAGGTGATTTAAGCAATTTTGAGCGTGGCATGGTTGTTGGTGCCAGACACGCCGGTCTGCTTAGTTACTGGGATTTTCACGCACAACCATTTCTAGGGTTTACAAAGAATGGTATGAAAAGGGAAAAACATCCAGTATGCGGCAGTCCTGTGGGCGAAAATGTCTTGTTGATGCTAGAGGTCAGAGGAGAATGGGCCGACTGATTCAAGCTGATAGAAAAACAACTTTGACTGAAATAACCACTCGTTACAACCGAGGTTTGCAGCAAAGCATTTGTGAAGCCACAACACGCACAACCTTGAGGCGGATGGGCTACAACAGCAGAAGACCCCACCGGGTACCACTCATCTCCACTACAAATAGGAAAAAGAGGCTACAATTTGCACGAGCTCACCAAAATTGGACAGTTGAAGACTGGAAAAATGTTGCCTGGTCTGATGAGTCTTGATTTCTGTTGAGACATTCAGATGGTAGAGTCAGAATTTGGTGTAAACAGAATGAGAACATGGATCCATCATGCCTTGCTTGTTTATTTGCTATAATGAACAGGCTGACTATCTGATTGTAATTGATTGTACTTTTGTACTCCATTGTGAAGCGACCTTGGGTTCTTGAAAGGCACTATAAAAAAATAAACATTATTATTATTATTATTATTATTATTATGCCTTGTTACCACTGTGCAGGCTGGTGGTGGTGGTGTAATGGTGTGGGGGATGTTTTCTTGGCACACTTTAGGCCCCTTAGTGCCAATTGGGCATCATTTAAATGCCACGGCCTACCTGAGCATTGTTTCTGACCATGTCCATCCCTTTATGACCACCATGTACCCATCCTCTGATGGCTACTTCCAGCAGGATAATGCACCATGTCACAAAGCTCAAATAATTTCAAATTGTTTTCTTGAACATGACAATGAGTTCACTGTACTAAAATGGCCCCCACAGTCACCAGATCTCAACCCAATAGAGCATCTTTGGGATGTGGTGGAACGGGAGCTTCGTGCCCTGGATGTGCATCCCACAAATCTCCATCAACTGCAAGATACTATCCTATCAATATGGGCCAACATTTCTAAAGAATGCTTTCAGCACCTTGTTGAATCAATGCCACGTAGAATTAAGGCAGTTCTGAAGGTGAAAGGGGGTCAAACACAGTATTAGTATGGTGTTCCTAATAATCCTTTAGGTGAATGTACGTCACAATAGAGAAGCAAAGACTATCGTAACTTCCGTTTCATGCTGACTTTAATGGATGTAATTTATGTCTATTTTTGTTCCATAGAAAATATAAGTTTGAAGTATAGATGAATTGTTTTTCCTCGGTTTTATTAGGTGTATATTTTCTCATCTAAAATATTTTAAAATATCATTATTTTGTTTATACAGCTGTCGGTAGCCTAGAAATCTAGACGCACTCTAGCGGCAGCAAATCTAATTTGCAGCCAGGGTAGTCTAGCAACTCTCCGTTGTTTTGCGAGCCGGAAAAAACAAACTCTGGTCAGGCCAATCACATCGTGTATAGAGTCGGTGGGTGGGCTTAACATAATGACGGCAGAATTGTGACGGTTCCGGGTGCTACTCGTCAACAAAGAAGCTGGCGAACAGCGGTCTTTCGAATTGGCTTTGGCCGTGACTCTGAAAGACTTGGAGTTAAGCTTTTCTTTGAGAAAAGAACAAAGAACGGCACTGAAGTCATTCTTAAGAAAAGAAGATGTGTTCAGAGTTTTGCCGAACGGATACGGCGAAAGTTTAATCTCTCAACTAGCTCAGCTTCACCTTCTTTGTCGCTCTGGTTGGTTGTAACGCTATCCTATTGCGTGCACAACCGTACTGCGCGGCGAGTCGGCTGCAATCTCATGAGACTGGAGCTTTCGATGTTGCTGCTAAAGATTCAGATGGAAAATAAAGAAAGAAAGAAAGAGTGTGCAAACAATTAAAAAGCAAAGAACAACACAGCCATTCCTTTCAACAAAACAACTAGTGTGTGTCTGTTTGTGTGTGTATTCGCACACTGTAGAGTTTATCTGTGGAGTCAGCCACTGAGCTATAATAATATTCATTGATCTAGCCTACGTGACGTTGTTTTTGTATGATTTGGCAATAGGGAACAACCTATAAACTGGTCAAAATCAGGTTGCCTCCCTGATTTTTTAAAAATATATATTTAAAAATTATCCAGAGGTCAGGAGGTGTTTGTAAACTACTCGGCTCGGCTTGTAATTCCTCTCACACAATGCGAGCCACAACCGTATGAGCATCAACAATTTACACACAATTTCTCCAGAGAGAAAAAAAAAAATCGCCCGTGAACGTGGTACAACAGCAAAAATCGTAGCGTTCTTTTTGAAAGCTTTCTATGGCCAAATATCAGTTCCATTTCAGTTTTCTTTCTGTACTCCCTAGGTGGCATTAATCATCTTCATGACCTTTTTTTACATGTGTCTCAGACCACTTTTGTCTCAAGTGTTATTGCATAAAGAACAGACTTAAGAGTTTTCTGACTGTGTTGCTGATGTCTGGTAAACACTGATTGTGCATGAGGACTCTTGAAGGAGATGATTCACGTCAACACTCCGGAGGGTCAGCAGGCTAATGAGGCAGTGTAAGAAGAATCATGGAAGAATAATTACAGAATCCATCACCTCATGAGGTTATGAAGTTATGAACACAACCCCTTTAGGATCAGTTGTGAATTTAGGAATCCTAGGGATTATAAATGTTTTCTCAGAGCGGGAAGAGGGTTTCCAAGCTTTCAGACTTAACAGCGAAGAGTAATGATGGGGCAGTGATTTGGTAGGGTCATGAATTTATAAGTGTGGCACTTAAAATTTAAAACAAGCTCTTGGAATTTTACGGGAACAATGACATTGCATAGAAGCAGTGAATTATGATTCTACACAGAAAAATGCAAACAAAAGTGTGGTATCATGTTTATAAAAGGAAAAGAAACATAATTATTGAGTTATATCAACAAAGAAGCCTGTAAAAATAAATCTGCTTCGTTAATCCTTTTGATATTTTATTCAAAACAATTCACAAAAATCTAACCTTTCTCTGAAGTAAAACAATTGAAAATGTGGGGAACAATTGGCCACAATTAATGGCAGCCTTTTTTAAAAAAAAATACTTTTTGCAACCTCCTTTTACCAAGATAACAGCTCCGAGTCTTCTTCTATAATGTCTGCTGAGTTTGGAGAACACCTGACAAGTGACATTCACCTGACATTCCTCCATACAGAATCTCTCCAGATCCTTCAGATTCCCAGGTCCTATGTTGATGCTTCTTCTCTTCAGTTCACCCCACTCATTTTCTATAGGGTTCAGGTCAGGGGACAGGGAATCTTCATTTTGTGCTCAGTGAGTTTTGTCGGTTCAAACAACATGTGGTGATGTAGGGGCTGTTTCTTAGTTTTTTTAATCCCTGCAATTATCCAGCTGTGATCCTTTGAGAGACACAAACTCTCCTCCTTGCCATGCATTTAGACGATAGAGACACATGTCCTCTTCCAGGCAGATTCTTAACGTATTTAGTTGATTGAAACTTCTTAATTATTGCCCTGATGGTGGAAATGGGAATTTTGAATCCTTTAGCTTTTTTCTTACAGCCACTTTCTATTTTGTGAAGCGCAACAATCTTTTTCTGCACATCAGGGGCCATATTCACAAAACATTTTATCTTCCCTCTAAGAGTTCTCCTAAATAGCTGTAAAAGTTCTTAGTTAGTTAAGAGTTTTCGCTTAAAACCTATTCACAAAGGTGCTGAGACCAACTTTTACTAAGGAATAGAGAGAAGTCTTTAGCTAAGAGTGAGGGCGGGGTTGACCTCGTTGTTATGGATGATGTTATCATGCTTACTAACTATGGCCATAGTGATAGGGGAGGGGTCTCTGTCAGTGGTTTAATTATAAAAAATATTGTATAATGAGGTATCATTTTACCATATTCAAATAAAGGTTTTAAAGAGCACCTATCATGGCATTTAAAATGTTCCAAATATTGTTTTAGAAGTCCCCAACAACAGTTTTGCATGCATGCAATGACAAAAAAGACTTTAGTTTTCTTATAATATGCATTTATTTTTACCTGTTTTGACAGCGATTCTCAAATGATTCCTTTAGTGATTCACTTTTCAAAACCCCGCCTTTACGTGACGCTAATCTGCGGTGATTGGTCCGATGACCCAGTCAGTTGTGATTGGTATAGTCTGTGCAGATATTTTCGGAAACGGAACGCCCATCAAAGTCTTATAGTGACAGTAATTTGTTAATATGTGTCAGGAGTTATGAATATGAAAACCGCGTCTGTACCGTTTGATTGTAATATGAGCCTCAGCTGATCTCATTCATAAAAAAACTCCTCTATTCTCCTCACGAAGACTCGCGACAAATCAACCTCCCTCAGGGCTTTTAGTTCAAAAGTGTGCAGATGAGGAGACGTATTGATAGATTCTCATATGTCTGTGTCAAATTTCTAAACAGAGGAGTATTTTTTATTCAATACTTCCTCAAAATGCGCAGATAAAGCCTAATCATGAGCGATTGAGTCTCTTAAGTGTTGTTTTCAATTCATACTGGCAGGCAGCCGGAGGGCGCTCTGTGCACATGTAGTCCATATATGGCACAGACAGGCGAAGAAGAACCATGTGCCATAATAGAAGTCCATAATAAAAGCTTCCTGAGATCGCGAAACATACATTTGACGACTAATAAACACTCAATCGCGACGATGTATGGTTTGTCTTCAAGCCACTTAGTCTTCAAATGCTCATCCTTGGGCAGATGAAAAAAGTTTGCTTTTGAGTGGCACTTCAGAACAGCGTCTCGTCTCCATGATGTTTTCTAGTTTTCACTGGCGTCTTGGAGCGCAATAAGTGGGCGTATCGTATTCAAATAACTTGACAAGTTGACGTCATCTAGTCAGAGAAAAAGCTTCGGTCTTCTAACGATTCTTAAAAATGACTCAGAGTCGACTCTTACTTTTGAAAGAAAATAACTATATATACGGTGCACTGTCATATTTCAAACTATGCAGGATGTTTTTGTTCACTTAGATCTATGTTACACACTACATGAAAGGTAAATTTCAAAATTCCATGATAGGTGCTCTTTAAAATAAGAATGTTGCCATATTCAAATAAAGATTTTTTAATAAAATGTTTACCATGTTCAAATAAAGATTTGAAAAAGTAGGCTAAGTGTCACTAATTAAACAAGTATATGTTCAGATAAATGTCTTCATCTCGAGAGATTGCAGAATACAAGCGACAAATTATTTTTTATAAACAAAGGTCGGGAGGAGCACTATCTAATCAGCTCGAGTATATACATAGCTGGCTCACCTTACCTCAACAGCTTTCTGCATCCCTCCGCTACCTCTCGGCCCAGCCAGAGATTCAGGGAGAACTCTGAATTTGACTTTTTATTATGACAGGACAGTGAGTAGACAGGAAGCAAAGTGGAATTTAGAATTGTGAGATGGTGGTCCAGTGGGTTAAACCATGGAACTGATATGCAGAAGGTTGCTGGTTCGATCCCAGCGGTCACCATCAGTGTGTCCTTGAGCAAGGCACTTTACTCCATGTTGCTCCAGGGGGATTGTCCCTTTAATAAGATTGTCACTGTATGTCGCTTTGGATAAAAGCGTCTGCCAAATGCATAAATGTATATGTATATGTAGAAAGGGGAGAAATGTCCGCAACAGCTATTAGGATTGTTTGTGATTTGGTCTTAGTGACTCAGGAGTCCTCGTGACTATTCCTAACGTTTCACAGATTTAGGAGCTAGTTTTAGCACTAAAATGCTTTGTGAAATACTCTTAGAGCAAAAATTTAGGAGTCCTAAAATTAGCACTGACATGCCCATTATTTTTAAGAGTTTCTCCTAAACCAGCAAGTTAGAAGCTGTCTTGGCTGGACAATTTCATGTTCCTAGTCACCCTGGTGTGCTAAATGGATAGTTTAAACAATTATGTCCAATGTGTTTTGGAGAAAAATCTTTATTTCACATTTTCACATTCTTTTACTTCAACGAAAAGTTAGATTTTTGTGATTTTTTTTTTTGCATGAAAGATCAAAAGGATACACATGCAGACTTATTTTTATTTTTAGAACTCTTTGATCATATTTATATTTATGTACTTTCTTTTTTTCATCCATACACTGCAAGTCAATGGGGCCAGTGTTGACTTACACTTTATAGAAAAAAAGTTGTTCTTTTGTGTTTCACAGAAGAAAGTCATGCAGGTTTAGAACGACATGATGAACTCTTTGTAAACAGCATTCCTGGGTGTTTTCTGTACAAACACCATAAAAAAGTGAAGTTTGATTTAGCTGACCCTGTTAAAAAACGGACAAAGCCAAAAGAGCGAGGGGATATTGAATCATCAGATTTTTGTCTTATTTTAATTTCCTTCTATTATATCCCATGAGCCTCTCTGTTGTTTACGCGTATTTTTTTGCATCTGTACTGGGGAATAGCTCTCAGGACAGCGCTGCAAAGGCACATAAATGAATCCCATAATGAATGTGCTGCTTTAATGATGGGTTTACTTCTAAATTAGATGCTCTTAATTAAAATTATTCAAGGTGCCTTTATGACTGTGGTGCATAGAAGTGAAATGGTAATGTGAATAAATCACAAAGGCCACAAACTTGCAGCGTGCTTGTGGATATGATAGATCTTCCTGTTAAGAATGGCTTAAATGAAGCAGAAAGATGTGTGCTAGAGGTAATGATTATCATTAGAAGAACCTCTGCTTCAGCCCACCACAGTTTCTATCATAGTATGTCCATGTCCATGATAGTTGACCGTTTCTGGGAAATTATATGGTTAGATTTGACATTTTATCACCACTGTAAGGGGAAGGGTAATGACATCATCAAGTCTACCAAGAGTTGAAGAGGGTTTTGATGATCTCTATAGACCATATACAAAAATAATTTCAGTAGAGATTTCTCAGTTGTAGGTTACCCAATAATTATAACTATTAATGAGCTATTTTGTATAAAAGAGGTCAAAAGTAAAATACTCCACTAAGAATAGCCTCCAATTTTACAAAGAAAAGGGCTGCAGCTTACCTGTTACTTCCCAGTTATTAATCCAATCCTAGACGGCAACAATTTATTTGAATCATTATTTTGTTTTCTAGTATCGTTTTGATCACATAAAATATGAATATATATTATTAATTAATATTTCCCCCCACTTTATATTAGGTGGCCTTAAGTACTATGTACTTACATCAAAAAATAAGTGCAATGTACTTACTGATTTCAAATTTTATTGCAAAACACCTTTGCAAAATCTAGGGAGGTTTATTCTTAAAACAAGTAAATGGTAAGTAAAATAAATATTCTCTTAAATCAAATCTGAACACACATTCACGTCAATCGTATTATTTACTACTTAACTAAATATATATGTGACTCTGGACAACAAAACCAGTTATAAGTCGCACAGGTATATTGGTGGCAATAGCCAACAATACATTGTATGGGTCAAAATTATAAAAGTTTCTTTTAAACCAAACATTATGATATTAAGTAAATATCATGTTCCATGAAGATATTTTGTAAATTTCCTGCCATAAATATGTACTATTGATATAAAATGTATTATTAGTAGTAATATGCATTGCTAAGGACTTAATTTGGACATTTTTAAAGGTGATTTTCTCAATATTTAGATTTTTTTTTGCACCCTCAGATTTTCAAATAGTTGTATATCGGCCAAATATTGTCATATCCTAACAAACCAACCTTATTTATTCAGTTTTCAGGTGATATTTAAATCTTAATTAAAAAAATTGGACCCTTATGACATGGTTTTGCACTGTAAAAAAAAATCCCCATAAAATTTACGGTTAAAAAAAACGGCAGCTGTGGTTTTACGGGACAGCATAATTTAAAGGTTTATAATGTAATAATTACGGTTAAGAATTTTTTTTTTACAGTTCAAACCTGTATAATTTAAAGGTTTATATTGTAATAATTATGTGTACACTATACAAAAAATATGGTAAAAAATATATATATTTCATTAGCTGAAATAATGTTAAATTACCAACCTATTGAAATACTAATATCTGTTATCTACCTTTGATATATACTGACAACCACCAATCACAGTGGAGATGAGTCACATGATGAATCAAAGCTCATCACAAGCTTTTAGGAGGACAATACTAATATATGAAAGGTGTCATTCACACAAACACTAAACACCGTCATGGTAACATGCATTACATTTTAGAAATGTAATAAACATTAGATGTAACATAAAGCCCCACACTAACTGATTAGAAAAAACTAAGAAGAAACATCAAATGTGAAATGTCAGGAATTCTGGGAATGTCAAATTTACAGTTTTTCACTGTAAATTACACAATGACTTGTTCTTTTTCACTTCCAAAAACTGTAAATTTTGTATTTTACTGTAAAATTAAAGTAAATGTAAAGTTAGATCTATTACAGTTACTTAACGTATATAGTATGGAAACTTTCTGTTAACCAGTTTACTGCTTTTAACCCTAGCATTTTTTACAGTCTTTTACCTTTAAAATCACAATCATGTGGTCCAGGGTCACATATGTTGTTTTAAGGATTTTTAGAAGGATTTTTAAATTTACTAGAAAACAAGACAAAACACAGAAAAACAGTTTTTTTTTTCTCTTTGCCACATAAGCTTATAAAATGAATGGCTATAGCTTTGACTGTTGATATCCATGGATAGTTGACTTCATACCATGAGAAACAAGCAGTTTTCTGTGTCAATGTGACATTTTCCAGCAGATTGATTCAATTTAAAACCAGAACAAACAGGGGGAATAAAAACAAATCAACTGGTTAAAGTTTCTCATCAAAGGCAAATAGCTTGAAAGCAAAAAAAGTCTAGAGCATTTAAAAAAAAAATATCTCAGTAGATGAAATGTACAACACATCCATCTCAGGTATTGCAGTGTAAAAAGGGCGATAGGGGAGTCAATTAGTCCTCATAATTACTAAAAGGCCTTCAGTACAAAGCTAATTGATTTTCCATTTAATGAGTGCAGTGGTAATGACCCTGAAATGGTGGTTGTAAGCTTCATATAAAGAAACCAAGAGGACAGAATGTTTTTGAGGGGGTTTGGGTTAATGCTCTCATCATTCGTCTTGTGTTTTCACCGAGGAGGAGAGAGCTATCAGACCTTCCCACCATCCATTTAACAATTTTATGGCACAAACTGAAACAGAAGTAAAATTGAGAGCTAAACCCTTATGCAAGACTTTTAAATCCAGGTATTTGATAATGCATATGTTTGCAGGTTTAAGCCATTGCTTTTACTGTTGTGTGAAGTAAACTAGATAATGTCATTATTGTACGCTGTGACTATTAAAATTATTTTGGGAAATCTGTAATTTTGTGATAACAGGTTGAGAGGGACAATTTTAGTAATTCTAATTAGCTTTATAAAATGATAGAAGTCTGTATGTACTCATTTAAAAAAAACGAGTAAATGAGTTTGGAATACACAATTGCCTTTTTATTGTCATATGTTTATTTTAATATGTCGTTTAGGTCTGTTTATGAAAACAGATTTTTCTCAACTTCTCACTTAATATTTAATTTGCAATCTCAAGGTAGGTCATGTCACATAAATAAATGCACTTGTGAGACACACTCCATCTTTCTAATGCTGTAACCTAATTTTCACTTGATACATGTGAATTGTTTTAGTCTAAAAACAGAACACTTTATTGATGTAAAACCAGAGCTGGGGCAACAGCATGCACAAATCGCTGGATTTATTGATGTTAGAAAGCTGAGTAGTTATTAGTTAAACAAATTAGTAGGCCACAAACAATTGCATCTTATAGACCCAGCTTTTAAATCTTAAAATATAATACATTATAAAAATGTTGTATTCTTATATGTTGACAATCTAAACAAAGAGCGAAGTAATAACATAACGATATCAATATTTATTGTGTTTGTAGACTGTCATTTGGACTGTTATTTAAAATCTCAAGACTGCATTTATTCGATAAAAATACAGTAAAAACAGTAATATTATTACATTTTTAAACGTGAAATGTTACAATATAAAATAAATGTTTTCTATTAAAATATATTTTAAAATGTAATTTATTCCTGTGATGTCAAAGCTGCATTTTCACATGAATTGTCAGAAATCTAATATGCTGATTTTGTTGTTGTTGCTGATTTCATATCAAGGTTGAAAACATTTTAGTGGACAGTGATACATTTTTTAGGATTCTTTGATGAACAGAAAGTAAACAAAACAGCATTTACAGTATTTGAAATCTTTTGTAATATATATCTTTAATGTCACTTATGATCAATTTAATGCCTCCTTGCTAAATGTATCAATTTATTTCAAAAAATAAAATATTTTTGAAACCAAATGTTTGAACGATAGTGTATTTACATTATATGTTATAATATTATTTAATAAAACACAATTCTGCCCTTGAAACAAATAAAGTTGTCAAAGATTTGTGTACTTGTTTAGTTTGTGAACAGGACATTTTTATTGCATAACCTCCAATCAAGCACTATTTTTTTGATCAATTATGCAAAAAGTGAGAAAATATTATTTCATTGCCTGTATTTAGGATGCATACAATGCTAGCTGTGAAATTAATTTTATCAAGATGGAGTTGGTCACTTTATTCAAAAAGTTTATTACACCATCATCATTTACACGATTACATCCCATTTAACAACACAGTCATTTGAGATATATTTATACAATTATTTATAAATATTTGCATTTATATTTTTGAGGTTAAAATAAAAAGTATTATTTTACAACATTCATGATTCACCAATCATGAAGACCAGCCCAGTCCATTTTTTATGTTAAAATATTAGTGGGCTAAGAAAATATGGGGGTTGTAAATTCTGTCAAGTGGAGCTGCAGTGCAGTGCAGCTAGTCATGTGGCTTGTACTGAATTGGATCCGGCACTATGTTCAACTCTAATCCACTGGCTCTGCTGCACATGCATGTAAAGAATGCATTACTTCTGTCTCGGCGCTGTGGCACTCCATCAGCGAGACTGTGATTTATGACGCTGTGCCTTTCCAGTTGGCTTTAATCTCGCCATTTACTTGCAGGTTTTTGAACAGCCTCAGGTTTTCATCTTATCCGACACACATTCAGACCGATCTGCACGAACTGGGACTAAAACACCTCCCTAAAACATTCTCTTCTTTGACGAGTAGTCTGCTGAGACTGGGCCTGAATAATATCAGCATCCTTCCCAATGCATTCAATGTCTTGAGGAGAGGAAAAACATCTCCTTCCGTGGAGAGAGGCCATGGGGTTTCTATTTAGAGATGTGTTTAATTAGTTGTTGACTCTGGGTCTAATGCTCAGAAGCTAGAGATTAGTACGCAGGGTATATATTCTGAACGTACAGAAGATGGACATTATATCATTATGCTTCTGGGGTTCACACAAGTGCAGGAAGCTCCAAATAAATAATTATGCGTTATTGACTGTTTGCAGAGAGCTAGGGTTGGTTTTGTCTCTGGGCACTCTTCTGGTGCAATTACCAGACCAACTGTTGATGTTTTCAAAAACTCAGAGCATATATTAATGTATTTATTCCACCATTGGAATAAATAAATGAATGGTTTAACCCTTTAACTGTCACCCCTCTTTTTGAGAATACACATGAAAATGCACTATCCAAACTTAAAGGGCTGTAATTCAAGAATGCTTTGGAATATAGACCAAAGTTTGGTCTCGCTTTAAAGACGACACTCTGATTTTATTGCTGAAGTGAAAGCAATTCAAAATATGAAAGTATGAAATAGTTATGGAAGTTTAAATTTACTGTAAATGAAAAATACTGTACTATTTATATACTATAATATATTTTACAAAAAAGAATTGACTCTAAAATTACTATAAAATCAAAGCCATATGTCTAACCAATTTGTGTTCCAAATTTGAAGTTGATATCACAAAAATTGAAGATCCCATGAGATTTTGTTTAGGGCGCTGTACCAAAAATAGCCACCGGGTGTCATTCAAATTCCATTGATTGTTTTTTTGATGCATTTTCCTGTAAATTCTGTCCAAATATAACTTAAAAACAGTCACCAAATATGGACCCTTGAGACTCAGACCTTTCCGACGACGATATGTGTTTTGTCAAGATTGGAAAAGATTTTGAATATAAAGTAGTTCAAATAATTGTTGTAATATGAAACATGACACCGCCCACTAGGGGAGGAGCCCACTAGAATAATTAACGAGTAACGTTTCCATGGTAACACAATGTCCGATTTCGAAACGGTTTTCACAGGATGAATTTTGAATTTGTAAGCTTTCAAATGATACTGTAGTAAAGTTTGTTCGTACGGGAAGAAGGAGGCGGGAACCGGCGAACATTCAAAAACGTATAATAAACAAACACAAAATAAAATGGCGGCGGCAGCCCCTCACGGACGACTGCAGCGTACACATAACATAACTAAAACAACACAAAATCCAGGCCTGGTCCTCTCTCGAGAGGCTCTTCCTCGCGGTGCCATGCGGTGGTACTGGACGCTCGGTGGACGGCTCGATCCTCCTCCGCCCCCTGGCGGCCGGCGGTGGCTCCTCCTTCTGAGGGCAGCCGGAAGCGAGTCCCAGTCCCGCGCTCCCTGCTCCTCCCCATCATGGCGGACGGCAGCAGGCTCCGGGCAAGCGCTGCGGACTCCTCCGCCCCCTCGCGGACGGCAGCCACCCCACCTCGACCCAGGGGCACGGCAGCGAGCTCTTCATCCCACCGACCTTCATCCGCTCCAGCACCACCGCTTCGGGCAGCCGCTCGCGGTCTTCTTTCATCCGCGCTCCGCACTCCGCACTCCGCATCCGAACTCCGCGGCACCGCGATCCCCCTCAGCTGCGAGGGCTCCTCGACAGCGTGTCCCTCCTTCCTCCCGGGCTTCGGCACCACTGTAGTAAAGTTTGTTCGTACGGGAAGAAGGAGGCGGGAACCGGCGAACATTCAAAAACTTTTAATAAACAAACACAAAATAAAATGGCGGCGGCAGCCCCTCGCGGCCGACTGCCACCTACATACAAACACAAATGAACATAAAATGAAAATAAAATCTGCAGCCCCTCACGGACGACTGCAGCGTACACATAACATAACTAAAACAACACAAAATCCAACACGACTGCAGCGTACAGGTCCTCTCTCGTCCCTCACTGTCGTCGCTCCTCCTTTATACTCCCTCACTCCTCCGCGAGACCCGAGATCGCTGCAGATCCTCACTGATGAGCGCCGCCTCGTCCCGCCCTCACGGTCCCTCGACCTCGCTGCTCGCCACAGATACCTAATTTATGATAATTACTTAAATATATGATACAAAAAAAAGGCGATCAAAAAAAGAGCACCAGGCGTCCCACCTGTGGGACGGTGACAGTTAAGAGGTTAAAGGGGTGGTAAACCACGATTTCACTTTTCTAACTTTAGCTAGTGTGTAATGTTGCTGTTTGAGCATAAACAACATCTTCAAAGTTACAACGTTCAAAGTTTAAAGCAAAGGGAGATATTTGCTTTTAAAGAAATCGATTTCTAAGGACTACAGCAAACGGCCGGTAGGGACTACTACACATTCCTCCAGGGTGTGCTGACATCACCAGTCCCAATATTTACATAAACCCCTCCTCCGAGAATATGAAATAAGGGGGGGCCATTTTGTATCGCAGCGGGGAAGCGTTGTTGTGGTATAGTTAGTAGGCTGGAGTGCTGTTGACAATGCCGACGAAACGCTGTTATTTTCATCCGGATTGCAGGTCCACTTCCTTCAGCCTTCCTAGGGACGGGGCAGCGTTGCAGTGCGTTTAACATACAACGTCATATTCATGTGTGTAAGAGACATGAGGGGAACAGGGTCGCATTTGCATCGGATATATGCTGCCCATCATAAATCAAAGCACGAGACAGACAGGGGTCGGAGGAGAAGATCGGAAAATGTGACATAATGGACTATATTCATCTGTATTTGCAATACACGAGCCTTCAGCTGCACGAGACAGGCGGGCACGTGCGGCTACCGCGGCACATCTCGCGGAGGAAAGCTTCCACGATCTTCGCGAGTACGGGCTACAACCTGTAAGTGTGATTTATTTTTCGTCGATGTGTTTTCCTGTAATAGTTCGTGTTGTTAATTGTAGCCTACGTTGTAGCAAGGAAGTAAACATGACAGCGCTGTTTGGCTCTGAAAACCAGTTTGTTAAAGGCTCATTCATACTTAACGTTATCCGACAAACCCCTAACGTTACAAACTGTTTAAAATCTCAACAGCGAACTTGGCATTAGTGTAAATGATTCTTTGATTAGAGCTTTTATGTATTGTTTATCTACAGGCATGCTAAACATGGTTCTGTGTTTGATTTGGCTACTAGTAAAGCCATTGTTTAGTGTCCGTTCTTGCGACAGATATTTGGCAAATCGTTCTAAAAATACAAAGGTAACGGTGCCATTCAGTAGCGATCACTATAGATCTGCAGTCTTTACTCTTGAGGACTGAACAGGTTCTGCTCGATCATCTTCACTAAAATTGTCTGGGTCTGATTCGGGCTCTTGGTATGGTTTCATTGACGCTATTGTACACAAAGCTCAGGCTAGTAGCCTGAGGCTACCTGTAGAGGTAAGGGGCGTGACGCTTTCGAGAAATGTTCACTAGGCGGTTAGCGAATCACAACACACTGGGCCAGCTAACCAATCTGAGCCCATTGCGTATTTTTGAGGGACTGGCTTCACAGAATCCGGAAACCATCAGACCGTTTTTACAAGGAGGGACAGAGCAGTGTAGAATAAAGGTCAAATATATGAAAAATACTGAATTTTTTTAAAAACGAAGCATGAACACATGTTACAGTGCACCCCACAAACACAATCAAGCCTTCGAAAGAGTGTGCTTTACCACCCCTTTAAAAAAATGTTTGGTTGGATTAGGCTGGCTCTGTGAAAAAAACATATTTGGACTTCTGAAATGAAGCCTCATCTTGTTTCAAACTGGTATGACTTACTCTGGTGGAACATAAAAGAAGATATTTGAACTGCATTTGCTCATATGATGAAAAGGAATGGGGTCAATAGTGTCATTGTTCAGCTGAAGTCAGTTCAGTTTTGTTGTAAAGATCACCAATTATTAAATGTGTTCAATTCAGCTATAAATCAGCTCTTCAGAAAACTCTTCTTTGTTGTCATCATCTAGATCAGTTCAATTCTCATCAAATGGTGTTATTGTTTAGCTGAAGTCAGTTCGGTGTTGATTCAGTTGCATTCAAAAAACGGGGGGACATCAATTAAAATGAAATAAGTTCATTTCAGCTACAAAGCAGCACTGCAGAAAACAGTTATGTCATCATTCAGCTCAGTTCAGTTCTCATCTGATAGTGTCAGTGCAATCACACTCAATAATATTTTTAAATATTGAGTGCCCCAACTAAGCAAGCCAAAACCACATTCAGGGCTACATTTGGTCGTGTCTAAATGAAGGTCCACCATCTGATCTGGATATGGCCCGGATCCGAATGCCTACGGTAACATTGAGATGTTAGGATGAGGCAGATAAACTAATATTAGCCAATTATATGCCATTCCTTTTACGATAGGCGTGAAGGACTATAATATACCATTTAGAGCTTTGTAAGTAATTAGCAAGATGATTTTAAAATGTATGCAGTGTTAATAGGGAGCCAATGCATAATAAAGAACTCCAGCTGCTGCATTTTGGACCAGCTAGAGTTTGTTTATTAAGGATGCAGGGCAACCACCCAGTAGAGCATTAAAATAATCTAGTCTTGAGGTCATAAGCACATTAACTGTTCTGCATTAGTCACTGAGTGCATGTGTCGTAATTTAGATATATTTTTAAGATGGAAAAATGTAGCTTTCAAATGAAAGATTGCCATCGAAACACACACCCAGGTTCCTAACTGACGACAAAGGCTTAATGGGATAGTACACCCACTCTCATCCAAGATGTAGCTGACTTTTTTGAGCTTTTTTTGACTAGAAAATAGCTAAAAATGCTACCGTACGAGGCCACTTCTTCATGTCATCCTCCCAACCAACTACCGCGGAGGGTAAAGGTACTGTTGTTTCACCCTTTTGAAAGTTTGTTGAGGTTGTGTTCCCACATCGTTAGCAAATTTGGATAGCTTGAATGATTGTCAACTGTTGAATGTCAATAAGCTATGTTTCCATCGACCTATTTTTATGAGCATTTTGGGATATCGCATAAAAAAATGCTGAATGGAAACGCCAAGATGCGTATGAATTCTATAAATGCACATAAAAAACGTATGTGCTCGTTTGAGTCGGATACATTTTCTATCCGATACGAAAACATGCGCCAAAACTACGATGGAAATGCATAAAGCCCTGCTTGTTTACTTCGAACTGGAATACGCTCCCACTTTTGACGCAAGGCTTCATGGGGCGTAAGAAACTTCGGAAGAAACTTCGGAAATTTAGTCTGATTCAAGGGGAATCAGAATACCAAATCCTGACTGGATGAGAGGAGGAGCTATGCTGTGATTGATAGACATCGTATTCCTATAGGTAGACGGTAGACTGTCAGTGATCAGCTGACAGTCACCTGCCTAACGTGACCTCCCAGAACTGACGCTATGCTTGATTTTTTTTAGCTGAAACCGTGGTCCTCTGTGATTTATATTATGGATGTCAATCAGTGCCTTCACTTTGAAAGTAAAAAAAAAAACATATGACAACAAAACTAAATTAATATCCGTGGCTGCTGATGATACATTGAGTTCTTAATAAGTGAAACAATGGGTCTATGCAAGAAATTCAACATTATTTACAACATTATTATGTCTAATCCACAGCGTTGGCACATGCGAGCCGGCGATGTTGGTTTGTTTTCTATAGGGTGGGATGGCGTGTTCACCAGCAATACGTCTAAAGCCGTTTAAAAGTACCAGGCATACCAATGGCTAATGATTCCGATGCAACACTAGACAACATGGAATTTTTTGCACAACCATAATTGTTTGTACCAGAATACTCCGGCATGACCAATGTCTGAAGCATGCATTTAAACGTGACAATGTCATTGGCCGACACCAGTCCATGACGTCACAACCGATGCGACCGTGAGTATAAAAGGGTACCTGTATTAGACGTCATCAGCTTTTTTGTCTTCAGGAGACTCTTTGTTTTGAAGCGACAAGGTGATCCCCAGACTGCAGGGGCTATCCCCATTACTGGAATACAGTCCCCCACGCTCTGTTCAGAGACTCTAGCACAGCTAACACTTTGCAAGCTCTTTACTCACCGCCGTCGGTGTGTGAATGGGTGAATGTGAGGCAAGATGTAAAGCGCTTTGGATGGCCATTGGTCTGTTAAAAGCGCTATATAAATGCAGTCCATTTACCATTTACTAGTCTAAGGGCAGTAGTTTACCCTTCCCCTTATGGGGTTTGTTTTAAAGGGTCTAGCATCACTGGTTCTAGCCTAATCAAGGTTGGGGATCACCGTATTGGAGCATTGGATTCCCCTCATTCAAAGGGTCATTTTGCTGATTCCTCAGCTCCCCAGAGAAACCCATCTCTGGTCCTGGTAAGTAGTGTTTTTTTTCCTGAGCTTTGCACCCCCTCTCACTGGTTAAGCACCCTCAAATTCAGGAGAGCTGGGCCTTGTGAGATGCTGGAGCATTTGTTCTCCATAATATACTCTAATAGACTTGGTCGGCGTCGTGTCATAGCTAGAGGTGTGGCGTGGGGGCAGAGTCGACGTGGAGGAAAACAGTCCATTCCCCCACAATGTAAATGCATGGGGTTAACCCAGTTTAGCCTGTGTAGAATCACTTTTGCCGCTCGACAGAGCAAGATAAATAGAAAAACTGAGCCATATTTGGTCGGATTGTCCGTACAGTATCTGTGACTGATAAACGACCCAATTGAATCAATGCAGGCTTTCGGAATTGCTCCGTCAATTTAGCAGTATAAACTTCAGATCAGTGTTTTTTAACTTACTAAAGTGCAGAACGCCACATGGCAACTTTTCAGGACTGCATCAAGCAAAAATAAATCGTAATCATTACAAAGAGTAAAGATAAAGCGTCTAACAAGGTCTACTGCATTCATTCTAATGGCTTGTTTTCCCCCACGGCATATGGCGGATATGACGTTTTGTGGGCATTCCCAGTAATGCTGACCAAGTTTATAGGACGCAGTGCGAGTTCCCATTCGATAGGGAATATCTCAGGTTACGCATGTAACCATGGTTTCCTAATGATATCTCCCAAGGGTATCATAAACAGGGTGAAAAGAAAGGGTCCTTGTACTGAGCCTTGCAGAACTCCATTCTGAACTTGTGATCGATATGATACCTTCATTTACTGCTAAAAATGATAACGATCAGATAAGTATGATTTGAACCATACCAATGCAATTCTACTAATGCCAATGTTATTTTCAAATCTATTCAAAAGAATGTTCATGTTGATGATGGTCGATGGTATCAAACACAGCACTAATATAACACCAATAGAGAGATACCATTTAATTCTAAAAGGAACAGGATACTGCCTTTTTGACAGAAAAAGGAGATTCGAGATTGATCAAGTTTTTTTTTTCTTTTCATTATCTACATGGATATTAAAATCACCAACAATTAAGACTTTATCTGCCGCCAGTACTAATTCAGACCCAAAAATAAATAAAAATCAGCACATTCTTTGATAAAGTCTGTGTGGTGCCCAGGTAGCCTGTATGAAGTAGCAAATACAAATGTCAAAGGAAATTTATCATGTACACTAGATAACATTATATAAAGCACCATCACTTCAAAATAATTAAACTTGAAATATGAAGATACAAGGTTTCTGCCAGACAGCGATGGATACTCACATTGACTATCCCTTTAATGAAGGCAAAAGAGATGCTGTCTGCAGAGAAATTTACAGTGTTACTTTTAAAAAAAAAGAGCGCTTTACACATTATTTGATATATATGTCGTAATATATTTATCTTCTCATTCAATTTTAGAGTCACTGTCGGATGGGACAAAACACCCCAGTCATATTCTTAAATTGAACAGCTTTATAAAATGTGACAGGAAAAGAAATGGAGATATTAAACCTTCCTTTTCTCCATGTGTGATGTGGTCATTAGACCTGGGCTTAAGCACTTCATTGTTCAATCTGGCTATAAAGCATTTGGTGAAGAAGTGTGGAAAATAGCCCCTGGTTAGACTCGCTCAGAGCATCGGTTGCGATTATGGCCATAAGTCCTTATACCGTCTGGGCAGGTGATGATAACACTGTAATTGCTGACGTTCAGAGGAGCCCTGCTTCCTCATTTTGGAATAATATCAGCTCTGCCATCATTCATTGGTCACCATTCAGTCAAAATAAGATGGATTGACCAATCATCCCCTCATGCAAGGACATTGCCATCTCAGCAGATGTGGTCAAATGAAATAATCAGAGGACAGTGAAAGGGAGAAAGCCGGCCCTGAGTATGAGTATGATGTTTTTTTTAATCATGCACAAGCACTGCTGGACTTGTCAATGCAAAAGAGGCATGAACTATATCATATATTGTTTTGTGGCTTATATTGATCGACATACTATTGTTTTTCACAGGGTCGGAAAACAGGTAAATTCACTTTCCCTCAGCAGACGGGCTGACCTACATAATAAGATGTAAAATGTACACTTCACCAACTCCCTCTTTCTGCTGGTTAATGCAATCATTGTAAAAAAACAAAAAAAAAAACAATGAAACATGTAGTCCTGCATAGGGGTTTCTACCTTCATATGTTACACTGAAAATATTATTAAATTACTTTATATTGAGTTTCCATTTCACTGATTTGCTGAAGAAAAAACATATCCACTCAGTGCTCATTTGTTGCTTTAGTACCACCTGCTACACACATTGTATAAAACTGTATGTTGAAAAACAAGGTCAGTACACTTATAAAAATAAAGTTTCCAAAAAGGGGGTTTTCGCAGTGGTGCCATAGAAGGATTTTTGGTTCCCTAAAGAACTGAAAAACTAGAAAGAACCTTTTGTGAATTGGAAAGGCTTCATGACTGTTAAAGGTTCTTCATGGAACCATCAATGCTAATAAAGAACCTTTATTTTTAAGAGTGTATAATAGTATAGTGCCTTGTTAATGAATTTCAGTAACACTTTGTTTAGCCAATGACGTTTTTTAATTACAATTTTCTATTTGTTTCACTGAATGCAAAATGCTACATTCAACCAATTATTTGTGTCTTTTTTTTAAATCAATTTTATCATCTAGCAAAACAACTTTATTTTATTCTATAGTATATTTGTGACTTTTTAATATAAAAACAAAGAACAAGATCAAGATGAGCTTTTAGTATCAGCACACAACTAATACTTCAAGTCAGCAAAATTTATGTTACAATCTTGCACACCCTAAAATGCAACATTATTCAATAAAAAGTTTATTCAAGCAGCTGTTTTTGGACAGCATTTGGTGAAATGTTGGTATAGCATTTGTTTTTCTGTAGATCTATATTTCTTAGTATCTTAGTATCTGACTCACAAATCTGTGTATTTTATTGCATCTATGCAAGAAAAATGATAAAATTCAGTTCAGAAAACAAAGTAAATATTGGTTGATTTCAAGGAACGTCTTTTTGACCATTTAGGACATCCCTAAAATATCATTGAAAGTTTATAAACCATAATATAGTGTAAGTTATGTTAATCTACTTGGAAGGGTTCAGGGACATGTTCAGGATATGTTTGACATGATTTAATTATACCTGTCACTAGCAATAAAGTATTAAGCAATAAAGTTCCTGCGCCTTAATCATATATATATGGCTGCTCTATAGGAAGATCTAATTATGGTGTTTTGAGCATATTGTGAAGAACATTCTTTGGGGGATTGAGGAGGATTAGATAGACAACTCATCTAATAGTGCTAATTAAGATGAACTTCAAGCTTCTTACAGCACAGCATGAGGGGAGTCTTCAAGGTCAAAGCTGCAATAAAGGGCTTTTATTTAACTAAAGTTAAACTGTACATGCAGTGATTGTAGTTTTTATTATTTACAATGCTTTAATTTCAATATATTTGATCTTTTACTAATAAAAAGACTACTACTTATACTTTATATATAAAAAAGTGTGTATATAGACATATATGGCCAGAATTATTCACCCCTGGTAAATATGACCGAAAATGGCTGTACAAATAAATCTGCATTGTTTATCCTTTTGATAAACAATTGGCCACAATTATTTTTTTAGCACACCAGGGTGACTAGGAACATGAAATTGTTTAGCTATGACTTTTATAAAAAGAGGTATAGAAGTATAAAAAGAGGAAACACAAAGGCCAAATTCCCTTAATCATTCATCACAACACTCTAAAAAAAAGGTTCTATATGGCACCAAAAATGGTTCTTGGCTCGTAATCATAGGGGAACCTTTTTAAGTGCTATATAGCACCAATTTTGGTGCTTCAGTGGTTCTTTGACTAAGGTGCTATATAGCACCGCTAACTAAGGTGCTATATAGCACCGCTACCATATACAGAACATGTTAAGATATGGTGCTATATAGCACCAAAAGTGGTTCCCCTATGATTACGACGAAGAACCATTTTTGGTGCCATATAGAACCTTTTTTTTTTTAGAGTGAATGAGTAAAACCAAAGAATATAGTTCTGATGTACAGCAAAAGATTGTTGAGCTTCACAAAATAGAAAGTGACTGCAAGAAAATAGCTAAAGCATTGAAAACCCCCATTTTCACCATCAGGATTAAGAAGTTTCAATCAACTAAAGATGTCTACGAATCTGCCTGGAAGAGGACATGTGTCTTTTTCGTCCTAATGCATGGCGAGGAGGAGAGTTTAAGTGGCCAACGACTCTCCAAGGATCACAGATGGAGAATTGCAGAGATTAGTTGAGTCTCTGCGCCAGATTTACTAACCGCTTACGCAAACCCTCTTTTGGTGTTAAACCAGCATGTTTCACCAGCAAGTTTCCTGTCACACCAGAGGAAACAAAACCTTAGACCATGTTTACACAAACATGGCGGGAGCTTACGTTGCAACACCCCTCCCCCACCTGGGACAGTCAGACCACATCTCTTTGTTCCTCAGCCCCAAATATGCACCCCTCATCAACCGTGTGAAGCCATCAGTGAAGACAATCAAGGTGTGGCCTGCGGGGGCAGATTCCACACTCCAGGAAAGGTTTCTAAACACAGACTGGAGTATGTTTGCTTCTCAAGCCACCAGTGGCGCTCACACGGACATTAACTCCTACACCTCCTCTGTATTGGATCATATCAATACCACCATTGACAGTGTTACAACCCAGAAACAGATCACCACATACCCAAATCAGAAGCCTTGGATGAACAGGGAAGTGCGACTCCTGCTGAAGTCACGCAATACTGCCTTCAGATCAGGAGATGCACAAGCCTACAGCGCATCCAGAGCAAACCTGAAGAGGGGCATCAAAAAGGCCAAGCACTGCTACAAGCTAAAGATAGAGGGACACTTTTCCAACTCTGACCCTCGACGCATGTGGCATGGCATTCAGGCCATCAGTGATTATAAACCCACCCACTCCACCCCCGCAGCCACTGATGTCAACTTCCTGAACGAGCTAAATTACTTTTATGCTCGTTTTGAAAGAGACAACAGAGAAACTGCCACCAAGCTCAAACCCTCAGCTGACCACCCACCAATCACACTCTCCTCCACAGATGTCTGCAAGGCACTGAGCCGGATCAGCGCGCACAAGGCTGCTGGACCAGACAACATCCCTGGTCGTGTTCTCAGGGCATGTGCGGAGCAGCTCGCTGGGGTTTTTACAGACATTTTCAACCTGTCTCTCGCCCAAGCAGCTGTACCATCATGCTTTAAACGCACTTCCATTGTGCCAGTGCCGAAACACTCCAGCCCGAGGTGCCCTAATGACTACCGCCCTGTAGCACTCACACCCATCATTATGAAGTGCTTTGAGCGGCTGGTCCTGGAACACCTAAAAGACTCTATACCATCCACATTGGACTCACACCAGTTTGCCTATCGCAGCAATAGGAGCACAGAGGATGCAGTTTCCATGGCACTGCACTCTGTGCTCACCCATCTGGACAGTAAAAACACCTATGCACGCATGCTGTTTGTTGACTTCAGCTCAGCATTCAACACTGTCATCCCATCCAAGTTAATTGCCAAACTTGGAGACCTGGGCATCAACACTTCAATGTGTAACTGCATTTTGGACTTCCTAACTGACAGACCACAGAATGTTCGATCAGGATCCACCTGCTCCACGTCCATCACACTCAACACTGGTGTACCACAGGGCTGTGTGCTAAGTCCGTTTCTCTACTCCCTCTTCACCTCCGACTGCAAGCCTGTGTATGGAACTAATTCCATCGTCAAGTTTGCGGACGACACTACGGTGATTGGTCTCATCAGCAACAACGATGAGACTGCCTACAGGGAGGAGATCCAGCACCTGGCCACATGGTGCACTGATAATAACCTGCTCCTCAACACCACCAAAACGAAGGAGCTCATCGTGGACTTCAGGAAGGAGTCAAGAGGCACACACGACACCATCCACATCAATGGAATGGCTGTTGAGCGTGTCTCCAGTTTCAAGTTCCTGGGGATCCACATCTCGGCGGACATGTCGTGGACGACCAACACCTCCAGCCTGGTCAAGAAGGCTCACCAGCGCCTCTTCTTCCTGAGGACACTGAGGAAGAATCAGCTCTCCTCGGCTATCCTGGTGAACTTCTACCGCTGCGCAATAGAAAGCATCCTGACCAACTGTGTGGCAGTATGGTATGGGAGCTGCTCTGTTGCGGAGCGCAAGGCACTGCAGCGGGTGGTGAAAACTGCCCAGCGCATCACAGGGACTCCACTACCTGCCATCGAGCACATCCAGAGGAAACGCTGTCTGCCCCGAGCTCGCAGCATCCTCAAGGACTCCTCTCACCCAGCCCACAGACTGTTTTCTCTCCTGCCCTCTGGCAGGCGTTTCAGGATCCTCCGGACCAGGACCAGCAGACTAAAGAACAGTTTTTTCCCCAGAGCTGTCTCTTTACTGAACTCAAACCACCGTTGATCCACTTCCCTCATAAACTGCAAACTCTCCTACCTCACACCTACATTCACTTTGTTATTTGCACTACCGACTGTTTATTACAGTAACAACTGTTTACTTATGCATTTTGCACCACCATATCTTAACTGGAATATGCTCATTTGCACTGCCGACTGTATTTATAGTAACCATGTTTACATTTGCATTTTGCACCGTACTTCTAACTGTAATATGCAACCACTTTCCACTGCACTTTTACACTTTCTTTCGGATAGCTCTGTCCATAATTTATTGCACTACCTTAATCCACTGCTACATTCCTCATATTAGCCTAACATATTATTGTATACCTCTATCTGTAAAATTCTGTTCAAAGTAATAGCCATCTGTATATTATATTCATAGTACATATTCACCTGTACATTCTGTTTACATTCTGTTTATAGTAATAGCCATCTGTATATTTATATTTATTCACTGTATATATTCATCTGTAAATTCAGTTCTGTTTATAGTAATAACCATCTCTCTACTTATACATATTTATATATATTCAGTAAATTTTTATGCCCAGCACTTACGCAACCATTGTATATATCCTGCACTTGCTGCTATTGCACTTCTGGTTAGACCTAAACTGCATTTCGTTGCCTTGTACTTGTACTTGTGTAATGACAATAAAGTTGAATCTAATCTAATCTAATCTAAACTACTGTCAGGATTTACTAAAGACACGCAGTGAAAAAATAGCGTTGAAAAGGCGTAGACAGAGTTATTTTTGTGGCTGCCCTTATTGCATTTGTAGGAGTCTCCCTTACAGATGCAAAATATATGGGAGGAGAGTATTTAAATGAATCATGCAAGGTGATTTACTAAGGTTTGCGCTCGTTAATTTACTGGTGTTTGTTTAATTTTTTACTGCCCAATAAAAGCAGGTCTTAAACCAGACGCTAATTTGTGCTGCTCTTGGTAGATTGCGTTGGTATTATGGAAATGATCCGGCTGTGTCTGTGTTCTTTAATTTGCATGTCGTCAGTAGATCACATGCAGAACTTTCCATTCCCATCAGTGCTTTTTTGGAATTGCGCTTTCATGGCCCTACATCACCACTTGTTGTTTGGGAGGGTTTAAAGAAAAATCCTCCTCACTCCAGCTCCTCAAACAAACTCTGGAACTTCAAAAAGGTCTAGATTCTGTGGTCAGATGAAAGTTTCATCATGAAACAAAAAAAAAGAAGAGTTTTTTGGCAGAAAACCCATCAGATGGGTTTGGTGCAAACAGGGATAAAAAAAGAACCCCATGTCCACGGTTAAATATAGCGCTGGATCTTTAATGTTGTCAGCCTATTTTTTTGCTGGAGGTCCTGGACTTCTTGTTCAGATACATGGCATCATGGATTCTATCAAATACCAACAGATAAAAGAGATTGGATCTTCCATCAGGACAATGATCCGATCCGATATAGAAGATGAGTGGAGTGAACTGAAGAGAAGAAGCACCAACATGGATCTGGGAATCTGAAGGATCTGGAGAGATTCTGTATAGAGGAAAGATCTCTGATCTCTTGTCAGGTATTCTCCAAACTCATCAGGCATTTTAGGAGAAAAGTCAGAGCTGTTATCTTGGCTAAAGGAGGTTTCAAAAAGTATTTAATAAATGTGTGCCAATAATTGTGGCCAATGTGTTTTGGAGAAAAATATTGATTCACAAAGAGATTTTCCCCACATTTTCAATTGTTTAACTTTTTTTAATGTTTGTGATCAAAAGGATTAACAATGCAGATTTATTTTTACAGGCTTCTTTGTTCATATTTACCAAGGGTGCCAAATATTCTGACCGTGTGTGTATGTATATAAAATTATTGTTATTATTAGTAGTAAATTAAAAGAGCATATTCTGGGATGTTTATGACTGTATTTTCATGCTCACTAAAATTAGTTTTTACCAAGGATAATTATGTGGAAAGTCTAATTATGCCTGCCATAAATGGACCAGACTTTTAATGATAATACAAATAATATTTTTTTTATAGAATGTACTTCCCTATACATTAACTGCTGGTGCTGGAGAGTAGATATTGTTTTAGGGTGAAAGGTGACATTAAATTAAAGTGCAGTTCCAACCAATTCTCTTAAATCAGACCAGAAAAATTCATTTAAATCAGAAATTATTCACACATTTCAAATGCAAGCCTGGAGGAGTCTGAGAGGTTCCACTTCTATTCATTTCCATGGTCCTTTCTTTTTTCCCCCTCTTCATGTTTCTGCAAGTCATTAAGCGGGCAGGCCAGACAGAAACTGGGCCACGATGAAACCGTCTCAAACACCTCATTATGCAGACAGATGTTTGAGAAGAATTTGTCTCTTAGCACTGATAAGAGCAGAATTTATTTTATCAGAGAGAGGCTGTAGAGTGGGTGAGCTGTGACCTTTTGGGTCATATGTCGACTTTCCATCACTTCATGCTCTTCAATACTGAGATAGTTTGAGCATTAATCTTTTTTACCTTGGATGGTGTTCAACAGTGGTCTGCAAAATTCAGAATAAAAAAAATGTCTGTCTTTCCATTCATGATATGACTTTCAATTGAATTGGCCACATTTCAGACAAAGTTGAGTTGGAGAAAGAATTGACTAAAGTGCAATTCAAAGAAATACAACACCAGTCTACTGCGGAGTTCCCTTTCGTTCAGTCACTACGACGTAACGTTAGTGACTAACGAATGGGGGTTTCGCTTAGAAGCCTATCATCTTCGAGTACTTAGAAAACGCCCAATGGCGTGCCAATGCCATGGGCATGCGGAATTTGCATACGTAACTCCGCCTCACCGAGTGAGTATAAAAGGAAGTACGTGGCAATATCGCATTACGTTTCTGCTTTCGAAGCCAAGAGTACCTACCTCTTCACTCCTCACAAGCCTTCTGAGACTCAGCTTCTTCGAGACGAGCAGCTTTCCAGTCGGTGTTGGTGTGACGGCACGTTCCAGTGATCGCATACTTCCTGCCTGCTGATCTGTGCAGTGGTCTGCATCCAGCTGGTGTGTGTTTCCCTGGGCGCTTCGGCATCGACTGCGAAGCTTCCTCTCACAAAAAGAGCTTGCGCGTGGCACGTCCTTTTCAGGATGTCTCGCCCCTGCACTTCTGGGTGCGGTAGATTTCTCTCGCCCTCTGATGGGCACGAGCGCTGTGTGACGTGTTTGGGCTTTCAGCACGCTCAGGCAACGCTCGTGGATGACTGCGGGAACATGATCATCTCGGTGTTACGGTCGAGACTCCGTGAGCTCCGTGCTGATGCCGGAGCGAGAGTCCCCTCTGCCACACCCCAATCTGCGGTCTCCACGAGACACGAGAGAAATGCCTATCTGAGGATGAGGTTTCGGCTGTGCTGCTGCCTTCGGGTGTGCCAGCATTGCCCGAGTCGGACCCAGAGTTGACAGCCATGCTCTCTCGGGCCACCGCAGCGCTTGGGTTGGAGCGGAACCCTACGCCCCGACCTAAGCGTTCGCGAATGGATGATTGGTTTTTGGGGGCGGTGCGTCCGGACACCCGTCCGGCCACCCCTCCAATTCCTTTCTTCCCAGAGGTGCATGAGGAGATCACGTGGTCCTGGAAGAACCCGTTGTCTTCCCGCGACCGTTTGGCGAACTCCTCCGCCTTCTCCGTCCTTGATGGAGCCGCGGCTAAAGGGTACACTGGGGTCCCCCCGGTCGAACGCTCTGTTGCGATGCAACTGTGTCCGCAGTGTATCAGTATTGATTGAATCAACCAGCTGGCAGGATGTCCAAATCTTGAACTCATCATCAATATCTCTGACTCTGCTAATCAGTTCATACTAAACAAAGGTTCTTTATGTTGACTGGCTTTCTAAAGTTAATGAACAACGCAAGAGATTGAATAGTTTGACTTCATAGCCTCAAGACAATCTTGTGACTCCTCAAACAGACACACAATACAATAGACACAGGACTGTTTCGCATGACTCATCGCACACATCTGCCTTATAGGAACCATGTGGACCAAAAACAGCCTCCAGAATGTTTAAATATATATAGTGTGTTGATTTGATGTCTTTATACGATGTATTAAAATAGCTAGGATGTTTACTGTATGTAAAATAAATTTTGTATGCCAGTAACTGTAAAAATTCCTTTATCTCTGTATTCTCAAATCACGGAACAATAGTGTTTGGTATCTTCTCGATCGCAGAAACCCGACTGTACCGAATCTCGTTCACAAATTACCACAAGATGCATTATTACAAAAATACCAGCTTTCCAGCTGAGACAGCTAAGAAAGAGTTTTAAAACGATCACCCCTTTTGATTAGCCAAGAGGAGGGGGGTCCCAGCAAAGGACAAAGGACAATGAAAAACTCGCGCCCTTGGTCTCTCGTGCGCGATTGGATCACTCCAGGATAAGGGCGTTGGCCATGACGTGCATAAGAACGGGGACTGACCGTTAACTCTTTGCATTTTTGCCATTGAGAGAAGAGGCCCTGGGCATTCCGCCACCACGACCCTTTTCTCCCCGCCATGGAGAAAAGACCAGCAGCCTTCCTAAGCTTCAGAGAAATCCTCCTGGAACCCGAAGATCCGTACCGTACTACCCTGACGACTCGAGCACAGACACTTACACACGAAAGGCCATATTAATGCAAGTATTTTTATTTCACAATCAAACTGCGTGTAAAGGTTGTCTGAATTATTCCTGGAGTGTTCATTTCTTGAGGTCTCTTGCGAAAGGACTGCCTCTCTCTCTCTCTCTCTCTCTCTCTCTCTCTCTCTCTCTCTCTCTCTCTTTCTTGTTAACTCTATCTTTCCATCATTCTCTTCCCCTTTATATAATTTCGTTAAGTTTGATTTTTCCTTGTTGGTACCATATTGTTTGTTTTCTCCTACATGTATGTGCATATTTACCCCATGTGAATCGTAGCTTTGTATACTTTAAGTTGTTTTATTAAAACCCAATAATTTCATTGAACTGAATCTGTATTGTTTTGCTCACAAGCTCGAAGTCAATGAGATGTAAGATCTTAGCTACCAACTAAGCTTGGTTTTCTTGTTACTATTTCAGTAATACAAATTGTGCAAACATAGGGAATATTATTTGTCCTGATCAAACAGATTAATGTTTCTTAAGGTTTGCAAAATTGACAATTGATGAAGAAATCAATTTGGATAAGGGTTACTTTTACATGATTAAAGGTTCCGTTATAAATTAAAATTGACCTGTACAACAAGCAAGTCATATTCATAGACTCATGAATATTTACACCATTTGAATGAATTATTCCCCGAAACTCATTGTTGCTACAGCAGAGTGCTTCGACCTGGCGCGGCGATCCTAAGCACCCCTCCAAGGCCTGTAGGTTTTCGTCATCCCTGGTGGCGAAGACCTATAGAGCTGCGGGGCAGGCCGCCGCTTCTCTGCACACCATGGCAACTCTTCAGGCCTACCAGGCCAAGTTGCTATGTGACCTGCATGAGGGCGGAGCTGATCCAGGACTCAGAGATGAGTTGCGTGCCACCACCGACCTCGCTCTCCGGGTGACGAAGATGACCGCACGCTCCCTGGGTCAGGTGATGTCCACAAATGTGGTCCAGGAGAGACATCTATAGCTCACCCTGGCCGATATGCGGGACGGCGAGCGAACACGTTTCCTCGATGCCCCCATATCCCAGGATGGGCTATTCGGCGGCGCGGTCAAGAACTTCGCCCAACAGTTCTCGGCCACCCAGAAGCAGACTGAGGCCATTAAACATATACTGCCCTGGCGGTCCGTTGCTGCCTCCACCCAGCCGCCCACGCAGTTGCCTCAGCCTGCTCACTGCCGAGGGCGCCCTCCTGCGGTTCCCTCAACCTCTGCGCCACCCAAGCAGCAGCCTCCACCCGGGTCACGCAGAGGTAACCGCAGCCCACGAAAAAACGCCAGGCCAAGCGCCGCTCTTGACGCGGACAGTTCAGGGATGGGCAGTTCTTTCCGGGAGACGGCAGCAGGGCCGCTCCTTCCCCTGGTGGAGGGCCGGGGGAGAATCTTTTGTTCAGCTGCTGGCCCCCGGGTCAGCAGCACCCTAATGTGGTTAAAGAAAGAACTGACAATCCCATCCCTGAGCACCCAGAGATCGGTGATGACGGTGCGCGCCACCCCCGAGTCCCGCCACTCGCATCCCTCTCTGTCGCCAGCCTCCTCTCAGAGCAGACCCCAGTGGAACGCACGTCCTTCCCTGGTCTCCTCTGTCAGGACGCAGCCTTTAACCGTGCCCCCACACCGGGGTTACAACCAATCGGGCTATCTCTGTCCCCTCGCGTCTTTACGAAGATTGTCGAGGCAGCCCTTGCGCCCCTCCGGCAAAACGGGGTTCGCATCCTGAACTACCTCGACGACTGGCTCATACTGGGCCACTCTCGAGCGCAGGATTTCGGACACAGAGATCTGGTGCTCCAACACCTAGCCCGTCTGGGCCTTCGGGTCAACTGGGAGAAGAGCAAACTTTGCCCCGTGCAGAGGATCTTTTTTCTCTGTATGGTATCGACTCGGTCGCCATGTGCGTGCAGCTTACAAGCGCGTGCGCAGTCTCTGCTGACTTGCCTCCGTCAAATCGAGAGCAAGAATGCGGTTCCACTGAAACTATTTCAGAGGCACGCTCCGGGTACAAGTGACTCGGGCCTGTCGACAGACTCTCACCCCGTGGTCGAACCTCAGTTTTCTACGGGCCGGTGTGCCCTTAGAACGAGTTTCCAGGCATGTCATATCAACGGATGCCTCTGCCACGGGCTGGGGTGCCATGTGCAATGGACAAGCAGCCGCGGGCTCCTGGACAGGACCCCAGCGCCTTCTGCATATCAATTGCCTCGAGTTGCTGGCAGTACAGTTCACCCTGCACCGCTTCCGGGCGTTGCTGAAGGGTCAACATGTACTAGTCAGGACAGACAACTCTCAACTCGCCCGCTATCTCGTTCTATGGAGTCAGAAGCGCCTGAGGTCCCTTCATGCTGTCCATATTCCGGGAGTCCTGAACCGTGCAGCCGACGAGCTCTCACGGTCTCAGCCACTTCCGGGAGAATGGAGACTCCATCCCCAGACGGTCCAGCTGATTTGGGAACAGTTTGGCGACGCACAGATAGATCTTTTTGCCTCCCGCGACTCTTCCCACTGCCACCTGTTTTATTCCCTGACCGAGGGCACGCTCGGCACGTATACACTGGCGCACAGCTAGCCGCAGGGCCTACGCAAATATGCGTTCCCCCCAGTGAGCCTACTTGCACAGCTCTTGTGCAAGATCAGGGAGGACAAAGAGCAGGTCCTTCTGGTCGCCCCGTATTGGCACCGCTGGTTCCTCGAACTCGTACTCCTTGTGACAGCCCCTCCATGGCCTATTCCTCTGAGACCGGACCTCCTTACTCAGAGACAGGGAACCCTATGGCACCCGCGTCCCGATCTTTGGAACCTCCACGTGTGGGTCCTGGAAGGGGCGCGGCAGGTTTGAGTACCCTACCCTACCCTGGCTACCATCACTTCTGCTAGGGCAGAGTCCACTCGGCATGCCTATGCGTTGAAGTGGAACCTCTTCGTCACCTGGTGCTCTTCTCGCCAAGAAGACCCCTGGAAATTCCCGATCAGGTCTGTGCTCTCGTTTCTCCAAGAAGGTTTGGAGCGAAGGCTGTCTCCCTCCACCCTTAAAGTTTATAGGGCCGCAATATCTGCCCACCACAATCTCTTGGAGAACAAAAAGGTAAGTCAGCACGACCTGATCATCAGGTTCCTGAGGGGAGCGAGGAGACTGAATCCTCCTCGCTCACCTCTCGTACCCTCTTAGGACCTCTCAGTAGTTTTAGATGCTCTGTAGAGGCCTCCCTTTGAGCCTTTGCAGTCAGTTGATCTTAAATATTTGTCAATGAAGACAGCGATCCTGACTGCATTGGCCTCCATCAAGAGGGTCGGGGACCTGCAGGCATTTTCGGTTGACGAAGTGTGCCTGGAGTTCGGGCCGGCTAACTCTCACGTGATCCTGAGACCCCGGCCTGGATATGTGCCAAAGGTTCCCACCACTCCGTTCAAAGACCAGGTGATGAACCTGCAAGCGCTGCCCATGGAGGGGGCAGACCCAGCCTTGGCATTGCTCTGTCCAGTACGCGCTCTCCACGCTTACGTAGACAGGATGCAATGTTTCAGGACCTCAGACCAGCTCTTTGTCTGTTATGGTGGAGAGCGGAAGGGAAGAGCTCTCTCAAAGCAAAGGCTGTCTCACTGGATAGTGGACACCATTGTTTTGGCTTACCAGCAGCAAGGTCGACCATGTCCCCTTGGGGTTCGGGCCCACTCCACTCGGAGTGTGGCCTCCTCTTGGGCTTTAGCGCATGGTGCCTTGCTAACAGACATCTGCAGAGCTGCAGGCTGGGCGACACCTAACACATTCGCCAGATTCTATAATCTCCGAGTGGAGCCAGTGTCCTACTATGTACTCGCCCCCCCCGAGGGGCCGGTAATGGGCCAGGCTCGGGTGTCTTCGGTTGCTCGCCATTCCACTCCACGGACTGGATACGTGCAATATTTTCCTCAGGTGAGCTTCCCGTAAGCCCTGAGTCCCTCCAGCACTGTTTACGTCGATACCTGTGTGTCTGCCCTCTAACGAGCCCAGACCCTCATGTCCGGCCAGGTGCCCCGTGTGCATGGTTCCCCTCCAGCGACCCCCACACGTGTATTTCCACTGTAAGCCTCCTTAGTGAGCAGGTGTCTTTCCCTTGGCAAGTCACTGCCACCCCTAGGGTTAAAAATCCACCTTCGGCTGGTACCCTAGAGTTTTCCATATGCAGCCCTTAGTGGGTCATATGTGTACTCTCTAAGTCCTCCCTACGGGTAGGCATCTTTGCATATCTCCACTGGAATATGCTTCCCAGTATACCTTGGTATTCCTGTGATAAGTGGGAGTCCTTCGTCCGTAGTAGTCTTACGACAAGGAACTCGCACTTACGCAGGGCACTGTAAGACAGCCGAGTGGCGTGATTATATTGGGACCCCCATTCGTTAGTCACTAACTTTACGTCGTAGTGACTGAACGAAAGGGAACGTCTCGGTTACGGATGTAACCCTCGTTCCCTGAGGAGGGAACGGAGACGTAATGTCCCGTTGCCACATCGGCTGTGCTGCTGGAACACGGAGTTCAGTCTTGGCTCCTCAGCAGGTAACGTAATGCGATATTGCCACGTATTTCCTTTTATACTCACGCGGTGAGGCGGAGTTACGTATGCAAATTCCGCATACCCATGGCATTGGCACGCCATTGGCCGTTTTCTAAGTACTCGAAGATGATAGGCTTCTAAGCGAAACCCCCATTCGTTAGTCACTAACGTTACGTCTCTGTTCCCTCCTCAGGGAACAAGGGTTACATCCGTAACCGAGACAATTCATTAGTTTAGAATGTCAAAATGGGCAAGAACTTTGTTTTATTTTCCATCATGCAAGCTGCTTAACATTTTTCTTCCACTATAGTCATAATTTTTAAAGAGGACCTATAATGCTTTTTAACATTTCCAACTTTCATTAATATGACATGTTGCTGTTTGAGCATGAAAAAAAGTTACAAAGCAAAAAGTTCAATGAGCACAAAGCACTTTGAAACGCCTCGATTTTAGTGTTGAGTTTTCTTTCAGGAATGTACACTTTGCAATATTCCTCATTTAAATAATCCCAATGCAAGGAATGCCAAATAAAGCAGATGAAGACTGGTTGAGTTGCGTTAGTAGTATGTTGAAACTCGCGATTATACTAAAGGGCATAACATTTCCGAAACACACTTGAAGCGGTTGACCAATCACAACCACAGCCAACCAATCAGAGCACATTCACTTTTCGGCTGGAGGGGCTTCATAGAGAACGGAACTAAACAGTGTGTTACTGACAGGCTGGGAAAAGAGGTGCTGCAACAATATAAAATATGTGAAAATGAAAAAATAATTTATTTTTGAACATTCAATAATGAAAACCTTTTCGAGAAGCCCCCAAAAACAAAATCAAGACTGTAAAAGGGCATAATATGTTATTAAATATATTTAAATTAAATAATACAAAAAAAATAGAAAACAAAATATTTACTTTTAATTTTATTCAAATTACACTCCTTAATCCTGTTTCCTACCTCCTCTCAATTGATTTCTGTATGACGCACAAGCCTGATGTCCACCCTTTTTTATATTTAATATTTTTGTTTACTATTTCAAAGACATATGGAAGTTGAGGTAACTTTGATAATGAAATCTATGCTGAATCTCCCATCAGTCATTCCCTTTTTATCTAGACAGGTCACATTTCTCCACTGATATATAAAACGAAAAGAAAAACATCACATTATGGATCATTTCAAGATACAATTACTTCAATCCCACTCAAATGAAAACAATTAAACATTGTTAGGTCTAGAACATTGAACTTCTCAAAAATCATTCAGATAGACAAATTACGGTTAAACAAAGGCAGCAATTTGAAGCATATGGTCTTTTTCAACCTTATAAAAACTGATATGAAACAATGGGTTTTCATATATGATTGATTATCATTGATAAGTGAGCCAACTTGTGTTAAAATGAAATCCAGCATGACATGAACTCCCATAATGCATACAGGAATCTCTTTTATCCATTTCTGCGGCTATTTCTGCTCACTGCATAATGATGGAATGTGATGAAAATAAAACAAACAGCTTTAATTAAGGCCTGGGACTCAGAGACTCCTTGATTCATACGGTCCTTGTTATATTTACAGCAAGAAAAATAAAGAATGGAGGAAGAGAGAGCGTGAGAGAGCAGATCAGCGAAGCATTGTGTCTGAGAAGATTTGTAACTTCCACAATGAAATATTGATAACATTGCAAAACCATTTATTGCCAGCTAGGAAAAGAAAAAGGCACTGTGCACGACTTCTATTCTTTTTCTCAATAAAAACTATTCCTTCCATAACGTTATTTATAAGACCACTCTAGACAAGAAAAATAGCATTAATTACCATTTTGCCAAAAAGATACTTAACATAATGCATTTCTGGAGGTTATTGATATGTAAAGAGGGTAAAGGCATTGACATTTTAGGGAGATATTCTAGAGAATATTCTGAAGTACATTAATTACATAAAATATATTGTATTTATTTCTTAAATCATTTGTTCTTTAAATTTAAGGTAACACTTTACAATAAGGTTGTATTAGTTAACATTAGTTAATGCATTAGTTAACATGAACTAACCATGAACAACACCTCTGTTCAGCATTAGTTAATCTTTGTTAATGTTAGTTCATAAAAATACAGCTGATCATGGTTCATTCATGTTAGTTCACATTGCATTAACTAATGTTAACAAGATTTCAGTAATGCATTAGTAAATGTCAAAATTAACATGAACAAAGATAAATAAATGCTTTATAAGTGCAGTTCATTATTAGTTCATGTTAACTAATGTAGTTAACTAATGTTAACTAACGAACCTTATTGTAAAGTGTTACCAAATTTAAATAATTCATTTCAATGTGGATCAAATGTGAGTGGCAGTGTTATATGCTATTATATTTATTAGTATTTTGAAATAGTTTTTATATTTTGCATTTACATTTTAGTTGAAGTTTTAGAAATGTTGTTGTGTTTTTGTCATTTTTATAAGTTTGTTTTTCTAAAATATGCCTTAAGTTTTTAATAATTTTTAAATTGCATTAAATTTAGAAATTGCAAATGCCTTGGCAACTAGCTGAAATAAAATAAGTTTAATATTGTATAACAAATAAGTTATATATAAAAACATATTATATTTCAGTTGCCATAAATAAATAAATTCAGTTAGCCTATTGTTGATTTTATTTCCTTTCGGTTAGCTATAATAATGCTGGTCATGTGTCAATCAATGTATTCATCTGTCTGACATCAGTCATTTACAGAACTTCATAATGAACTAGGAAGTTTTTACATTATGTTTTCATAATACATCAAACTCTTATTTCAAATCACCAAGGAAAATTCTCATGATATGAACCCCTTTAATGTTGCACTCTCTCTGCTAGCAAATTATATAATGTTCCCTCTTTGCCCAGCTGTTCTTGTCCTTTTAGCAGGTGCTAAGAAGCCTGTCAGCCAAATAAATCCTTTTAGATGCCATTTAGAGGTCAGAACATTAACCTCACCTCACACATTCATGTCTCTGACCTGCAATTTGACAGACAAAAAAAATGACTAGGAAAGAGATTAGTCTGGACAGCAGAAATGCCACAAACACCATCAGTCGGTGAAGCCATTACAGATTACAAGGTACTTTAATTACTCTCTGTGACCCGCTTTCCATGGGCTATAGGCCACCTTGACCCCAACTGGACTTGAGGCCTTAGGGCAAAAAAAGATACGTTGACACAACAGAAACTTTTGAAGCAAGTACATACACAACAAACAAACAGGGAAACTGATTATGCAAAGCAATATTATACGAATTTAACATAGTAGGAAAACGCATGATTCCCTAACATTATTTGAAAATAATGAGCATAATGTATTTGCTTTAAAAGGGACTTATTATGCAAAATTCACTTTTATAAGGTGTTTGAACACTGATGTGTGTCCGCAGTGTGTAAGAACAACCAGCCTATAATGGTAAAAATCCACTCACTAATTTTTCACATAAATCAAAAGCAGTCTCTTTGAATGAGCTGATTCAGATTCCCCCCTACAATGACGTCATTGGGAGAAGCCCCGCCCACAGCCGGTGATGATCTGCCCTATTAGCATAGACACGACCCTGAGTGAGAAGCATAGAGTCTGCTATTTCTGTATCCTCACTGTACATGCGTTCTGAAGAAAAAGATGTTCCAAGATGTTCAATCATACATTTGGGAGTCTGCCCAAGCTGTCGCATCTGTCTATTTACCTGTTGCAATACAGTTCGAAACACAAATGCAAAAGCGTGTCATAAAAAGCAAGATGACAACACAAGTTATAATCGTAATTAAACTAAACAATCTTTGTTCTATCTCCATGCAGAATATATTCTCTGGCTCTGTAGGCATCTTACAACAGTTCCCACACGAGCACCTGTACAGCGATTTATAGATTATCTTGACGGAAAATGCTAATCAATGACTTGAAGATAGTTCTATAAAAATATTAACTCCACATCAATTAACAATTCAGAAACGTCCTGTTGCATTCTACATGTCTCTCCATCATTGTCCGACTCCGGTTCAAACATATAAGGCTGAACACTGCTACTGACAGTTTCTGACATGTCAGTGCGTGATATTGTCCTGTTTTGTTGTTGCCGGTATGCTGGAGCATGAGCTCTTGAAGCTCCGCCCTCTTCTTGAAAGGGGGCCGGGAGCATTAGCTCATTTGCATTTAAAGGGACACATACAAAACGCTGCATTTTTGCTCACTCCCCAATTTAAACATGATATAAAAAATTATCTGTGGGGTATTTTGAGCTAAAACTTCACATACACACAACTGGGGCATCAGAGGCTTATTTTACATCTTGTAAAAAGGGGCATAATAGGTCCCCTTTAAAATGTGTGCACCTCTCATACAGGGTAAACACTGTTAAACGTACGTTTAAATCATTCTGTAGATTTGTAGTAAAGCAGTCTTTATTGAACATTTTTTAATCATGATTGTCTTTGGTCTGGTAGAATACATCAATATTAGTGGTTTATTACGACCTTGTTTGAGAAGTACACTAAAAACAATTCACTCAGAAATTGCTAATAAATTGCACAATTAACTACAAAGAAACGACAAGTAACACACTGAACTAAATGTGAAATTTTGAAGTAAAATGCTTAAATATATGACTTTTATGCAGTCTTACTGTGTTCATGTTGTATTGCAAAACCCTTTTGCTGCTATTGAGGTGGGATACGTATATGGTTAGGGACAGGTTTAGTGGCATGGTAATAGGTTTAAGGGTGGGTTAAGGTGTAAGGGAAGGTTCAACAGTGTAATTATAGATTATTACATAAATTAATTACAGCCGTAATTACATGCAAGTAATTACAATGCAAGTACAATGCAAAATGTACACAAGAAGTGCATTGCATCAAATTATTAATTCATTAATATGTTAATAAAGACACTTAATATAAAGTGGGACTAGAATTTTCTTGTAAAACGTAATCCAGTAATCTTCCCGTTTACCAGTTGTCCAGTTTACCTTTGATGTAGAAATTATAAAGATGTATACTAGCAAAAAAGACTTCACCTTGCTTTTGTACTTAAAAATGTTTGCACTTACAGCAGGAAAATAGTTAACAGCTATTCCAGCTGCATTTTGTTCTTTGAGTGCTTAGGTGAAACTGAAATAGCTTGAGAGGCACTTATGTACTCTCCGTTTGTAACAACTATAACTATCAGCAATGAGCATCTGTATTTTTAAACGTCTAATCAACCACCTAAAAACTCTCTGAAACAAGATTCATCTTATCTACTCCCTTAATCATCACTGTTAAATGTGTGTAAGAGACATGTGGGCTTAATCATTTTAATGACGAAACCTGTTCTCCAGAGTCATCCAGGCTAGTGGCTCATCACTAATTGGATTAATGATTGTTATCTACACGCAAAGTGGACAACAGCAGTTTAATAAATCATCTGGTAATTGTACTAAAGCATAGTATTTTGGTTTTATAGGGGATGAAACGCTTTATCTCCATTAGAAGAAATCGGAGATAACAGCAGAGTAATGAAAAATACACAATGGAAGATAAGCTACATTATAACTGTTGCATTTGAATTTTTTACTATTGGGGGCAGCCCTAAAAAATACTGTTAAATTCTACTACTGTTAATTTCAATCAGGACGTATGTCTTACTGTATCTGTACAAATCAATCATTCATCACATGAAATAGGCTACATTTGAAATGAGTAATTTTAATGTTTTTGAGAGAAGCCTCTTATGCTCACCAAGGCTGCGTTTATTGAATCAAAACTACAGTAAAAACAGTAATACTGTGAAATATTATTATAATTTAAAATAACTATTTTCTATTTCAATATGTTTTAAAATGTAATGTATTCTTGTTGAATTTTCAGTATTACTCTAGTGTCACATGATCCTTCAGAAATCATTCTAATATTTGGTGCTGGCCAATATTTTTTTTTTTTCAGGATTATGGGATGAATAGAAAGTTCAAAAGAATATAATTTATTTGAAATAGAAACACCTTTACACCTTTACTGTCACTTTTGATCAATTCCTTTCTGAAAAGTATTTTATTTATTTCCAGTCCATGAAGTCCATAAATCACTAAACTGAAAGAAAAACAAAACAAAAAAACAGCACATCATGGTTTCTGTATAACAGAGTATCTTTTTATTATTATTATCAAAAATGTATAATTAAGTTAATTCTTGAATGTATTTATTTTTTAGGGTTGCCCCCAATAGTAAAAACTTTAAAAACGGCTAAACGTTTGGAGGCTTGGTCGACCAAGATTTTATTAGTTGGTTATTCACAGAAATCATATGGTTATCTAGGCAATGGTAATCATATAACCTTGTGGTTTTATAGAACAACACAGTTAAAATACATACAGTCAAACCACAAATTATTCAGACACCAGATATAATTTTTTACTAGTGGGTGCAGGACACTATAGTTCATTTATTAATTACTTTATTAATTATTAATCATTAATCATTAAGTGAGGATAGCAAAATAAATTAAACTGACATATTATACCCAATAATTCTTCATACAGTGGACTACCAGTAAAAATTATACAAATTTGGGACCAAAATTATTCAGACACTTTGACCTGACCATGTTTTGCTTAAGTGTTTTTTCTTTAATTGCTAATGCGACCTTTTACACACATAAGCCGCGTTTCCACCACAGGAACTTTCCCCAGGAACTAGGAACTTTGGGGTGGTACCCAAGGGGGTAATCCAGCACCCGGAAAGCGTACCTTCCATAGGGGCAGCCATTGCTAACCAAGCCATCACCTGCTGTTAGCATCCCATTGACTCCCATTCTTTTTGGCGTCACTTTGACAGCGAATAACTTTACATCTGAGGCGTTTAAAGACTCCATTTGTCCATTTTTTATTTCTAAAGAAACACAACAATGTATAAAAGGCTCCATTACCTTGTATCTTACACTATCGCCCCGTAGAAGCCGTTTTTGTAAAAATAGGCTAACGATTGCGTCGTAACCACGCGACAACCGGCGCACAGTAGAGAAATTAAAATATAGACAGGAGGAGAAGCTCGCAGGCAATCTTTTACTGTCTATGAGGCAATTTATTAAAATAAATAAATAAATACTATGCAAAATGACAAACTAATTAATCAGAATACTTACCAAAAGTTGCTCCTGCTCACGCTCTCCGTTTCTGCAAGATTCGGTGATTCAGATTTCCCTTTTGCACAACTACTAGAAGGCTTACAACTGTCAGACAGGTTGCTCACGTCACATCTACGTCGTCAAGCTCAGTCTGAGGCTGCGCAGTACGCTCAGCCATCAGGAAGTGAGTGCTTCTACCTGACTTCACTTTTCACCGTGGAAGTCTATAGGGTCGCTGTGTCCATTTCTTTTACTGTCTATGGGTGGTACTCGGTGTGTTTCGACCACAGGAACCAGGGTCTAAATGAAGTTCCGGGTAAATATTTCCCCCTCCGAACGGCCCTGCTCCCGAGGTAGCACTTTTTCAAAGTTCAGGAACTTTCGGGGGTGGGACTTGGGGGCTGAACATGCTGATTGGTTGAGCTCACGCAGCATTTTATTTCAACCGGCATTATTAAAAGTCTTTTGCGAGGTTCGTTCTGCGTTCAAGACGTTGAAGACGTTGTTCCGACCAAAACAATTCGGCTGTACCCTAACCAGAAGCCGTGGCTAAATGGGGATGTTCGCGCGGCACTCAATGCGTGGACCTTCACCTTTAACTCCGGTAACGCGGAGGAGCATAAACAAGCAAGTTATGCCCTCCGGAAAACCATCAGAGCAGCAAAACGCCAGTACAGGAACAAGATTGAAGGACAGTTCAACACCACCGACTCCAGAAGCATGTGGAGGGGAATTAACACCATCACGGACTATAAAGGGAACACAAACTCCACCGTGAACACCGCTGCCTCTCTCCCGGACGAGCTCAACACCTTCTATGCTCGCTTTGAGGGAACTAACACCGCCCTCGCGGAGAGAGAGAGAGCGGCTGAAGATACAGAGGTTAGTGCACTCTCCGTATCTGTCGCGGATGTAACCCGATCCTTCCGGCGGGTGAACGTCCGTAAAGCTGCGGGTCCAGACGGCATTCCCGGCCGCGTGATCAGAGCGTGCGCGCACCAACTGGCTGGAGTCTTCACGGACATTTTTAACCTGTCCCTCTCCCTGTCTGTGGTCCCCACATGCTTTAAAACGTCCACTATTGTTCCTGTACCTAAGCAGTCAAAAACCACCTGCTTAAACGACTGGCGTCCTGTTGCTCTGACCCCCATCATCAGTAAATGCTTTGAGAGACTAGTCAGAAACCACATCTGCTCTGTTCTCCCCCCCTCACTGGACCCACTGCAGTTTGCATACCGCACAAACCGCTCCACTGATGATGCCATTTCATCCACTATACACACTGCTCTCTCCCACCTGGAAAAGAGGAACACATATGTGAGAATGCTGTTTGTGGACTACAGCTCAGCATTCAACACCATTGTGCCCTCCATACTTGACATTAAACTCCGGGGTCTAGGCTTAAACAGCTTGTTATGCAGCTGGATCCTGGACTTCCTGTCAAACAGACGCCAGGTGGTCAGAATGGGCAGTAACATCTCCTCATCACTGACTCTCAACACTGGAGCCCCTCAGGGCTGCGTTCTCAGCCCACTCCTGTACTCCCTGTACACACATGACTGTGTGGCAACCCACAGCTCCAACACCATCATCAAGTTTGCTGACGATACGACGGTGGTAGGTCTTATCACCGACAATGATGAAACGGCCTACAGAGAGGAGGTGCACACTCTGACACGGTGGTGTCAGGAGCACAACCTCTCCCTCAACGTCAGCAAGACCAAGGAGCTGGTGGTCGACTTCAGGAGGAATGAGAGAGAACACCGCCCCATCACCATCGATGGAGCTCCGTTGGAGAGAGTCAGCAGCTTCAAGTTCCTCGGTGTCCACATCACAGAGGAACTCTCATGGTCCGTCCACTCCGAGGCCGTTGTGAAGAAGGCTCATCAGCGCCTTTTCTTCCTGCGACGGCTGAGGAGGTTTGGAATGAACCGCCACATCCTCACACGCTTCTACACCAGCACCATAGAGAGCCTGCTGACTGGCTGCATCACCACCTGGTACGGCAACAGTACCGCCCGCAGCCGCAAGGCCCTGCAAAGGGTAGTGCGCACGGCCAGCTGCATCATCGGAGGTGAGCTTCCCTCCCTCCAGGACATTTACGCCAGGCGGTGTGTGAAGAGAGCTCAGAGGATCATCAGAGACTCTAGCCACCCGAACCATGGGCTGCTCTCACTGCTGCCATCAGGCAGACGGTACCGCAGCATCAGAACACGCACCAGCCGACTCCAGAACAGCTTCTTCCCACAAGCAATTAGACTACTTAACTCCTGATCCATCAGTATCATAACACACTCTGGACAGAATATCACTCAGCACAACCCACTGTAGATACACACACATTATATACACATTTATTTATCATACAGCATCTATTGCACTTTGGATTTCAATTTTTCAATCTGTGAATAATATTTTATACTATACATTGTATATTATTATTATTATTATTATTATAGCGTAATGTATATTGTTTAGTGTATGTTTAGTGTATATTGTTTTAAGTATATGTATATTGTAAGTATGTGTATATTGTTTAAAGCTGTGAGAACTACACTCACATTGTGTAAATTATTTATTGTTTATTGCAGTGTATACTGTGCTGTGAGTAATTGTGTGCGCATCAGATGTATAATCTGTTGTTGCTTAAATGTTGTACATGTCATGTCATGACTACTATGTTGCTCGGAACTGCACCTAAGAATTTCACCTGCTGTTGCACTTGTGCATATGGTAGAGTGACAAATAAAGTGATTTGATTTGATTTGATTTGATTTGATTTGATTTGATTTGATTGGATTTGATTTGATTGTTCAGTAAATATCAGTCTTGCTCTTTCTGTCCGATGGCGCGCGTTCGTCTCAGCCATCTCACGGTCAATGTCCATAATAGCTGATAATAATCAAAGTTGTCTTATTTTAAATCAAGCTTTATGAGCTTCCAGAATATGCTTTAGTATCAGTGCTTGTCTCCTTTCGGCCGTTTTGTTAATGACCTCTTTAGTGAACCAATACATAACCAGTAAAAGCAGCGCTGCTTGAATCTCCTCCATACTTGTTATTGTTGCAGACATTGTCGCGCAAAAATGATTACTGTCTGTCGGTGACTGGGAGGAGCAGTCGTGCGCAGTCCTACATCACTGGACTAATTTGCCTAATCTTCACGGTACTTTAGACCGCAGTGGAAATGCAGACAGTAGCAGGTCTGGGGGGAAAAAAAGTTCCTGTAAAAAAAGTTCCTGGTACAAATTGTTCCGGGTAATTTCGGTGGAAACGGGGCTATACTGAACTAAATTAAACATTGCTTGGTAATTGGTTGACCTAAATTGGTATTATCTAATTGTGTTCTTAAATTTAACATCTGACAGCTGATTGTAATCCATTACATACCTTTCTATCAAAGTTATCTGACATTATCAAGAAGAATTTGTTCTGACGCAGTTTAATCAGTTTAAACTCACACATATATTAATGTATCGATTCACGTTAACAGTGCAATTAATTAACATTAGTTAATGCATTAGTTAACATGAACTACCCATGAACAATGCCTGTAGCTTTACTGTTTTTAACCTAGATCATTTTAGGCGCATATCCAAGTGTTCATGGATTGAGTGTGGAAGGCAGCTGAAGTATTGTGTGCTTTAATGCATGGAAGTGCCAGTGGGATTACGATTTTCAACTTAAAATACTTTGTCATTTATGGTCATACAGATAAGAGTAATACATCATTCCAAATTTGGTTTTCTTTTATGTGTGTACACTCACAATAACAACAAAACGTGCTTTTGTAAAATAAAGAAAACAAACAGGATGTGCTTTCTGCCATCTTGGTGAACTTGCGGCGCATCACATAAATGAACCAAAACTCAGCGCATTCTTGCCTCACAGACATATGAAATATATAGTAAAAGCTTGAAATGTCTACTTTTTAAAAACTCTCTAATTATGTAAGGCGTGTTCACTATACTGCAACAGCAACCTTAAGGATATTATTTTTGTTACTAAAAATGATCAATGTAGTTTTAAAATGAATGTATTAGTTCTAACCCAGTTAGTAATTATTTGCAGTTCCTCACTTAAGTTCTTCTGAAGCTCAGCCGATGTATGGGCTGCAGAAAACATAATTAGCATACATAATTAGCATTATGGACCTAAACAACTTCCTTGTGGAACACCACAATAAGTATTCTGGCCTCAGAAAAAGATCCATTGTAAAATACTCTCTGATTTCTATATGATAACTTCTGATACAGTCAAGGGCCGTGAGTGAAAAACCACAACATTTCAGTTTGGCAACAAGAATATCATGGTAAAAAACATCAAGAGTTGCAGTAAAATCTAAAAGAACAGCACCCACCAATTTCCTATAATCTGTTAACCATTCATATGTCATGTGAATAAGAGCAGTACGAGTAGAGTGTCCTGCATGTTGTGCATTAGCAAGCAATCCATCTATACTACAGTAATGTGGACCCACTTTATATTAGGTGGCCTTAACTACTATGTACTAACATTTTAATTAATAATTTGATACATTGCACTTATTGTGTACATACATGTTTTTACATTGTACTTACATTTTGAAAAATACCTGCGTGTAATTACATCTGTAATTAATTTCTGTAGTTACATTTGTAATTACACAGTTAGCACTTCCCTTACACCTAACCCTACCCCTACCCTTAAACTCACCCATTCCCCCACACCTGTCCCTAACCCTAACCGTATCCCACCTCAATATCAGCAAAGGTGTTTTGCAATACAATTTGAACACAGTAAGTACATTGTACTTACTTTTTGATGTAAGTACATAGTAGTTAAGGCCACCTAATATAAAGTGGGGCCAGTAATGTAATATTTGCTTAAAAGTAATCTTCTCCAAAAGCTTACTCACAATAAGAAGTATACTAATTGTCACAATTTAAGTAGTGGTATGATTTTAGATTCTTTACAAAGATTTGGATATACACCACTAAGCAAACATCCATTAAAAATATGACAGATTGGATGAGAAAGCTGACTAGCTACCATTTTTTGCAATTTACCATCTAAATGATCAACTCCACAGGGTTTATCATCTGGAATTGAGAGCAACATCTGCTCCTCTGTCTTGTGATCAACAGGCCTAAAATAAAAACAGCATGTTTTATCTGTCATCATTTTAACAATAGGATTACACTCTAATTTTAAATCATTGCCATACATGCTAGATCATAAATTATTCACTTTATTATACTTTTTTTTATTTTTATAATTAGCTATATGATTTTGACTTTGTTAAATGAGCAGATTTTTTTGAAAACCAATCAATATTAATTAAATATATCCTTGTTTTCATCTGTTACTCCATACTTCCACAAATGCTGTCCAAATACTGCACATTAGCACTATAGGAGGCTGATAACGACAACCAATTTAAATTGGTCTACAATATGGAACAGAAATCTGTACCCATATATTCAATGTAACTGTTCATTAAAGGGGTGGTAAAGCACACTCTTTCGAAGGCTTGATTGTGTTTGTGGGGTGCACTGTAACATGTGTTCATGCTTCGTTTAAAAAAAAAAAAGCAGTACTTTTCATATATTTTACTTTTATTCTACACTGCTCTGTCCCTCCTTGTAAAAACGGTCTGATGGTTTCCGGATTCTATGAAGCCAGTCCCTCAAAAATACGCAATGTGCTCTGATTGGTTAGCTGGCCCAGTGTGTTGTGATTCGCTAACCGCCTAGTACACGTTTGTCGGAAGCGTCACGCCCCTTACCTTTACAGGTAGCCTCAGGCTACTAGCCTGTGCACCCAGACAATTTTAGTGAAGATGATCGAGCAGAACCTGTTCAGTCCTCAAGAGTAAAGACTGCAGATCTATAGTGATCGCTCCTGAATGGCACTTACTTTTGTATTTTTAGACGATTATAACCAAATATCTGTCGCAAGAACGAACATTAAACATTGGCTTTACTATAGTATCCAAATCAAACACAGAAGCATGTTTAGCATGCCTGTAGATAAACAATACATAAAATCTCTAATCAAAGAATCATTTACACTAATGCCAAGTTCGCTGTTGAGATTTTAAACAGTTTGTAACGTGAGGTGTTCCCTTTCGTTCAGTCACTACGACGTACGTTAGTGACTAACGAACGAATGGGGGTTTCGCTTAGAAGCCAATTATCTCAGAGAATTCAACAGCGCCCAATGGCAGTGCCAATGCCATGGGCATGCGGAATTTGCATGCGTAACTCCGCCCCACCTCGTGGGTATATAAGGAAGTACGCTGGCAACATCGCATTATGTTTCTGCTTTGGAGCCAAGAGTATCTCTTCACTCCTTCAAGCCTGATCTGAGTCTTCGACAAGCCTTCGAGACGAGCAGCTTTCCAGAGACGTTGGTGTTACGGCGCGTTCCAGTGATCATCATACTGCCTGCCTGCTGATCTGCGCAGTGGTCCGTCTGACAGCTGGTGTGTGGTCCCTGGGCGCTTCGGCGTACTCTGCGAAGCTTCCTCTCATAAAAGAGCTTACACGTGACGCGTCCTTTTCAGGATGTCTCGTCCGTGTACTTCTGGGTGTGGCCGGTTGCTATCTTCTTCCGATGGGCACAAACACTGTCTGGTATGTTTGGTCTTTCAGCATGCCCAGGCAGCGTTTGTGGATGAGTCATGTTCCCACTGCGGGAATATGACCATCGCGGTGTTGCGGTCAAGACTCCATGACCTTCGTAATGAAGTGAGAGTCCCCTCTACCACACCCCGATCTACTGAGTCCCAGAGGCTCAGTACTTCGGCTGGTGGTCAGGGTGACCTGACGGTTATGGTGTGGAACAAAGCCCCGACGCTCATGCCTCAGGCTACACCCCCGTCTTGCACACTGCAACCCGCGAGTGTTCAGACGCAGATCGCGGGGCCTGCTTCGGCCCCCCCGCGCATCTCGTTTGGCGCTCCGGAGGAGGATGCGATGTCGGTCACCGCATCACAAGGTGGGCTCGAGTCCTCTGAGGATGATGACTCAGCTGTGCTGCCGCCTTCGGGCGTTCCAGCATTGCCCGAGTCGGACCCAGAGCTGACAGCCATGTTGTCTCGGGCAGCCGCGAGCCTAGGGATAGAGTGGAACCCTCCGCCCTGTCCCGAACGCTCCAGGCTCGATGATTGGTTTTTGGGAGCGCGCGCTGACAACCGTCAGTCCCCGCCCCCAATACCTTTCTTTCCTGAGCTTCATGAGGAACTCGCGCGGTCCTGGAAGCCCCCGTTGTCTTCCCGTGACCGTTCAGCGACTTCCTCCGCCTTCTCCGCCCTCGATGGGGCGGCGGCCAAAGGGTACACTGGGGTCCCCCCAGTTGAACGTTCTGTTGCGATGCAACTGTGTCCTCAGAGCGCTTCAACTTGGCGCGGCGATCCTAAGCACCCCTCCAAAGCCTGTCGATTCACATCAACCTTGGTGGCGAAATCGCACAGAGCCGCGGGGCAGGCTGCCGCTTCTTTGCATGCCATGGCGATCCTCCAGGTCTACCAGGCCAGGATCCTCAAGGACATGCACGAGGGTGGAGTTGATCCGGGGCTCTTAAATGAGCTGCGTGCCGCCACCGACCTCGCTCTCCGGGCGACGAAGGTGACCGCACGCTCCCTGGGTCAAGTGATGTCCACAAACGTGGTCCAGGAGCGTCACCTATGGCTGAACCTGGCTGATATGCGGGACACCGAGCGAACCCGGTTCCTCAATGCCCCCATATCCCAGGCCGGCCTCTTCGGCGGGGCGGTTGAGGACTTTGCCCAACAGTTCTCAATCGCCCAGAAGCAGACTGAGGCTATAAAACACGTACTGCCCCGGCGGCCAGCTGCTGCCTCCACCCAGCCGCCGGCACAGTCGCCTCAGTCTGCTCCACGCCGAGGACGCCCTCCTAAGGCTCCCGCCCCTCCCGCCCGGCCCAAGCAGCAGCCTTCACCCGGGCCGGGTGGCAGAGGTCGCCGAAGGAAGGCGTCACAATCCGCTCAGCCCGCCCCGCGCCCCGCTAAACGCCAGGCCAAGCGGCGCTTCTGAGACGGATGGCTCAGGGATGGAGTATTCTTTCCAGGAGATGGTAGCAGGACCACTCCTTCCCCCGGTGGAGGGCCGGGGGAGAATCCTTTGTTTAGTTGCTGGCCCACGGGTCAGCAGCACCCTAATTCGGTCAAAGAAAGAATTAACACTCCCACAGAGTCCGGTGATGACAGTGCACGCCACCCATGGGTCCCGCCACTCGCATCCCACTCTGTCGCCAGCCTCCTGGCAGAGCAGACCCCAGTGGAACGTGCGTCCTTCCCTGGTCTCCTCTGTCAGGACGCAGCAGTCAACCGTGCCCCTGCACCGGGACGCCCCTCAGCCTCCCATGTCCGGGCCGGGGACGCTGCATCGCTGCAAGCCCACACCGGGTACGTCTGTGCTCCGAATGACCCCGCTGGTGCAGTTTCTGGGAGTCTGGCTTCAGCTTCCAGGGCTGTCCCGCTGGGTCGCGCGGACCATCAGGCGCGGCTACGCGATTCAGTTCGCGCAGGTTCCTCCCTGCTTCCGGGGAGTCCGTTCCACTATGATCGGGGCCAATGCCCCCGTCATGCGAGCGGAGATTGCCACCCTACTGGCGAAGGGTGCGATCGAACCTGTCCCTCCAGCCGAGATGAACTCCGGGTTTTACAGCCCGTACTTCATTGTACCCAAAAAGACCGGTGGGCTACGGCCAATCCTGGACCTGCGCGTCTTGAACCGTTACCTTCACCGGTTTCTGTTCAAGATGTTGACAGCGAAACGCCTTTTCAAATGCGTTCGTCCAGACGATTGGTTTGCAGCGATCGACCTGAAGGACGCCTACTTCCATGTCTCCATTCTACCTCGACACAGACCGTTCCTACGGTTTGCTTTCAAGGGGCGGGCATATCAGTACGCAGTTCTACCATTCGGGCTATCTCTGTCCCCTCGCGTCTTTACGAAGATTGCCGAGGCAGCCCTTGCGCCCCTTCGGCAGCACGGGGTTCGCATCCTGAATTACCTCGACGACAGGCTCATACTGGGTCACTCTCGGGAGCAGGTTTGCGGACACAGACATTTGGTGCTCCATCACCTAGCCCGTCTGGGCCTTCGGGTCAACTGGGAGAAGAGCAAACTTTGCCCCGCGCAGAGGATCTCTTTTCTCTGTATGGATATCGACTCGGTCGCCATGTGCGCGCAGCTTTCGAGCGAGCGCGCGCAGTCTCTGCTGACTTCCCTTCGTCAGATCGAGGGCAAGAATGCGGTTCCACTGAAACTATTTCAGAGGCTCCTGGGGCATATGGCATCTGCAGCCGCGGTAACGCCGCTCGGATTGCTACATATGAGACCGCTTCAGCACTGGCTACGCGATCGAGTCCCGAGATGGGCATGGCGGTCTGGCACGCTCCGGGTACAAGTGACTCGGGCCTGCTTACAGACTCTCACCCCGTGGTCGAACCTCAGTTTTCTACGGACCGGAGTGTCCTTAGAACGAGTTTCCAGGCATGTTGTTGTATCAACAGATGCATCATCCACGGGCTGGGGTGCCATGTGCAATGGACAAGCAGCCGCGGGCTCCTGGACAGGACCCCAGCGCCTTCTGCATGTCAATTGCCTTGAGTTACTGGCAGTACGGTTCGCCCTGCACCGCTTCCGAGCGTTGCTGAGGGGTCAACATGTACTAGTCAGGACAGACAACACGGCCGTAGTAGCGTACATCAACCACCAGGGCAGTCTACGCTCCCGCCGTTTGTCTCAACTCGCCCGCCATCTCGTTTTGTGGAGTCAGAAGCGCCTGAGGTCCCTTCGTGCTGTCCACATCCCGGGAGACCTGAACCGTGCAGCCGACGAGCTCTCACGGATTCAGCCTCTCCCCGGAGAGTGGAGACTCCACCCCCAGACGGTCCAGCTGATATGGGAACGGTTCGGCGACGCACAGGTAGATCTGTTTGCCTCCCAGGACTCTTCCCATTGCTCCCTGTATTATTCCCTGACCGAGGGCACCCTCGGCACGGATGCACTGGCGCACAGCTGGCCGCCCGGGCTACGCAAGTATGCGTTTCCCCCAGTGAGCCTCCTTGCACGGGTACTGTGCAAGATCAGGGAGGACAAGGAGCAGGTCATGTTGGTCGCCCCGTATTGGCACGCCAGACCTGGTTCTCAGAACTTCTACTCCTTGCGACAGCCCCTCCCTGGTCTATTCCTCTGAGACCGGACCTCCTCACTCAGAGACGGGGCACCTTTTGGCACCCGCGTCCGGTGTTCTGGAAGCTCCACGTGTGGTTTCTGGATGGGACGCGGCAGGTTTGAGTAGTCTTCCACCTGCGGTGGTCGCTACCATCACTTCCGCTAGAGCTGAGTCTACGCGACGTCTCTATGCGTTGAAGTGGAACCTCTTCGTCACATGGTGTTCTTCCCGCCAAGAAGACCCCTGGAAATGCCCGATCGGGTCTGTGCTATCGTTTCTCCAGGAGGGGGTGGAACGAAGGCTGTCTCCTTCCACCCTTAAAGTGTACGTGGCCGCAATATCTGCCTACCACGATCTCCTGGGAGACAAAAAGGTAAGTCAGCACGACCTGATCATCAGGTTCCTGAGGGGGACGAGGAGACTGAATCCTCCTCGCTCTCCTCTCGTACCCTCTTGGGACCTCTCAGTAGTCTTAAGTGCTCTGCAGAGGCCTCCCTTTGAGCCTTTGCGGTCAGCCGAGATTAAATTCTTGTCTATGAAGACGGCTCTGCTGACCGCATTGGCCTCGCTTAAGAGGGTCGGGGACCTGCAAGCATTTTCGGTTGACGAAGCGTGCCTTGAGTTCGGATATGTGCCCAAGGTTCCTACCACTCCGTTCCGAGACCAGGTGGTGAACCTGCAAGCGCTGCCTTTGGAGGAGGCAGACCCAGCCTTGGCATTGCTCTGTCCAGTACGCGCTCTCCGCGCTTATGTAGACAGTACGCGATGTTTCAGGACCTCAGACCAGCTCTTTGTCTGTTATGGTGGAGAGCGGAAGGGAAGTGCTCTCTCGAAACAGAGGTTGTCTCACTGGATAGTGGACACCATTGTTTTGGCTTACCAGCAGCAAGGTCGACCATGTCCCCTTGGGGTTAGGGCACACTCCACCAGGAGTGTGGCCTCTTCTTGGGCTTTAGCGCATGGCGCCTCGCTAACAGACATCTGCAGAGCTGCAAGCTGGGCGACACCCAACACATTCGCCAGATTCTATAATCTCCGAGTGGAGCCAGTGTCCGACTATGTACTCGCCCCTACGGGTGGCCGGTAATGGGCCAGGCTCAGGTGTCTTCGCTTGCTCGCCATTCCACTCCAAGGACTGGATACGTGCGATATTTTCCCTCAGGTGAGCTCCCCGAGAGCCCTGAGCTCCTCCAGCACTGCTTACGCCGACATCAGTTCAGTCTGCCCTTTCGAGCCCAGACCCTCATGTCCGGCCAGGTGCTCCGTGTGCATGGTTCCCCTCCGGCGACCCCCACACGAGTATTCCCACCGTAAGCCTCCTCAGCGAGCAGGTTTCTTTCCCTCGGCAAGTCCCTGCCACCCTAGGGTTAAAAATCCACCTTCGGCTGGTACCCTAGAGATCTTCCATATGCAGCCCTTAGCGGGTCATATGTGTATTCTTAAGTCCTCCCTACGGGTAGGCATCTTGGCATTCCCTCACTGGGATATGCTTCCCAGTGTACCTTGGTAATCCTGTGATAAGTGGGAGTCCTTCGTCCGTACTAGTCTTACGACAGGGTACTCACACTTACGCAGGGCACTGGATGACAGCTGAGTGGCGTTGTTGTATTGGAACCCCCATTCGTTAGTCACTAACGTACGTCGTAGTGACTGAACGAAAGGGAACGTCTCGGTTACGTATGTAACCCTCGTTCCCTGAGGAGGGAACGGAGACGTACGTTTCCTTTGCCACGTCAGCTGTGCTGCCTGGAACGCGGAGTTCAGTCTTGGCTCCTGCAGCAGTAACATAATGCGATGTTGCCAGCGTACTTCCTTATATACCCACGAGGTGGGGCGGAGTTACGCATGCAAGTTCCGCATGCCCATGGCATTGGCACTGCCATTGGGCGCTGTTGAATTCTCGGAGATAATTGGCTTCTAAGCGAAACCCCCATTCGTTCGTTAGTCACTAACGTACGTCTCCGTTCCCTCCTCAGGGAACGAGGGTTACATACGTAACCGAGACGTTTGTCGGATAACGTTAAGTATGAATGAGCATTTAACAAACTGGTTTGCAGAGCCAAACAGCGTTGTCATCTGTTTACTTCATTGCTACAACGTAGGCTACAATTAACAACACGAACTATTACAGGAAAACACATCGACGAAAAATAAAATCACACTTACAGGTTGTACCCCGCTTCTGTTTATAAATCCATCTCGATTGAACCCGCGAAGATTGTGGAAGCTTTCCTCCGTGAGATGAGTATTGCTCGTGTATTGCAAATACAGACGAATGTTGTCCATTATGTCACATTTCCCGGTCTTCTCCTCCGACCCCTGTCTGTCTCGTGCTTTTATTTATGATGGGCAGCATATATTCGATGCTAATGCGATCGTGTTCCCCTCTGTCTCATACACGCATACATATAACGTTGTATGTTAAACGCACTGCAGCAGCACCCCCCCCCCCCCCCCCCAGGAGCCATATCAACCTGTTTCCTACTGAAGCTAAGCAGGGCTGAGCCTGGTCAGTACCTGGATGGGAAACCAACTGGGAAAACTAGGTTGCTGCTGGAAGAGGTGTTAGTAAGGCCAGCAGGGGGTGCTCAACCTGTGGTCTGTGTGGGCCCTAACACCCCAGAATAGTGATGGGGACACTATACTGTAACAAGCACAGATGTTAAACCGAGGTCCTGACTCTCTGTGGTCATTAAAAATCCCAGGATGTCCTTTGATAAAAGAGTAGGGGTGTAACCCTGGCATCCTGGCCAAATTTGCCCATTGGCCCCTGTCCATCATGGCCTCCTAATCATCCCCATATATATATATATATATATATATATATATATATATATATATATATATATATATATAGTGGTGGGCCGTTATCGGCGTTAACGTGCTGCGTTATCGCAAGACTCTTATCGGGCCATAAAAACAATATCGCCGTTAATCTATTCTCAAAGTTGGGTTGGGAGCTGGGTCTATACTACGCAAGCTATGATGACTTTCACCTTGATATCAGCTGGTGTGTGGTGGGCACTCTGGCTTAATATGGCTGCTGTCGCATCATCCAGGTGGATGCTGCACATTGGTGGTGGTTGAGGAGATTCCCCCTTTTATGTAAAGCGCTTTGAGTGCCTAGAAAAGCGCAATGTAAATGTAACAATTTAATTATTATTATTAATCAATCAAATCAAATCAAATCACTTTATTGTCACACAGCCATGTACACAAGTGCAACAGCAGGTGAAATTCTTGGTGCAGTTCCGAGCAACATAGTAGTCACGACATGACATGTACAACATTTAAAGCAGCATCAGATTACACATCTGATGCGCCCACAATTACTCACAGCACAGTAAACTCTACAATAAACAATAAATAATTTACACAATGTGAGTGTAGTTCTCACAGCTTTAACCAATATACACATACTTACAATATACATATACTTTAAACAATATACACTAAACATACAATAAACAGTATACATTAAGCTATAGTAATAATAATATACAATGTACAGTATACATTATTATTCACAGTAGAGATCCAATGTACAATAGGTGCTATATGATAAATAATAAATGATAAATAAATGTGTATATAATGTGTGTGTATCTACAGTGGGTTGTGCTGAGTGATATTCTGTCCAGTGTGTGTTATGATCCTGATGGATCAGGAGTTAAGTAGTCTGATTGCTCGTGGGAAGAAGCTGTTCTGGAGTCGGCTGGTGCGTGTTCTAATGCTGCGGTACCGTCTGCCTGATGGCAGCAGTGAGAGCAGCCCATGGTTCGGGTGGCTAGAGTCTCTGATGATCCTCTGAGCTCTCTTCACACACCGCCTGGCGTAAATGTCCTGGAGGGAGGGAAGCTCACCTCCGATGATGCAGCTGGCCGTGCGCACTACCCTTTGCAGGGCTTTGCGGCTGCGGGCGGTACTGTTGCCGTACCAGGTGGTGATGCAGCCAGTCAGCAGGCTCTCGATGGTGCTGCTGTAGAAGCGTGTGAGGATGTGGCGGCTCATTCCAAACCTCCTCAGCCGTCGCAGAAAGAAAAGGCGCTGATGAGCCTTCTTCACAACGGCCTCAGTGTGGACGGACCATGAGAGTTCCTCTGTGATGTGGACACCAAGGAACTTGAAGCTGCTGACTCTCTCCACCGGTGCTCCATCGATGGTGATGGGGCGGTGTTCTCTCTCATTCCTCCTGAAGTCGACCACCAGCTCCTTGGTCTTGCTGACGTTGAGGGAGAGGTTGTGCTCCTGACACCACCGTGTCAGAGTGTGCACCTCCTCTCTGTAGGCAGTTTCATCATTGTCAGTGATGAGACCTACCACCGTCGTATCGTCAGCAAACTTGATGATGGTGTTGGAGCTGTGGGTTGCCACACAGTCATGTGTGTACAGGGAGTACAGGAGTGGGCTGAGAACACAGCCCTGAGGGGCTCCAGTGTTGAGAGTCAGTGGTGAGGAGATGTTACTGCCCATTCTGACCACCTGGCGTCTGTTTGACAGGAAGTCCAGGATCCAGCTGCATAACAAGCTGTTTAAGCCTAGAGCCCGGAGTTTAATGTCAAGTATGGAGGGCACAATGGTGTTGAATGCTGAGCTGTAGTCCACTACCCTGTAATTATCTGCAATACATATTCTCGCCACCTCATGAACTTTATTTCTAAGGCTACTCATATTTAAATTAAAAAATTAAATTAAAAAAAGAGGATGTAATATTATCCTGATTCATAAAACATTTATAAACAGTGAGCAAAATGAGAAAAACATTGTAATTCCAATGTTGCACTGAATTTATGTTTAAGCATTTCCAGACATATGACTATCACACAGAATGCATTTTTCCATTCCAGTGCACTACTTCCATTGTTTTTCCTATGTTAACACGCGCTAGACGGATGTGTATAAACGTTGCGCTTGAGTCTTGTGTCTTTTGCAGCGTCTCGCACATGACATGGCATTCTAAAAACGTTGCGCTCAAGTTAAAATCAGTTCAACTTTAAAAAAAAAACCTGCCTTGAGACTGCCTTGTTTTTTCCCCATTCCACTACCCTCGTCTCACGTTTTTCAAAGCAAAAACGCATTCTGTGTGAACAAGCACTAACTTGTCATAATACAGGATAGCTTTTTCACCCTGGGCAGCTCTTAATTTGGGAAGGAGTTCCCTTCTTCTCAACTGAAGAGCCTCAGAAAAATCTTCATTAATAAAAATGTTTGTGCCCTTCAACTTCTTGGCCGAGGACATGATAGTCTGTTTATTTTTAATGGGATCGTGTTTGTTGATCCCATCCACAATAATATTTGTTCTCCTCATCTGATTTTCAACATAATTAAATTTGACAAAAAGTCCATCCAATTCTTCCTTGGATTTACTGACATCTTTTTTAAACTGCCTTTAACTCAATGTTCTTATATCCAGTCACCAATCCATCCACTTTATTTTGTGTAAATTCCAACCTGGTTTTCATATATCTTTGATCACTCCATCCAATCTTTTGTTTGTTCCATCTACTATCAGCTGGACAAAGCACTTGAAGTTATCTTGTTGCTGAGGAAGCATCTCTCTCTGCTGTTCCATTACCTGAAACAGTATGCTCATTGTGACCACTGAATCATCCTCAGAAGGTACGTTTTATTTTGCGGCATGATGTCTTACACAATGTATTCAAAAGTTCAAGGGGTCTGTATGTTGAAAGCCTAGGCCAATAGGGCCTAGCCCAGTTGAAACTCCGAGGTTGAGAGCCAGACAACAATTCATATCAATAAAAAAGTTAATATGTAATGTTTATCCAGAAACAATAAAAATGCGTAAATATAATATAATAGGATTAAGATTTATCCTGTTGCAGGTCGCTGCTACTGGTCATGTGATGCTGCAGGTCATGTGACGCTTGAGCGTAGAATAGGCATATCTGCCTCCCAGTAATTAAATTAAAGCCTAAATGTATGATTAGTCGACTAATGGTTTAAATGCACGACTGCTAGTCGACTAGATCTTTTATTTGTATTATTCTCCTTTTCTGCATTTCAATTTTGTTCTAGGAAGTATATATATATATATATATATATATATATATATACAGTATATACTGTATATATATAATTTTGACTAATCTTGGCATTGTGTACTATATTGTTTACTTGAATGACAATTTTCTTATGATTTTAAAACAATCTCCTAAATGAATACACGTAAATGTAAAATGCTACTTTCTGATCAACACCAGAAAATATAATAAGATGAACACCCATAACACGTCATAAAAGCGAATACTTAATGTAGTGCAAAGAACGTAACGTTCTCATTGGGGCACACTTTTAAGTGATTAAAGTTTGTTAATTGAAAGTAAGTAGCTAATCAGGAGGCAGATTTATGAACATGACCTTTGGGTTGCCCTATAAATGAACATTAGCCGCATATTTCAATAAATCACCAGGCAGGGGTTAGAGCACGTCAGATGTGCAAAATGCACGTCTTCAATCTCACTGACACTCTTAAAGAGAACAGCCAAGGAACAAGCTGACATGTTTGCTTTAGATTTTTTATTCACAATGATTATGTTTATAAAAGATAAAAAAGATGGATAAAAACCTCATTACAACAATATTCTTTACTCATTTCTTTGGGGGTTTTAAAAGACAATTAATATTCAGTATTATTGATATAGCTGTACAGAGACACTATTGGATGAAACAAAAAATTAACTGGATAATGATACTAAATTTGTAACATTGACACTTTTGCTGAATTGAATTAACACTGAACTGACTTGAACTGAACAATGACACTATAGCCTTCTGTAGAGCTGCTTATATAGCTGAATTATAGCTCCATAATTGATGATCTTTGCAACATTAACACAGTTATTGAACTGAATTGGAACAACACTGAACTAAATTGAGCTCAATAATGACACCATTGTCTTCTGTAGAACTGCTTTACAGCCGAAATTGATTTTGCTTCATAACTGATACATTTCAAAATATTAACAGTTATTTCCTAATTTTATTAATGTTTAGGTGAGTGAATCTATAATTGGAGATACATTTTGCGTTTTAAAAGGTTAAGGAAATTAACCTTTTGAAATTCTTTCCAGCTTATTGAAAACATTACATTTTAATAAATTTTCCCTTAAACAAATAAAATTATTCTTTATAGTATTGTTTGTCAACTCTGTTACAGACAAATTAGGCAACATTGTTACTCTACCTTGGTAACAGAGGTTGCCGGTAACTTTTTAGCCAAAAACTCCACTTGCTAGCATAAACGATAAGAGCACATGACACGAATGAAATCATGATTAAAAGACTTTTAAACAACCCACTGTGTGATCAGTGATCTTTTCTGTTTTCTTTGTGATATTGTGGTAACAATTTTGACATTTTACAAAATAACTCAAAATATTTTGTCAGAGAGAGCACACATACCTTTCAGTGCCTTAGATGAGGGAAAGTGATATCATTTCCTGTATCTTACATAGTTGTGGGAGATAATTCTACCAACGGTAACAGAATTGACGCGTTTATGGACACGTTTTTCTAAAATAAAAGTTATTTTTAAATAACTTAATGTAGCGGAATTAGGAAAATTACTATTTGGGGCTTTTATAAATAAAATCAATCAAATATTTTTATTATAAAAATAAAAGTAAAATAAACTATTTTGATTACTCAATGATACATGATTCGGACAACAAGAAATCACGTTTTTTCAGCAATATAAACTGAAAATATAGCTATATATAATACTTTTTTACAGAAAATATTATATTGTTATGGCCTGTAACATCTTGTGATCCATGACAATGAGTAACAAATTATAAAAATAATAATTCTTTTTTGAAAAAAACTGAAAAAACAATGGACACCAAATGTACCTGCAATTATAGAATCATAGTTGTTTTGAAACAATATTGTATAACAGGGAATATTCTCAGACCTTTGGCTAATGTTCTGACAAGGTTGTCAAGTCATGAACAAACATTATTCCAACATTAATAAAATGTTCGTTCAAAGGTATATGGTCTTTAATAATGTTAAATTTAAAACGTCAGCACAAAAACATTATTTATAAATATGTACTAATACATTTTAGTTGGATATTTGTCTAACATTTTCAAACTAGAAAACATTCTAAACGTTAATATCTGCAAAAGGATAAAATTGAACGTTTTATTAACATTCGTATAACCAAGAAAAAACTTTAAGAAAATTCAGAAATTATATTTTAATAATTGAATGGGAACGTTAGCAAAAGTTTAGAATGTTTTTGTTAGCTGGGGAAGCTCTATATAAATATATGTGATTTGACAACTAACTACCCAACACTAGAAATTACCCTTTCACATTTATACAACCTCTTTGAAGTTCTTGGATGTTTGTCTACGGACGGTTAAGTTTCACATGCAGCTCATGCAAGCAAAAGAATATTTCAAGGTGCCTTCAGAAAAGTCCTTGACTCAATCGAGTTTATGCAGAAGTGTGAGCTATAATTACCATCCACATGCAGATTCTAAATCGAATCATGTTTGTTGTCAAGCTCTTAATAAGACCCTAATTAAAAATTCCTCTATAGCATAATCACAGCAGTGGGCCGGTCCGTGCAGGTTTAAATTAGGTAATTTTTTTTAGATGTATTTAATTGTAGGGCTTTCAAGTACAGAAAGATGCACAGAATAATGAATGGATAACATGCACACGCACACATTTCACTGAATTAGTGAGGACACCTTTATAAAAGCAATATTTTTATACAGTGAAGATACGGTGCTAAATCTAAATCTAACCATCACACAAACATCCACTATACTGCCAAAAGTTTTGGGACTCCTGCCTTTACATGCACATGATCTTTAATGACATCCCATTCTTAATCTGTAGGGTTTAATATGGAGTTGGCCCACCCTTTGCAGCTATAACAGCTTCAACTCTTCTGGGAATCTTTCCACAAGGTTTAGGTTATGGGAATTTTTGACCATTCTTCTAGAAGCGAGGTCATTTGTGAGGTCAGGCACTGATGTTGAATGAGAAGGACTGGCTCGCAGTCTCCGCTCGAATTCATCCCAAATATGTTCTACTGGGTTGAGGTCAGGACTTTGTGCAGGCCAGTCAAGTTCCTCCACACCAAACTCGCTCATCCATGTCTTTATGGACCTTGCTTTGTGCACTGGTGCACAGTCAGGGCATGTCCACACTTGACGTCTTTTTTGAAGCTGCCAGCATTTGTTTTACATTATAATCCTATGGAGTAAACCATGTTTTCAAAAAAGTCATGCCAACATCTTTTTCTGCAGCTCAGCGCGTCTGTCTTTGACAGCTGACCAATGACAAGCGAGTAGCAAGACCCGAAAGTGGAGAAGGGCCGGTTATCTCTGTATGTATATTTTAGTCTATATGTGATAAATATGTGATAAAACAAAACCCTGCCTCTTTTCGTTTATATTTAAAACAATATTAAATATATTAATGTGGTTCAGACAAGTGTGCATATATGATTAGCACTGTAATAAAATTAAATGACATAAAACACAATCCAGTATCTTTTTTTTAAACTTAAGTTTATGTATGATCAATAATAGCCATTATAAATAGCAAAGTAAAAGGTATAAGAAGCTATACAAAAAATAAAGAATTCAGTAAAATATACAAAGTCAGCGCTAGTAGGCTACAATGGTAACGTAAAGGCCTGTTCACACCGGGACGATTTTCGCACGCGTTTATTGCCGACATTTGACGCCTCGGGACTAAACAAAGGGCGCCAATGTGAGTGTGCACACCGCCGTGCAAAACGGCAGACGTAAAAGCGTCATTTAAAAAAAAAAAACGCCTCGGGTTCGTTTTTTTATTTTGACACGCCACATTAAAAAATGGCCGACCAATGAGACCCGCTCTTGTTCACGTGCCTGGAGCTGCTGAAGTGACATTAAAACACGACTTGGTGGCGCTCAAGCACAAAACGGTCTTGCCAAGCACACATTGATACGACGAAGAAGTAGTAAATAGACAAAGAAGAAGATGAGCTGCTAATGCTGCTTGCCAGTTAGTAAAAAGTGTGTGAATGGTTTTGGCCAATAATATGTCTATGGTTTTGGCAAGCACGTCAATACTGTCTCTCTTCTTCTTCTGTGTGACAAGCGAGTGTCAGAGGCGTAAAGTGCCACAGCACCACCTTATATACCGGGAGCGCATCTACTGAATGTGCACGTACACTCGGCGCATCGCCAGTGAAAATCGTTTGGGTGTGAACACTCAAGACGGGCCGAAAAACGTCACGAAAAACGCTGGTGATAAGCGCGCGCGATATTCGTCCCGCTGTGTACAGGCCTTAAAGTTAAATAGCCTAAAAATATAAAGTAATGAAACTTCACTTTACCCTCAGCCTAAACGATTTGACAGGGAACAAATTATATATCCATGAGACCAAAGATCGCCCGTTACATATACACAATACGCAGGGTCGTTTCTAGCCATTTTGACGCCCTAGGCAAAATCCTTATTGGCACCCCCCAGCCAAATCTTAAAAAGCAACATGGTATTACTGGTATTAATTTTAATCCGTATTAACAGATACATACATACCATTTTGGAACTGTAATCCTTATTAACAAATATATACAAATACAATTTGGAAACCACGTATAAAAGCTGTTCCAGTAACATGAAAGCAACACGAATAAATATTGATTCAGTGTGGTCTTTGTTTCTCATTGACGCTTGAACTTCCCCTTTAAATAACGCAACGCTATGCCCTGTACGACACTATTAGAACTGAATGAATCGATTCAGCTTTCAACACCACCCGTAAAGATGCATTAAATTTGACAAAGCGGTTTAATAAAGGATAATAAATATTGTGAATTAGCACATTTTATTTTACTATTTTTAAATTGGCCATTGAAGTTTTATATGGGACAATTACACACTGATCCTTTAACAATGCATTAACGCAAAAACACACCGTTTGGAGGTGCAAGTAAGAGAAGAAAGCTTAATAAAGTCTAAATATAATGATATCATGAAATGCTAAAGTGAGTGTGGTTAGCCTACATCTTGCCTCTATAATACACATCGAGCAATATTACACTATCTGCCCATTTCACAGCGTGATTTCTCGACTGCCACAAATACGGCCCTAACAAAATACAGATTTGTGCACTTTTTATTGTACCTGTTTTTTTAATTTGCCTTTGAATTTAGCTTTATTGTGTGGTTAAAAAAAAAGCGTTACTTTGCCAAAGCTTTGACCGAGATCTTTGATCTAATGGTGTTGAGCTCTCACCATGCAAACTTTACATGCAACATTCAGACAGTAATTGACAGTACTCTGATCCAATAATGTTAGGGGAACCAGTGGGGGTGGCAATCATATTTCGGCCTTGACACCCTTTACACACACTCCTGATATGTGTTCATTGGCGGCCCTTCAGCTGATGGCGCCCTAGGCGACCGCCTAGTTCGCCTATGCCTAAAAACGGCCCTGACAATACGAATTATATCTTGTGTTTAACCACCACAGGACATCAGAGCCAGCGGAAAATGTCAGAAGGACTAGCCGAGGAAAGGCTGCTCTCGGTGGGTTAACGAGCGCTGAGTGCCCGCTGATCGAATGGATCTCACAACTCCAAAAACGCTCTCTTTATAAATAAACCACAGATTTGAGCTTTACACAAGTACATGATCACCTGAAAAAATCTTAAAACTACATTTCGTCACACATTAATAACAGTAGTATTTTTAAATTACGCAGGGTTTCTCATCTAGACATTTTGTATCTCCGCACCACACAGCACTCATGTTGCAGCTGTTGTTAACAAAAGACGCCCACGGCTGCTATTTGGAACTAAACGCTGCCAGCTTTTTTTGTTTTTTACTAACAGAGCACTCGTCAACTTTTTCTTCTCAAAAAAGACGTCAAGTGTGAACATGCCCTCATGTTGGAACAGGAAGGGGCCATCCCCAAACTTTTCCCACAAACTTAGGAGCATGAAATTGTCCAAAATGTCTCGGTATGCTGAAGCGTTAAGAGTTCCTTTCACTGGAACTAAGTGGCCAAGCCCAACCCCTGAAAAACAACCCCCACACCATAATCCCCCCTCCACCAAACTTTACACTTGGTACAATGCAGTCAGGCAAGTACCATTCTCCTGCGCCAAGCCCAGACTCATCCATCGGATTGCCAGACAGAGAAGCGTGATTCGTCACTCCAGAGAACACCTGCTTTACACCAATGCATCCGACGCTTTGCATTGCACTTGGTGATGTAAGGCTTGGATGCAGTTACTCAGCCATGGAAACCCATTCCATTAAGCTCTCTACACACTGTTCTTGAGCTAATGGCTACACAAAGTTTTATAAAGGATACGCTGACCCCGCTCTGTGATTTATAATTTATAATTATTGTAATAATTTATAATTATTGCACTCACATTCTAATCCGCTTTGTCTATTTGACGTGCATGTTCATTGAAATCTGTGAAGTTAAACACACTCACTTGCTGTCAGGATAATCCTTTGTGCAAAATTAAAATATGTGAATTTATAATATTAACAGGTAAGCAGATGTAAGTTGTGCACTGAGGAAAACGTGTCTCAAACACATTAAACACACATCTGACGGTATAGTGCAAGCCACATAGGTTCATGATTCAGTTTTAAGCACTTAACTCTTTTCCCGCCAGCATTTTTGAAAAAAGTTGCCAGTCACCATCAGCATTGTTGACAATTTTCACAAAAGTTTCATGGCCTCCAGAATATTTTATTGTATAAATATCTGAATATGCAATATATCAAAAGAAAGTCCCTCTGCTTTTAAACAAAAACAAACAACAAAAACATTTTATTCTAGCTTCATGCATTCCTTTTTTTTATCAACACCTGAATGTGGGCAAGTTTCATGCAAAAGCTACATTTTGAGCAAAAAAAGTGTTTTTGTCAAAGACATTCATATCAGATTCAACGATGTTAGAAACATAGGTGGAGTTGATTAAGTCCATCAACATAAAGCTTGCACAGTCCTATAGCTCGTCCTGGTACGACATTTCATTCAGTACCATTAGGCAGTTTTGATTTATATGCTATTTAATGTTAATGAGCGCGTTATTTTACATAATATTTTACATGATATTGCTTGTTTCTGATTCTTTGCCTGTGTTTTGATCAGGAGATTCTGTACTCTTTCAGAAGATGTGTCATAGCACCCCTACCATATAACATTGATTACATGGAAAGCCGGAAATTTCTGTCAATGATGGGGAAAAAATTAATATAAATCACGTCTCATGTTTAAGACAATTTGGATTGTGCACTTATCCAGCAGCAGCTCACTCTGTGTCTTCGTTAACAACAAAGTATGGGATAATGCACAGCTTTTAATGCATGACATGGAGTGCATTCAAATTGTTTAAAGGGCACCTATTATGCAAAATTCACTTTTACATGATGTTTGAACATAAATGTGTGTTGACAGTGTGTGTAAACAACTACCCTATAACGATAAAAATCCACCTAGTATTTTTGTTTTAATCCCCAAAAATCATAAGCAGTGTTTCAGAACAAACTGTTCTCAGATTCTCTGCAGTGTGACATCACACTGCAAAGGCCCGCCCGCAAGGTTTGACTGAAACTGCCATTTTAACATAGACCCGCCTTGTGAGACCTGTATGCAATCTGCCATGCACAGGAGAGATGTATACACTACGCCCTCTTCTAAAGATGGGGCAGGGATATGCAGCTCATTTACATTTAAAGCGGTACACACCAAAACAGTGCTTTTTATAGACAGGCCTCAAAATGACATTTTCAACACGTTTTTATCTGTGGGGTATTTTGTGCTGAAACTTCACACACATTTTGGGGACACCCAAGACCAATTTGACATCTTGTAAAAAGGGGCATAATAGGTGCCCTTAAATGCACAGATAGTCATGGATTATCCCGCTTATACTATGGTAATTTGACAGCATTGTCAGGCAAAGTGACCGCGCAAGTGCGTGCCTGGGCCAGTCACATTTCCACTGTCACTTCCGTGGGCTTTATCTTGCTTCATCTGGGCTTCCTCAAAGCCAACAGCCAGGTTTTTTTGGCCAATCAAATACCGTGGTCCAAAGCGGGCCAACAGGGGCTTGAGGAGTGGTCATGAAAAGAGGTGGCGTATGAGAGTCAACTCCACTGCTCATTTCCCATGTTTTCACATTAAAAGGCATTTAAAACCATTTTCAGCTCAAAACTAATTTTCTTAAGAACTTAGACAAAGCATACATGTATATGTTATGTATTTACTTGGTTTCATGTTTAATCTGTCTCTTCCCTCTTTGTTGACTTTGTTCCCATATGTCATAAATTACATATACTCCGGGGCATTCGTGGCCTAATGGTTAGAGAGTCGGACTTGTAACCGGAAGGTTCGAGTCTCAGGTCCAGCAGGACCTGCAGGAATTGTCGTGGGGGGAGTGAATAACCAGCGCCCTCCTCCACCCTCAATACCACATCTGAGGTGAGACCCTTGAGCAAGGCACTGAACCCCCAACTGCTCCACGGTGTGTGTGTGCACTTGGATGGGTTAAATGCAGAGCACAAATTCCACCATATTCCACCAAATTCCAATTTCACCATACTTGGCCTCACTTCACTTCACGTTATCTCATTAACAATTCTGTCGTGTCATGCAATTGTGCTCTGGCTGAAGGGATAACAGTATAGTGAGATGGGAGAGATCGCTCAAACCTCATCAGATTGCATAATTTCATGGAAAATTAATAAAAATTCTCATTCTAAAGAAATGAGACATAAAATAAGCCTTTGGACTTAATGGAGTTGTTTTGTGCATTGCTGTTATCACAAATAAATGGAAGCAGGCACGACTGAACAAGTATGCATGTTCTTTTTTATGTGGAATAATGATACAGTTTGATTCATGTTTGATGTGCACTCCCGGCTCTATTTAGTTTTTAGTTCGCTAGCTTCCCCATGCTAGTGAAACGGTGTTAAGGACGGGTTTTAGGGTACTGCTGTGGGGCTACTGGCCTGACAGTGGAAACACAGCTTGATTTTGGCCTCGCGACTGAGATATAACCAGCAACCAGTTTCAGAACAGCAGTTCCAGACCCACAGCCACAGAGCGGAAGTGAGGGGCAGAGCTTATGAAGTTAGTATGAGATGTTTTATCATAGATTTTGATTGGATCGATATCTACAATATTTCACAACTATACTTTTAAATAATAATTGTTGTGGCTTGAGGTCCTAGGCTATTGGCCCCTCTCTGCACGCTGTTAGCCCTGGCTTGCACTGGCCCAACAAAATTTTTTTTATTAATTTTTGCAGCACAATATTTGTCAGTTGGATTTTTGTCAGTTAAGGCTCATTAGATCTAGCGTTCTGCATGCTTTAAATCAGACAGATACGTAGATAAAGCAGTGCTGTAAGATTACATTGATTTAAATTAATGTGAATTACTCTCTAACAATGGATGTGAGTTTAATTCCTTCAAAAACAGCAATGCAACCCTTTCATTGCTATGAAATATAATGTAGCAATTCGGTAGTGAAGCTAAAAGGCGCAGGGCGGCATGATAAGTTTCTGTACTCCTGAATGTTTCTGTTCAAACATTCCAGCCAATCAGAACTGAGTATTCAGACGGACCATATATAAACAGAGATGGTCATATACAAGAGCCCGTGGCTCTACCATTTGAGAAAACATAATGGCTAATTTGGATCACATTTGCCTTGATAACCAATCATATTACAGCCTTGACTTCATTGAATTTCGTTCTGATTTGTGCAACAGTCGAATCACTGTTTGCGGATGCCATAGAAATAAATGAGACATGCTGTAAACTGAATCATACCTGTCAGGCAATTGTCTGTGACTTCTCTTATAAAACAGCATTTGTTTTTGGTGTAAACTCTAAAAATAGAATTATCCAAATAAATGTTAAAGAGCAAACATTTTGAAGTTTAGGCGATGGGCTGTCAATTCATTAAATGGCAAGCCGTTTTCCCACAAAAGCAGTTTATTCAGCATAGGGAAGCCTCTCCTTCATTGACATCCATTAAAAAAAGGCCTCTGGTCTCCTTCCCTGCGTGTACCACAGCGTTAACAGGCATTATGCTTTTTTGCTAACCTTGCAGGCTTCCTTCAAGTGGATTTGGTATAAATCAATATAGACAATATTGTCTCATCCTAGGGGGAAACTCTGAGTTTGATTACATGCAGTGGTTAAAACGACACTGAATTAGTTCAGTCCACATGCATACCGAACCGAGAGACCCATACCATATAATTTTCAGTATGAATAGGAATACCGTTACACTACCAATACATGCTGCACATACATGCTTTAACAAAGAATCAACACATAGATTTAAGTTAGAAGAATAAGAACTATTTTACATGTAAAATTACCATATTTGAATTATGCAACTGCTTGCATTATTCTACAATGTGAAATCTTGATATAAACACTTCAAGGAGAAGCTTTGATTGATTTGACTATAAATGAACAGTTTCTATGAAGTCAATTTTAGAAGACCTGATCGAATCATGCATCTGATGTTCCCCGTCTCGCGCTTTATGGATGGCTCATTTCGATCAGGGCTGTTAATCACAGCAGGTCAAATTATGATGCATAAAATTTAAGTTTTATTGCCACTAAGGGACAAAAAGAGTAAATTACATTTCAAACCTGGTTAAGTGCGTAGAATAACTCTCTGGTGACTGGGTGGTGATCATGTATTTCACAATGACAAAAGCATTTATTGCTGTAATAAATACCGCATCAAAATTCAAGTAAACATTCCTTCTAATGTCTGTCAGAAGAGCAAACAATACAGCTAGTTAGATAATGAGGACTCTTAATGAAAACTTAATGAATTATACAGTATTTCAATGGCTATACATATGTTAAATCTGGCTGTAGTATCTGGTTTTGCTTACACAGCATTGAATTCTAGGACCTTTACATCATTAGGTTAAAAACAACACTGCACTCAATAGCTCTGACTTTTTCATTTGCAATCCTTATGAGATGTAATTTAAAATAGACAGAAATAGAAACCAGACTTGACATCACCTGAGGTTATTATAATTTAGAGACTCTTAATTAAAAAAACCTTTGAAATGTACAGTTGGCCTATATTAATTTTTGGAGAAAAGAAACAGCACAACTTTATTCAAAACCACCAATCAGAGGAATACATCTTTCTTTAAGCAAGAATGGATAATTTAATCAGACATTTTCTCATTCATAAAATTATCTGTGTGATATAGTGGAGACTGCAATGCACACGAAAACACATGAAATTAGCTGAAATGAACATAACAATGTTTCACTTAAATTAAGAAAAGTATTTTATAAAGAACCTTTGAAGTCAAAATGACAAAGTATATTATTTTGCAATGAAACAGCGAGATTCCTAGGTACTAAAAAGTACAGTCAAATTTTCAAACATAGACACTTAAAGTTGATTAATGCTGTATTTGATCATGCTGGTAATGTTTAATGCAGATACTATGTTTTTTTAATGTTTTTATTTTAAATACTTTTATTTAGTAACAATGCATAATCAAAAGTGACAGTAAAAGACATTTAAATGTTTCAAAAGATTAAATAAATGCTTTTCTTTTAAACGTTCTTTTCATCAAAACATCATGAATCAAAGTGTGTATCACGGTTTCCTCAAAAATTTCAAGCAGCACAACTGTTTTCAACATTCATAATAATAATGTTTGATCATAAAATCAGCATGTTTGACATGATTTCTGAAGGATCATGTGACACCGAAGACTGGAGTAATGATGCTGAAAATTTAGCTTTTGAATATTTTAAAATAAATAAAAAAATACAATACATTTTTAAACATTTTTAAAGTGCTGGTCATAGTAGCCAATCACAGACATATTTGATGAGTGTGAGAGCACAATGGGCAATCAGAGCTGTTTACGATTCCGCTCAACAGCGCTCAAAGCATTACATTTTTTACATTTCAGTACTGATTTGGTATCGCGGTCAGTACTTTTGACAACACTACTAGATAAAAATATTACAGGATGTAGTGCAGAAAGATCATTACAATAAACAACCCAGAGCGCTTTTGGCGCTTGTGAACCTTTGTCCCACGCTCTGGATGGAACCAAGCTGTGGTCCAGAACTGGACTGTGGTCCGCCATTTGAATATCACTGGTATACATCATGAGCTAATTGATGTAAATCAATCTGCTGTTTTATATCAACAGTTACTCTGTGTAGGAGTAAACATTTAGTTCATATGCAATGCTCAAATATTTTATAATGCAAAAATTCACTTTGTCCCCATTTATGCCACAAGTAGGCAATGTTTTTTTTAAAGGTCCCGTTCTTTGTGATCCCATTGTTCAAACTTTAGTTAGTGTGTAATGTTGCTGTTAGAGCATAAATAATACCTGTAAAATTATAAAGCTCAAAGTTCAATGCCAAGCAAGATATTTTATTTAACAGAAGTTCCCTTTCAAAGCCTACAGCGAACGGCTGGCTTGGACTACATCCTGGTACTTCCTTCATAAATGACGTCAGTAGAACAGTAGAACAGACTAACCTCCGCCCACAAGACTACGCGAAAAAAGGGGGCGTGGTCTTGTTGCTGTCCCACGTGGAGAAGAGGACGTGTCGCGTGGAGAAAAGGAAGTGTTGCGTTTGACTGTGTTTGTCGCCATGTCGTCGAGACGCTGTTATTTTCATCCCGGAGTCAAATCACCTTTGTTTGGCTTTCCCAGGGACGCTGTAGAGATCATTAAGCGCGCATATATCTCCCGTTAAGAGGCGTGACCTTTCCACGTGTGCTAAGCTGCTGTCGAATCACAACACAGGACCGTGCTACGTTCGCTAAGCTGCTGTCAAATCACAACACGGGAACCGCTGGCACAATCAGAACTCGTTACGTATTTCTGAAGGAGGGACTTCATAGAATAAAGGAAGTCATCAGCCGTTTTCAGGACAGTGAATACAGCGGTATACAGATAAGTAAATTGTGTTAAAAATACTGTTTTTTTTTACACACGAAACATGAACACATGTTATATTGCACACTGTAAACACAATCAAAGCTTCAAAAAGACACGAAGAACGGGACCTTTAAACTTAAAACCAGACCCACATGTCAGCATCCCAGTCAAAAAAAACCAACAAATCTTCCTATTCAGGGCTTCATTTCTTTTTTAACACGCATTACAAAACTAAATTTCACTAAAACTAGCTGATGTTGAGGATGTGTTCAACATCATGCATTTGCGGCATGCTCCACTTACGCAGTGAGGCCGTTCGGCACTGAAAACGAATAGTCTCATCTGTCTTCTGCGCTCAGCAAGCCAACTCAGTAATGGAGGCCCAAGGTGCTGCATGGTTGGCCTCACAATCTGTTTTCATTTGGATGGCATTTTATTATATATGAGATGTATCTCCCCCTGACGTAAAGTATAAGACCTAGACACCTTCAGTGCTGTCAAAACTTCAAATGACAGGATGAGGAAAATGAGGACGAATCGATATAAACAAACACAGGAGCTAATGAAACATCCACTTACACACACACACACACACACACACACACACACACACACACACACACACACACACACACACACACACACACACACACACACACACACACACACACACACACACACACACACACACACACACACACACACACACACACACACACACACACACACACACACACACACACAGAAGGTGCCTTAATTCAAGTCTGTGCATAAATAAAGATGATGCTCTTTAAAAACAAATTATCTGAACGTAGTGCTCTTGGCCTACAGCCAACCAGATCTGCTGCGTTTTAGAGAGAATTCAAACATTCTTTACATTTTTTTTTCTAGTGCGGTCAATGAAACAACTCCCTAGTCTATTACCATCCTGGACGCTGGCCAGAATAAATGAACACAAAGAGAGAAAAAGGAGTTTTTCAGATGAAGAAAAGGGCCTGAACATTACCTGACTGAGGAGGCAAACAAATCACATCTGAGTCCAATTCTTTTCCACAGACATTTCTTTGGCTCTTCACTGCCACATGACCAAAACGAAAGCAAGTAAACCTAATGAAGAATGACTGAGGAGTATTGGTCCTGGTGGTACTTGACGTGAGGCTTTAGGTGGGCTTTCATCATGCTGTCCACTCATCAGGGAAAATGTCAATCGGATTTGGCTTTCTACCACCTGCTCTGTCTACTTTCTCACTGAACTGAACCATGTGGTCCTGTAAGCACATTTCTCCTAGCTGCATATATGTGTATAAAAAATACATTGTAAATCTTCACATGGAGTAACAGTTGAGTCAGCTACATGCACTCGCTCAGAGGGGAGAAGTCTGTACTGCTGAGAATGCATCTCAATTTTCTCTGAAAGGTGTCAGATATACTCTCTGGTCCATAGATCCAGAGAACCCAGAAGAGATTTTTTTTGGTGTGCAAAGAGTTGAAAGGCGGGAGAGCAAAAAAATAAGTGTGAGACTGAAAAAGGGGGAAATAGTTGGATTGAATGTTAAAGGCATAGTTCAGTTAAAAAAAAATAAATCCTCCTCACTTTTCATTTCAAACATGTATCTCTTTCTTCTGTGATATATATAAAAATAAAGATCCCATACAAAGTTTTCTTTCATACAATAACAGTTCATAGTGACAATAGCTCAAAAATGAAATGAATATAGACAATTCTTCTTATTTTTTATGGAACATTGCAGTTTTTATGTGTCCTCATCTTTAGTCAAAATAACTTCACTTCCCTCTTGCAGCAACATCTCTTCACTGATGTTGTGTTTACTGGCACAAGGACGGGATAACCGGTCAATCACATGAGATCCACCAATAGCAAACGATAAAACCAATTCCCAGTGGACAAAATTAAGACCCAGCCTCCCTTTTCTTTTTGGTTGAGAAGCCGTTTCACTTTGATATACATCACAATAGTGAAGAAAACACGATCACAACTTCCATTTCATTCCGACTTAAATATAATAAATGAAAATACCATAAAATAGCACATACAATTGCTTAGTCTGATTTATAAATGAACAATCATTCAATCTGGCTTGTGAACCCGATCTACCAGTTCAGTGAAAAGAATCAGCTTAAAGAACGATTTGTTCACTAATTCAGTTCAACTCACTGACTCTAATCCGCAGTGGCTCTTATAAAAATCTCTATAAGCATACCCTTTCAAAAAAGAAGTAAAAAAAAAAAAAAAAGTACACTTCAGCATACTGTTTTTAAGTACTTCAAAACAGTTTCACTTATAAAATAATATACTTAAATGCAAACGGAAAGTAATGTTTTCGAACACAACTGCATGGTAACTGCATTTAAATGAAAATGTATGATAGTTTAAATTTATATTGAATGCAGTTAGCTGAACTTTAGAGTCCGTCTTTTTTAATTTCATTAGGTGAACTAAAATATACTTTGATTTCTATTGAAGTCCAGCATTCAATGTCTTCAAAGCATTTAAAAAGGGCAGAATAAGAGTAATCAGAGCTAAGAGGAATGCAAGAGTATAATCAGCATAACAATGATACGAAATATCATATTTCCTCATTATAGAACCCAAGGGAAGCATGTATAGACAAAATAAAAGAGGTCCCAAAAGGGAACCCTGAGGTACATGGGTGAGCGGTGCAGAGGGAGAGGACAAATATCCAATCATCACCACAGATCTATCTGAGAGGTAAGATATGAATCAATCTAAGGCAGTGCCCTTAATGCCGACTTCGTCCCTTAGATGTTTAAAAAGGATAGCCTGATCAACTGAGTCGGATGCTGAATTAAGATCAAGTAACATTAAAACGTCAGGTTTACTGGAAATCAAAGCAAGGAGTATATCATTTGACAATTTGAGAAGTGCAGACTTAGTGCTATGATGTGGTCTAGAGCCAGACTGAAATTTAATCTAAAATATTGTTTCCTGATACAGATGAACGTGTACTCTCTTTAAGAATGAATAATTGGCCTTTCATTTCAATAGTATTACAAGAAAAAAAATTATCTCATGAATGGGACCCCTAAATGGTTATATATATATATATATATATATATATATATATATATATATATATGAAGCGCCTGGTAGCCTGATAACACAGTTAGAATTAAGGCTACTTAAAAAAAAAAACAAGTGCACCACAAGTGCACATTCAATAGAATTAAGCAAACATCTTTTTTCACAAGGGTATGTCATAGGCTTCCAGAACACTGGGAATATAGCGTAGGAGTTTGCCACCGTGGTTACTATAAGGTGTAATTGTCAAGAATTTTCAAATTCTACATTTGTGTTACCTCTGACTCTGAGCTTTGAGAACTGCATTAAAAATATAGCTATTTTTTTAACAGCATATCTTTTATTAAGTGGTATACAATTAGTCTGACATTGGCTTGTTTGAATAGTTTTGAAGACTAAATGCTATTAAATCCACATTAAACAATGCTTTCAAGGAATAGTCCTTCAGAAAAATTAAAAAGCACAGAGATAGAAACCTTGAACCAGCAATCACACAATTTTCTCAATATTTAACAATGAAATTCAAGAACATTCAATTCTCACTCCACTGAAAAAGGAAAAGTTTATACTGACATTAAGGGGAGATTTGTTTCATTATTACTGTCATCACTCATACATAAAACTATAGATTACCCAGACAGAGGGCAGAACTTCTATTTCAAACCATTTATCTTCTTGTTTTTCCCCCCCAAGACTCACGCTGACAAAAGTATTTGTGTACTTAAAACAATATTTGATCTTCTGTAATCCTGTAAAGTTCTTAAGGTTAAACGCTGTGTTTACTGGCATCAGGACCATGTTGATAAATTATAATTTGCTTGATGATAATAAAGATAAATTCCTGCTGAGGAGGTTAATGTGTCCGTGTGTCCTGAACGATATTGCAGGTTTTTTGGTTTCCTATGGTTTTGCATCTTATGATCTCCATCTCCTCTAATGAATGCAGAGTGAAGTCATTCGTCAAAGTGGATGTCTGATGGATCATCAGGGGTTTATCTATGCGCAAGGTGCCATAGCTGAGAATATTAACAACCACGCTTTGCTCGCAACACTTCACAGTGACCTTCATTTGCATGTTCTTTGAGGGGCACTCTGGGTAACATTCAGCCGATTCGGTGTCTTGCTATGTTTTCTTTCTTAACTCTTAATAAGTTTCATGTAGTGATTCTTTGAAGAGTGTAAGCAATCAATAACTTGTCCTAAAGCTCATTTAATACACTCATGGATTTAATTGGAAGGTTAAAGAGAAAACATTTATCCAGGGAAATGATATCAGTTTTTGTATTACACTCGGGTTTAGATTAATTTTATTATTGGTCGGGGGACAAAGTGGAAAATGAAAATTGATTTTGAGAGATAGAATATTTCAGGGAACGCTTAGTATTACAGAAGTGTCAAAGTCATTCCCACACATGATCAATATATCCTGGTTCAGGTCATTCAAATGTAGAGATAGTGTTCCGCCTCTAGATTATGCTAGTAATCTACAAATTTTTACAATTTATATTAGCATTCAATTCCAATTCCAGTTCATGTCCAAACTAAAGAAACTAGTTTACAAAAATTTACATTTAGGCATTTCATGCTACATACATAAGCTTCGTTGTGCAAGGAGGTCCATTAAAGGGATAGTTCTACCAGAAATACTCGGGATAATTAATGCTATAACAATAAAAATGTATTTAGGAGCTTAGCAAGCAATCGAGTTCTTTGGTGTAGGCCCTGTTCGTAATTCGCATTCCGAGGGTACGGAATCTGCGTATCCTGCCTGAAGACGAAGGCAGGGGCGCAGCCCACCCCCGTGAAGTAAGAAAGGGGGCCATCTGGTGGTGGTGGGGTAGATGGAGGAAAAGAATGTCCTGAAGTCTTCGGGGTAGAGGGGCGAGCCCATCTGATGGTGTTGAGGATGATAGGAGGGCCCGACTGGTGGTGTAGGGGGGGATGGAGGAAAGGTCCCATCTTGGTGGTGGTGGAGAGGGTGGTAGTGCTGAAGCGGCAGTATCTGCGAACTCAGACATGAGTAATTACTACCTTTTTATGCTACAGAAAAGGATATGATTGGATAGATGAGAAGGTAATTAGTGACGTAACGATTGAGTCTCCCTGGCAGAACTTGCGCTAGCTTCATTTCACCCAAAAATGAAAAATCTGTCATCATTTACATCATTTACTACCATAGTAGGGGAAAAATACTATGGTAGTCAATGGTTGCTCTATCTGCTTTGTTACAAACATTCTTTAAAATATCTTCATTTGTGTTCAGCAGAACAAAGAAACTCATACAGGTTTGGAACAACTTGAGGGCAAGTAAATGATGAAAGAAATTTCATTTTTGCGTGAACTATCTCTTTAAGTAGGTCTAAATGAATGAGTCATTGAATCATTCATTCAACCAATTTGTAAAAAAAACTAAATGCTGATTCATTCAGGGACTAAACAAAACTCTTTATGAACGAGAATTGAATCATTTAAAACTAGAGATGCACAATGTATTAGCCAATTTTTGATCAATTTACAACCATCAGCATATCGGCCATAGCATGAAAAAGCTGATATAACAAACCGATGGTTTATTAATTAACTCTGTGAAGGCACTGAGCTGTATAATGTCTGTGTCACAAAACGTGCTGGTGAAACTCACGAAGACAATGAAGAACAGAAACTTTAATAACAAAACTCAAGTAACCATCACAGAATATGCATCGAAAACATGTTAACATTGACGAAGACAGACAAACACAGAGGGAGAACGGAAGGCTTAGGTCCCGTCCACACGGAGACGCGTTTAACTGTATATGTAAAAAATTTGTAGCGTATCAGTGTTTTGTCCAGACGAATCTGCCATTTTAGGAGCATGAAACCTGTATTTTTTTAAACCAGTTCCCAGAGTGTATAAATCTGAAAATGACACCCTTGCGTTTTTGTGAGTACAGCCAATCCGTATATTATTTTGTGAAACAGTGATGTCATCACACCACGTACCGCACGGTAAAAGGGATACAGCTACGGCCACTGGGCATGCACATAAATATTACATCATTTAATTACTGTATTTGCATTATTGTAAGGGTAGGTTTAGGATTGGGATAGGTGTAGGCTTTAATAAAACAAATCTGGCAAGTAGCAAATTTATTTATTGTGAGATTGACTTATTTCTGACCGTTGCTGTATCCCTTCGAGCCAAAATATACAGTCTATTGTATAAGGGCAGATCTGACACAAAAAATAATGCAGTTTATGTAATGTCATCTAGTGTTAGTGTTTTTATAACATTGTGCTATGATTGACTAAATGTTTCTGTTGGAAGAGAACATGTGTTAGTGTATTGTTGTAGTGTGTTATTTCATTTAGAAAATAAGTGTTAGAGTTTAGTTTACAATGTGTGATTTTGAACATGAAATTAACCGTTTTGCCAACTGTGTGTGGTAGGTGTGGTGGTGCGTTAAGAGTTTAGGAAATTTGTTAAAAGTGTTGAAAAAATTGTCATAGCGATTGTAAAAAACTGTAAATACACAGAGATAATTAACAAGGTGATTGAATAAACACAACTGAACTGAGGGTAACCATAGAAACAAAGGAGTGGCAGGAAACTGAACAAAGGAACGAATCAAAATACAAACTGAACTAAGATTAATCCATAATATAATATTCCTGCTGCGCTGCTGTCTGGAGAAAAATAAATAAAAAATTGTCATGACAAACACAAAGAAACTCAAAGGCAACCCCTCAAAATAAAAGTTCAAGGTAAACTGAAGTAATTGTGACAGAAATATACTAGCTTACATATCAGTGTAATAGATGCATTTAATTCATACAATAAAGAATATGCAGTGATATTTTACATTCGTTTACTTTATTTCTTTACCAGAAAACCGTTAAACCTAAAGCATTGTTTATTTCATATGTATGTTACAAAACTAGGTGTATCAACTCATGAAGGAGAACTTGGAACAGGAATCTTTAATAAACTAACTCACAGGGAACATTCAGAAACACGACCGTCGATGGACAAACACTGAAGAAACACTAAGAACTAAATACACACGGCTAACGATGTGATTAACAGGACACAGGTGATAGACACGGGTATTTTCAAAACCGCAGCTTTTTCTATGCGGTTTGGCTGTTCGTCCACACGCAAACGCAGTATCCGGTTACTGAAACCGGACTTTTTTGAAAACTCCGGCCAGGGTGAAGTTTTTTAGAAACTCCGGTTACAGCGTTGTCGTGTAGACGGTGAAACCGGAGATTTAGGCTTGTTAAGTCAAAATGTGCGCCGTTCTCTCCTTTGTTTGACGTCAGTTTGTGCGCCGTTATCGATTTTGTTTAACGTTACATGAGTCGAGTCTATGCAAGCGCGGACGTAGCTTTTAATAACTCTGCTTATCTGCGCTTATCACATGTAGCCTATACAGATACATGCACAGTTATCTCATTGTATTGCAGAACAGAGGTGCCAGAATTGAAAATACAACATAGTAAGGCAAGTGTGTGAAGCTTCAGTCCACTTGAGCCCTGCCCCTGTATATACAGTTACCTGTCACTGAGTCCAAAGTAAACTTGTAGAAGGGTTTCACTGAGCCCATAGCATCCCTCCGTGGATGGGACCCATGTGGAAATCAGGCAGCCAATCATAGCGCGGTTTTGCGTTTTCATGTGGACGGAGATTTTTTTTAAACCGTGCTTGTGTGGACGCGATTGTTTTTTTAAACGGAGAAGGAAAAACTCCGGTTATAAAAATACCCGTGTACGTGTGGACTGAACTAAAAACACAATGAACACTGCAGAGAGGGCATACATGTAACAGTTCTGTTGTATCTATATATTTATGTTAGCCTGCTAAATGTTGAATGGATCCAATCCATGTTCATTAGAAATTATTTGACGATAAAGCAATAAATTAGCAAGTATAACTTAATGCATGTTTTTTCCATCTATTTTAATGACAAAAGTTCAAACGAGAGCAAGTGACAAATATTGGTATTGGCCAATAATTGCTTGTTAAAATCGGCACTGGCCCCAAAAAATCCTATTGGTGAATCCCTATTTAAAATCCTCAAATCGAGGAATCTGAGGAATAAAACACTGCTGCTGTGCTGCTTACAACTCAGAAAATCCTAAAATCTTCATTGCTATAGTGAATCCTGTAACCTTTTGATACAGGCGCTAAACATATAGTGTGAATAAAAGCCTTGATTATCAATTCTGAAATTCTTTTATACACTAAACCAGACTGCATATGGTAAAAATATGTATGTAGATGAGTTTGCTGTTTGGCAGACAGAGAAAAATCGACGTTGTCTTGCAGCATGTCAAATATAATTAAAGTGTGCATTAATTTAACAGCGTTTAGTCATACCATATGCAACAATGTTTTTTTTAGAGCCGTTATTCTTGAGGGATGAGCCAGATGCTTGATCACTTCAGTTCTTTCACTCTTCATCTCTTTCATGTTTAAGGTTCTCAATTTGCTTTTGAGCACCAATCCCTGAAATGCCATAGTGCAGACTATCAGTACAGTCATTGATTAAACTGTATTGTTATGTCTTTAAGAGATGGCACAGGGTTCATTTGGAACGTCATAAATGAATACCCTTCTTAAATTAAGAACTGTTAATGCGTTCTTTTCAGTATTTAACCACCATTTAAAATGTAAAGCCAAAAATCTTGCAGCCATCAATCATTTTCAAACACGTTTTACATTGGGACACACACATGCATAAGTATTTACAGCAGAAATCCACTGTGTTCATGGAAACGAATACACATTGAATTCATCTGTAAAGGTGTTTAGAGCACCAAGAGGTGTATAGATGTTAAAAGCAGTGGATATGAGCCCTGCTGATGGCAGGATCCATTTCTTACATGGAGGGTAATGTGAGTGATGCACTCCAACACCAGCCACTACCTTGTCAGCAATGATATTCCACCTGCCTCCACTTTCAGTTTTATTTATGGTTAGACACCCACATCGCACAATTTAGACGTGAGTCTGCAACCACTAATTATGCTGTATTCACTAAGGTACCATTCAAAGCATATCTAATTTCAACAAATATAACTAAACGAATTGCTTATTCAGTAAAGAAATACCTGCATGATATTACATCAGATGAAATTCAGTCTCCAAGGCTGACAATTAATTTATATCAAAAATAATATTAATATACAAGTTTATTGTATGCAAATATTTAAATTATATATTTATACTTATAATTAATAAGAGTTGGCACTTGAAAACTGAAATGAATCCAGTTTCATTTGTGTGGCAATCAATGTAACAAGTAGTTTACACTCTTCACTGACAAAATTCAATACTGAGCCTTGTTTTATCTGCAGATCCTACATGATTGATATGGGGATTTTAAGTTAGGTCACATCTGGAACAGACAAAAAAAAAAAAAAAAAAACACATAGCCAACCCATCTCGATTTTTGTTGAACAACACCTTGTTTTGCACGGCATGCCCAGACCATGCAATATTTATCTCACTTGACAGGTAACATTCAGCACATCTACTGAGGGAATCATTTCCATGAATTAAGGTGAAAAATAAATGGTATCATCAGAAATAGAGAACAGCCTCACAACAGGACTTAAGATGTGGCGGATTTTTCCCTGACTTGTGCAGTCTTCTGATTGGGGAGGGTCACTGTGTTTCATATAGCACAGAAATGTTTATTCTCTCTGGAGATGTTGCTCATATAAAGTCTTGTCATTGCATTCTGAGCTGATGGAATGGATAGTATAGTTCCATATGAATTTACAGAGAACAAAAAATTCCCAACATAGTCTATGACTGGACTGTATAGCCGGTTTTGAACACAATAAAATTGTATGAGAATATTTTACTATGTAGACATCTATAGATTTAATGTTATCAAGTGCTAAACAAGCTTTTGCAAATTTAGCAGCAGGTCATTTGTTGTTCCAGACGTCTGAGATGCACTTAATGATTACCTGAAGGAAGAGATAAAATAAGATTAAATATTTGTCTACCATCAGATGAAAATTATTTTGTGTGAATTTTGGCATAGAGGAAAAAAATGTATGCCTAAGAGACACTTAATATATATGAAAATTTGAACAATATTTATGAGGTAAAGAAGGGTTCTCAAACTGATAAGGGCTCTGCAGAAAGGTTCAGGGAAACAAATGTAAAATAAGAATTATATTAATAAATGTTGAAAAGCAATGCATCTGATGTTATTATGGTTTCATATATGCTTTCTAAAAACTAAAATCTTGAGATTAAATCACATTTTTTATTGTTATTATTATTTTGCTACATTTTTTATAACTGTTGATATTCAAATGAGTGTTTTACATATTTCAAATATTTACATACACTTACCTAAAGGATTATTAGGAACACCTGTTCAATTTCTCATTAATGAAATTATCTAATCAACCAATCACATGGCAGTTGCTTCAATGCATTTAGGGGTGTGGTCCTGGTCAAGACAATCTCCTGAACTCCAAACTGAATGTCAGAATGGGAAAGAAAGGTGATTTAAGCAATTTTGAGCGTGGCATGGTTGTTGGTGCCAGACGGGCCGATCTGAGTATTTCACAATCTGCTCAGTTGCTGGGATTTTCACGCATAACCATTTCTAGGGTTTACAAAGAATGGTGTGAAAAACATCCAGTATGCGGCAGTCCTGTGGGCGAAAATGCCTTGTTGATGCTAAAGGTCAGAGGAGAATGGGCCGACTGATTCAAGCTGATAGAAGAGCAACTTTGACTGAAATAACCACTCGTTACAACCGAGGTATGCAGCAAAGCATTTGTGAAGCCACAACACACACAACCTTGAGGCGGATGGGCTACAACAGCAGAAGACCCCACCAGGTACCACTCATCTCCACTACAAATAGGAAAAAGAGGCAACAATTTGCACAAGCTCACCAAAATTGGACAGTTGAAGACTGGAAAAATGTTGCCTGGTCTGATGAGTCTCGATTTGAGACATTCAGATGGTAGAGTCAGAATTTGGCGTAAACAGAATGAGAACATGGATTGTTACGACGCAGGCTGGTGGTGGTGTAATGGTGTGGGGGATGTTTTCTTTGCACACTTTAGGCCCCTTAGTGCCAATTGGGCATCGTTTAAATGCCACGGCCTACCTGAGCATTGTTTCTGATGGACCCATCCTCTGAAGGCTATTTCCAGCAGGATAATGCACCATGTCACAAAGCTCAAATAATTTCAAATTGGTTTCTTGAACATGACAATGAGTTCACTGTACTAAAATGGCCCCCACAGTCACCAGATCTCAACCCAATAGAGCATCTTTGGGATGTGGTGGAACGGGAGCTTCGTGCCCTGGACGTGCATCCCACAAATCTCCATCAACTGCAAGATGCTATCCTATCAATATGGGCCAACATTTCTAAAGAATGCTTTCAGAACCTTGTTGAATCAATGCCACGTAGAATTAAGGCAGTTCTGAAGGCGAAAGGGGGTCAAACACAGTATTAGTATGGTGTTCCTAATAATCCTTTAGGTGAGTGTATGTATATGAAGAAAATGGAGTGTCAAGTTTTACTATTTATATTTGTCAGGTAACTGTGCATTTGAACACTCCGGTCTAGGAGTTATGTCTTTGTAACTAAATGCTGCGTCAGCTGCTGATGCTATAGGGACCTGCCCTCATGGTGTGACAGTTCCACCTTGTCTGCACTACACTTCCCAGCACCCTCCTTGATCCACACCTGTAGCACCTCGTTATCACCTGCACCTCATCACCTCAGGCAGCATTTAAGCTCACACTTCTCACAGTCTCAGGTGTCTGGTACCTTTTGTGCGTTTGTTTGTGTTAGGACTCACCTCTCCATTCCTACCGACCTGATTCCCACGAAGATTGCCTTGCTCCATTGTATCTCCTGTTCATCTGTGTCTCCATCGTCTCCCTGGTCCTCCGTGTCTGTCCATTATCACCACCATCCACAACCTCCTTCTACAACAGAGATTTCCAGTATTTCCATTCTCCATTCTTCTACTATCCATCTCATCTAAAGTACTAACCTTCCTTTATATTATTTCCCCTACTGTAAATAAACTCCCTTTTTGTATCATTTACTGTTTGGAGTCTCTGTTCCATAACACATGGAGCCCGGTGTCTGAGGTAAATCAAATCAAATCAAATCACTTTATTTGTCACTCTACATATGCACAAGTGCAACAGTAGGTGAAATTCTTAGGTGCAGTTCTGAGCAACATAGTAGTCATGACATGACATGTACAACATTTAAGCAGCATCAGATTACACATCTGATGCGCACACAATTACTCACAGCACAGTAAACTCTACAATAAACAATAAATAATTTGCACAATGTGAGTATAGTTCTCACAGCTTTAAACAATATACACATACTTACAATATACATATACTTTAAACAATATACACTAAACATACACTAAACAATATACATTACGCTATAATAATAATAATAATATACAATGTATAGTATAAAATATTATTCACAGATTGAAAAATTGAAATCCAAAGTGCAATAGGTGCTATATGATAAATAAATGTGTATATAATGTGTGTGTATCTACAGTGGGTTGTGCTGAGTGATATTCTGTCCAGTGTGTGTTATGATCCTGATGGATCAAGAGTTAAGTAGTCTGATTGCTTGTGGGAAGAAGCTGTTCTGGAGTCGGCTGGTGCGTGTTCTAATGCTGCGGTACCGTCTGCCTGATGGCAGCAGTGAGAGCAGCCCATGGTTCGGGTGGCTAGAGTCTCTGATGATCCTCTGAGCTCTCTTCACACACCGCCTGGCGTAAATGTCCTGGAGGGAGGGAAGCTCACCTCCGATGATGCAGCTGGCCGTGCGCACTACCCTTTGCAGGGCCTTGCGGCTGCGGGCGGTACTGTTGCCGTACCAGGTGGTGATGCAGCCAGTCAGCAGGCTCTCGATGGTGCAGGTGTAGAAGCGTGTGAGGATGTGGCGGTTCATTCCAAACCTCCTCAGCCGTCGCAGGAAGAAAAGGCGCTGATGAGCCTTCTTCACAACGGCCTCGGAGTGGACGGACCATGAGAGTTCCTCTGTGATGTGGACACCGAGGAACTTGAAGCTGCTGACTCTCTCCACCGGTGCTCCATCGATGGTGATGGGGCGGTGTTCTCTCTCATTCCTCCTGAAGTCGACCACCAGCTCCTTGGTCTTGCTGACGTTGAGGGAGAGGTTGTGCTCCTGACACCACCGTGTCAGAGTGTGCACCTCCTCTCTGTAGGCCGTTTCATCATTGTCGGTGATAAGACCTACCACCGTCGTATCGTCAGCAAACTTGATGATGGTGTTGGAGCTGTGGGTTGCCACACAGTCATGTGTGTACAAAGAGTACAGGAGTGGGCTGAGAACGCAGCCCTGAGGGGCTCCAGTGTTGAGAGTCAGTGATGAGGAGATGTTACTGCCCATTCTGACCACCTGGCGTCTGTTTGACAGGAAGTCCAGGATCCAGCTGCATAACAAGCTGTTTAAGCCTAGAGCCCGGAGTTTCCCGTCAAGTATGGAGGGCACAATGGTGTTGAATGCTGAGCTGTAGTCCACAAACAGCATTCTCACATACGTGTTCCTCTTTTCCAGGTGGGAGAGAGCAGTGTGTATAGTGGATGAAATGGCATCGTCAGTGGAGCGGTTTGTGCGGTATGCAAACTGCAGTGGGTCCAGTGAGGGGGGGAGAACAGAGCAAATGTGGTTTCTGACTAGTCTCTCAAAGCATTTGCTGATGATGGGGGTCAGAGCAACAGGACGCCAGTCGTTTAAGCAGGTGGTTTTTGACTGCTTAGGTACAGGCACAATGGTGGACGTTTTGAAGCATGTGGGGACCACTGATAGGGAGAGGGACAGGTTAAAAATGTCCGTGAAGACTCCAGCCAGTTGGTGCGCGCACGCTCTGATCACATGGCCGGGAATCCCGTCTGGGCCCGCAGCTTTACGGACGTTCACCCGCCGGAAGGATCGGGTTACATCCGCTACGGATACGGAGAGTGCACTAACCTCTGTATCTTCAGCCGCGAGCTCTCTCTCCGCGAGGGCGGTGTTAGTTCCCTCAAAGCGAGCATAGAAGGTGTTTAGCTCGTCCGGGAGAGAGGCAGCGGTGTTCACGGTGGAGTTTGTGTTCCCTTTATAGTCCGTGATGGTGTTAATTCCCCTCCACATGCTTCTAGAGTCGGTGGTGTTGAACTGTCCTTCAATCTTGTCCCTGTACTGCCGTTTTGCTGCTCTGATGGTTTTCCGGAGGGCATTACTTGCTTGTTTATGCTCCTCCGCGTTACCGGAGTTAAAAGTGAAGGTCCGCGCATGTGTACAAAGACGGCATACAATGGCCGTCGCAGTGCGGTGATGTCACAAAGTGCGCCCCAGCTTATAAGAAGGGCGCCTGAAAACATGTAATCAGATTTGTATTGTTTGAAGAAAAATGCGCAGGCATGCCTGAAGCATGGCAGCATGACACAGCGTCTTGTTTACTTTCTCAGGGAACCAGGGTTACACACGTAATTCCAGAACTTCTACACTGCGTCAACTGCTGACAACTATAGGGACGCTATGAGGACGTCATACCAACAGGCTTTTCTAAACATTATAGCTCACCCTTCAGTAGGGTTGGGAACCGAGAACCGGTTCTTATGCAGAACCGATAGTGATTTTTGAAAAAAAACGGAACTGCGCGAAGTTCATAAGTTTCGGTTCCGAAAACGGTTCTGGTGCAATGTGTGTGTGAAGAGCTGGGAGCGTACCCTTTAATAGCGAGCGACAGCTCACCTCATCATGAATATTAATTACGTTGCCTGCCGTTTCCAGGAGTGCAACCAATTAACGCAGTTCAGCACTGAAAGCCCTCGCGCTACACATTTATGGATTTGCGTCAGATATTTACGCGTCGATCACCAGCATGGCGAAGAGATCACAAGTATGGATTCATTTCCAAAGAATTAATAATGATGAAGCAAAATGTAATACATGTGAAAAGGTAATAACATGTAAAGGAGGCTGTACTAACAATATGAATAAACATTTGCTACAGCATGGCATCAACCTCAAAACATGCAATGTTTTTAACTGTTTGAGGAAGACTGCTGCACCTTGCACATCTCCATCGCCAGGTAGGAATTCATAAACGGGTAAATAGGTTATTTCAGTAGTAATAAACTATAGACTATCAATATATATATAAAAATATTATTTACGTTTTTTCAGATGTTAAACAATGTGCAACTCCTGGAACTTCGGAGATGGTAAATCCGTTTACTTTAGCGAGTAAAGGGAAAATGACGACAGAGAGAATAGATGAGTGCCACAGGGCTGTTACCAAAATTTATAGTGAAAGGCCTACATCCTTTTTCCACCGTTGAGTCCCCATGGTTTAGGTAAGTGTTTAGGCACAATTACCTTTGTAATGCTGAATTACCATGTATTATTACAAGTTCACTGAATAACTGAATTACTATTAAATTAATAATATACAACTAATTAATAATTAGTTATTAATTAATAAATATAATGTATAACTTGATTTTATTCAGAGACAGAACATGTAATTAGACAATTTCAGAGGTGTTCATTTGAACATATTTAATTTTAATTTACATAAATTCCATATTTTCTTCATTTTTGACATTGCCAACCTGTAAATTCATTTAAGACTAAGTAATAAACACAAAAAGGATTGTTTGAGTTGCGTATTGTGCCTTTTTCCTTTACCATTATTTGTTTAATAATTTTAATGGAACCGGAATCGGAATCGGAACCGGAACCGTAAGGCGGAACCGGAATCGGAACCGGAACCGGAAAATTTCTGACGATTCCCAACCCTACCCTTCAGATTAGGAGTCTAGAGTCCCTATAGTTTAGGCCCAACCCCTACTAATAGCCACAAGAACCAGGCTCCCAACCCAACTTTAAATTCCCTCTAAAAACAACCTCTTGTACCCCAACATCCTCCTCAGAGGGGGAGGGAGGGGAGGGGAGGGGAGGGGGAGACTAGAAGAATGGAAGAAGAAAAAGGAAAAGAATGAAAAAGGGGCAGACTTAGACCACGTCCCTACTCAATCACTCTCTTAATTTTTCAGTACCCAGATCTATGTGTGACTTGATTCGTTTCATCCCAGTTCCTCAGAACCCAGTGAGCGATATACTTAAAAGGATAGGAGGACAGCTTTATCGAACTCCTTGATCCCTGACAAATTATGCCATGTCACTTCATCACCACCATAGTAGCCATTGACCGGCCAATAGAGCGGGCCACCTGCTTGGTGGTACGGAGAACTAGATCTGGTCATACGCAGTTCAGAGACCGCCTCAGGAGATAAACCCTCCCCCTGATCCAGGTCTTGATAAGCTTGCAGTCCTGCCATAGTGTGCAGAGCTCCACCAGTCTGCCAGGGTGTTAACCACATTTTCTACTAATTGAGAGAGGAAATACTGCAGTAGATTGACTAGAATGCCCTATTTTACTGTCATGACGAGTGAATATTGTAGAAAAAATCCACACTAGAACTAGTACAGGTTTGCAAAGCCCCACAAAATGATGCTGTGGGGAGACAACAACCAATAAAACACAGACCTGCAACACACTTATAACAGACACATGAATATTAAAATAGGACCACAGAAAGAAAAAAAAAACAGAGTTGAGGGAACCTTAAGCATTTTAAAAATCTAACCCTATATAACAACAAACTGCCAAAACGAGGGAAAAACGCAGAGGAACATTTAAAATGTCTAAGGATATTTTCAATACATTTAAGAGCACTACAGTCTCTGAACAAATAACACACGTATAACACAGAAAGATTAAAGCAGTTACTTTTTTACCCATTCTTCTTTGAATTGTCTGTCTGTTAACTTACATCATTGTCTTCAGTGTAGCAGAATAAAACATTGTGTCATCGTGGGCGTGATCAGACGTACGGCTGTAGTATCAGTGTCCTTGTTTGCACATATATTTAATTTGAAAAAGACGTGATGAAATATGTGCACATACATATGTGCGCATGGTTCATGTTTAGAGCACTAGAGTATATGAAATATGCCCATAAAAAACTTAAACACGCTCGCTCCGGTCTGTATCTTATCTATATGATCTATGTGGTGATCTGCGCAGAAACTGCTCTATTGCTCGCGCCGCGTATTGTTTGAATTCTATAATCTATAATCATAGGCTGTAATCTCAGCTGTGTCCTTACTACAGTACAACAGTGAAAAGGGACCCCTCTCAAACAGTGTTGCGCTGCGCTGCGTCCCAAAAGTTGATATAGGCTACGACATATACCGGTTAAGGCTGTCACTTTATGTTCGAAAATCGATTGCACAATCGATCGAGCCAACCAACACAAGTTTCGAAAACGAAAATAGGGAATCGATTTTAACCAAATATGTACACTATTAATTTCAAACTAATTAAACAAATAAAAGATAGATGTAACAAAACTCACAAACAAGCAGAAAAATAAAAAAGAATTTTGAAAGTTGCAAAAGCTAAAAAGAAGATTCTCACCAATTTTACGCACCTATAGTTTCAATCGGCTGCTGCTGGTGTTTTGTCAAAAAAATTGAGGACAACAGTGATCAACCTGTGCGACATGAGAGACGAGTGATAACCCCTAATAACTTGAGGATTTCGAAATGGATGCACTTTGGGTTTTGGACTGTAGATCAAACTATGAAGAAGGAAAAAGTGGTATGCAAACGGTGCGATCGTGAGTACCCATATCACAGAAGCACTACAACTATGAGGGGGCATATGCAGCTTCATCATCCAGATGAATACAAAGACCTATGTAATAGTAGAGGTAGGCTAGTCCTTCAGTGAATGTTACGTTTTATTTTCAACCTCTTTTCATGGGCTACAATCGCCTATGTAGGCAAAATATGTTTGATATTTCGAATCGTAAACACAGCCATGTTGAAGCCTGCAGTAATGTTTTTCATTGATTTTATGGCAGTCCACTCTGCTTATTGTTTTTCGAGAATTTTGCACTCCTGTTTGTCATTTGTGCACGAAACTTCACGACATTAAATCATCAGATATATTACTGACTAGTGCGTCTCAAGCGTCATCTTTACGTTCTTCTTAATGCCTGTTAGTTGTGCGTGGATTGGCCTATATTTTGGCGTTGAAAATGGAAACATCTTTATACATGGAAAATCGATTTTACATTTGATTCAATGAACACTTATGTCTCTAAAACTGAACAGGATTTTTTCACAAAAGCGGTATAATCAAAATTCATATCATACATACAAAAATAAACACTGGTATTCGGTATGAAAGTTCAACGAGAGCGCATCCCTATAGCGTCAGCAGCCAACGCAGCTTCGAAGTTCCCCCAAAAGGGATCTAGTTCATGAACAGAACAAAACATAAACATTTAATGCAAGATATGTGTTAAGCAAGATGTAAGACTGGTGATGAAAGCGGTGTGCCTTACTTGAATTGTCAGCACTCTTTTTTAGAGAGAGATCAACATCAGAGGTGACACACTTACAAACTCAACGTCTGAAGCCCAGAGGCATGATGGATTACTCGTTAGTTTTCTTTTGAAATTTTCCCTGTGAGAAATGACACTAAAACTGAGACATAGGTGGTCTCTTTCACTGATTTACGACAACAACACTGAAGTACTGAAGTCTCCTTCTGTAAGCCTCTTGTTTTAAGGTTTATATTGGGATCCAAATTCATATTTTGACGATTTGTCACAAACATCATTTATCCATTGATTGTTTAGAAGAAATTAAGCAGATCTTTAAAGCAACTATTCAGTCAAATCTGAAACATATCAGATTCATAAATAATTTACCAGATTGGTTTTGTGAACTAGGTAAACTGATTTACTGAAAAGATGCAAAGTGCAGAGTCTTATGGGCCACTTTTATGATTTTTAGTCATTTTGGAGCTTGACAGCCCCTGGTACCATTCACTTTCATTATATTGAAAAGATTATCAAGGATATTCTCCAAAAAATGTCCCTTTGTATTCCAAAGAAGAAAGGTAGGCATACAGGTTTGGAACGACATGAAGGAGAGTAAATGACGATAATTTTCATTTTCAGGCAACTGTCTCTTTAAGCACTGACATAGATTACTCTCATCAGCAACTGAAAGAAAAGACCATCTCATAAAACGTCTATTGATAACATTCCAGAAAAAGGAAATGGTTGAACCCTCAATGAGCTCATAGACGCTGCTGCAGCCAGCCAAAGTGTCAGCAGAGGCAGAACACAACTGTTCTGATTCACCTTTTTAAAAGCCAAATAGATGAGGGGGAAATGGACACTGCAGCTGGTAATCAAAAATGTCAGTGCTTTAAATGGGATTGGCACATAGGTTGGGTTGGAGGTGGAAGGAAGCTTCAGGGATTTGGACCATGGCTTCCTGCAGCTGAATCCCAGGCTTGTTTAGCCACCTGTGGGTCCAGATGTCTGATGAGGAGGACTGTGGGGACTAACATCATCTGTCTATCTCTGGCTCAGAGACACCTTCATCTATTTTAGTATTCACCTCACGCACCTAAGCAATGACTGTTTTACTCTATGAGAATGACTCATTCCCATTTTGCAGATTCATTTGAAATCTATATGAAGACATAATATGGGTTTGAAAAATATGAGACCACTAGTGAGTCATTTTTCTAATTTAATGGATTTTCCCTATTACAAATAATTTATCTCTTATCCAAAAAAAAAAAAAAAAAAATCTTAAGATTGCTTTTTCCCCTAAATTAATTCCCCTTAAAATGTATTATCGGTGTTAAATAACAAAATATATATTATTTATTTATCTATCCAAAGAATCCTAAGAATGTATGTTCTCTAATTTCCCCATTACAAATCATTATTTATCATTTAACCAAAGAAATGTAAGACTGTTAAATTTTTTTTTTTTTTACTGTTTTAAACAGGCCCCAAATTTGCCAATTTCTTCTTAATTTCTTTTAACTAATCTAATATAAATTATACATAACATAAAATATGCATTAAATTAGAAGAAAAATATGACTTATGATTCCTTGAATAAATTATAAATTACATACTTTGTAGTGGGATAAAATGCATTCAATTAGACAAAAATATTCAACATTTCTTGGATTAGTAACTTTCAATGGAAATTGCATTGAATTACAAAAACTAAATCTCCTAGACAATCTTAGGATTGCTTGGTTAAGTGATACATTACATAATTTGTAATGGAGAAACCTGATAATTATGCTCTCCACTATAATGTTAGATGATCCAAAGAGCATCTTTAGCTTTAATGGAAGCAAGAACATCAGCACAAAGAGTCACAAGTGTACTTGACCTAGAAATACTGCAGAACCATAAATATTTCTTATTCAATTTGTCATAACATGCCTTTGTTTTAAATCTCAAAATCCTAAATCCTTCTTTCAAATATTAAATCCCAAATTGAGTTCTCAGACATTTCTGTATCTTAAAACAAAGCTGGCACCATTACAGTCACCATCAAGACATAAAATCTTTCCTCTGCGAATCTTTCAGTAACATCATAATATAAACTGCATACGGTTCTGTCCATTTTTCTATTTTATCAGCGGCCCTGCTGACTGACAGCGCTGCTTATTGTGTCAAGAATATTTAAAGTGAAATCGGCAGCGAGGGAACCGTACACTGCGGCTGAAATCTCTCCTTCATCTCCTTGTGTTGAGAATTCTATTTGACAAATCCCATTGCACAAACACACTAAGCCTCACACCACGCACTTCACAGCGTGTCTGTGTTTCCGAGAAATTGCTTTGTGCTTCCCAGCAGGTGACAACAATAGTGGTGGCATCAGCAACATCACACATTGCTAAGAACTGTGGAAAAAATCATTTTCATGGCCTCACCTCAACACTGGTCAAGGCTGGTAAAGAGGGATTGTGTGCTATATGATAGAGGGGCAGAAAAGATATTACAGGCAACATGAAAATCAAAATGAACTCCATTAGCCTTTTTGATAAATGATTCTGCTCTTATTTTGTATGAATCAGTGCACGTTATTAAGTCAAGGCCAGTTCACTTTGCGGACATCTCGGAAACTCCCAGTTATTTTCTAATCATTCAAGTATACAGCTCTTATCTCCAAAACTTTTTCAAACTCATGTTCCAATAATCTGTCAACAAAATTATGATTTATTTATATATTTTTTTCCTGCTGAATATTCAGTTTCACTTGGAAGCACATCACATTATGACAGTCTTGTTGCAAATGTGAGTATGTCTGTCTGAGTATGTCTGAGTATGTATGTCCCCCCCCGGTAAGGACAGTGAGGTTTTTAAGGACCAAAGTCATCATCATCAATGAAGCAGCGATAATTGCTACAATGAAAGTGACCATACGTAGAGAAATCAGCTTTCAGATGGATTGGCTGATGGACAATTTGCTGACCTGGACATACACAGAGTTAAAGGAGAGTAGCAAAGGGTAGTGAAGACAAATGTAGCAAACGTGGTTGCTGAACTACAATAGAAACCTTCTTGGAGAGGATCAGAAGGTCATGAAAGGCATGAGAGATGGAGTGTCAGAGTCAAGATGGCTAATCTCACTGATATAAGGCGCTTTTGCAGGGGGAGCTAACATCCATTTCCCATGAGCCCTGCACACAGGCTATGGACTGTAAATTGCTAGAGTATTCAGTACAGCAAGTGAATTATTCCTCTCTGACAGCAATCATCAACAGCCTGGCATTGACACCGCTTCAAGGAAGAACCCTGAATTAAAGGAAAAGCGAAGCACTGCAGTGAATGATACCTTAAAGGAATAGTTCACCTAAAAATGACAATTCTGTCATCATTTACTCACCCTCATGTCATTCCAAACCCATATGAATCGAACGGTTTAATACAAGTCTTCTGAAGAGGCTTTTATTCAGGTATCAACATTGATCAACAAACATACACAGAGCACTCAAATATTGAAACCTCAAATTAACCTCATTAGATCTCAAGCAAATACCGATGTCGTTACACCAGCACGTTTGAACTTCCACAAGAACCAATGATGTTTGTTCTCATGTGTCAAGCAATATGGTGGAGATTCTGTTTACTATATTTCATTAAAAGTATCTTCATTTGTGTTCCCGAAGATGAACGAAAGTTATGGGTTTGGAACTTAATGGGCCCTATTTTAACGATCGAAACGCATGGTCTGAAGTGCATGGAACAGGTGCACTTAGGGTGTGTCCGAATCGACTATTGCTAGTTTAAAGGGGGAAATTTTGAAATGCTGTTTCATGCATACTGAGATTTTTACATTGTTAAAGACTTGGATTCCCATGCTACACATGGGCAAAGTAAAAAATAAATAAAAAAAAGTTGGATGTTTGATGGAGTATTTCTGTGCCAAAAATACTCCTTCCAGTTTCTGAGAGAGCAAATGCACGCCCGTTATAGCGCTGTGCTCGGCTTTAGGGAAGCTGGCTGCACTGCAGTCATAGGACGTCACAAAATCAACAATGTCAACAAAGATGTGTGTTTTTGGTTGTCCAGGAAACCCATGACAACCCTGCACAGCTTCCCAAAGAACCCAGCGTTAATGGGACCCCTGCATTTCGGCCGACGATCGTTTTATTAACAAGGCCCAGTTCAACTCCAGATTTGTAGCTCGTCTAACGCCGAAAGATGGAACGGTTCCAGCGATTAAGGTTGGAAGCAGGCGGCGAGTAAAACTGCTTCATTCAAATGTGCTAGTGATGTGTCGTTCATGAACGATTCGTTCATTTTGAACGAATCCTTAATATGACTCGGGAACGACGAGTCGTCTCAGAGAGCGATTCGTTCATTTTGTATTGACCCGCGCATGCGCATTGCGCAACATCTTAGGCTATTTTTCAGATGTTTGTTGCAGATATCTTTTGATAATTGTATGATAATTCCTAAACAAAAAATAATATACAGTCAATAATACGACTGTAATGTTGTATATGTTGCGAGACACTGAACCCGGGAAGCGGTCACGTGACAAAAGAACGAGACTAAGACCCAAAGACTGACTCGAGAGATGAACTGATCATTTTTGTTTCTGCATTCAGCCTATGGGGACTAGAAGTAACGACTCAAAGACTCGAGATGAACTGTTCAAATCTGTTTCCGGTGCCTGGGACTTGTGACTGGGACTTGATGAACGAATGACTCAATATGAACTGTTCAAATCTGTTTCCGGTGACTGGGACTTGATGACTGGGACTTGATGAACGAATGACTTAAACCCGAGACTCGAAATGAACTGATCAACTGATCTGTTTCCGGACGCATGTGTATTACACGGCTGTCACGGCCAGATCAGAGCATCAGACATGACGGAACTAACGGCTCGAATCTGAAGACACGAGAGGTAAACGATTTGAAAAAAAAAAAAAAAAGAAGAACGATTTGGATCGGGAGGTGAGGTGAACTAACAGACTGCATACATAGACTTAATCAAGCTAAGCAATTAATTAATAATTTATTTCTCAAAGTTTGGCCATGGCTGCATTAGCTTATAGTTCATTTTTTTATTCCAAAAGTACTAAATGTGCTGAAAAATGAAAAATGTAATATTTTAATTAGATTCTGCTGAAATGAACGAAATGACTTGAAAAAAGATTCGTTCATTTTGCTGAACGAGATTCAAAGATCCGAGTCCGTAAAATGATCCGAACTTCCCACCACTAAAATGTGCTACTATTCCATTGTTTTTCTATGTAAACACACACTAGTCTGACTTGCAAAACCGTTCCGCTCGTGATTCTTTAGCTCCGCCCACACCGCTCGGTTTTTTTTTTTTCAGAAAGACTCGGTACAGCATATCTTTCTTTTATAAATATATAATAAAACTAAAAGACTTTTCGGAGATATGAAGGATGCAGTACTACTACTCTATAGGCACTCAAGATTGACATGAGATTTACTGAAACTGAGTGTTTCGAAACTGACTTTTTTTCTCAAAACAATGAGTTCAGGTCTCTGAACAATTAGTTTTGTTCACATCAAATTAGAATTTCTTATTGATTTAAGCAGATTTCATTTGTTTTGGCACATGTGAGTTAGTACAATTGTCTACAATTTGCACAATGACTAAATGCACATGACTTGATGAAAACTGATGCGTTGATTCTCAGTGAAACTGTCAAACTATTCACAAACTATAAACATTCTTTCATTGTGTGTGCCAAAATGATCCATTCAGTGGTGAAAATATGTCAGACATGTTATATTCTATAAATATTTATGACATGGAATGTTTGTTAAATTGTAACACACACACACACACACACACACTCTCTCTCTCTCTCTCTCTCTCTCTCTCTCTCTCTCTCTCTCTCTCTCTCTCTCTCTCTCTCTCTCTCTCTCTCTCTCTCTCTCTCTCTCTCTCTCTCTCTCTCTCTCTCTCTCTCTTTGTACTTACTCATTTGTGTTTATACCAGTGCTTTAAGTGGAAAAAATAAAGTGCCGGTACTCACCAGAGGGGGCGGGGCTTTGTTGGGGGCGTGGTTATGGGGGGATTTTTTAGTCAATAATTCAAGAAGGTCCGTATTTTAAAGCTCTTTCTAACTTGTTCTCAGCCTTAGAACTTACATATAGTTCTTGTAATTGTGTAAATATATAATTTGTTACAATAAGGGTTTATTTACAAAGCAAGACCATTGACGGCACCTAATTAGGCTACCATGCAGGCCAATGTTCACTTTTTTCTTTCTTTTTTCTAATCAAATAGCAACACAGTTAGAAACTATAGCTGGGTCATTCCTGGTATGCGGTAACATTTTGGCTTCATAAATGTTTGAAAAAAAAGTACATGATTTTCATGCTTTTAGCATTCTACCAAAATGGTGACATGTTTAACTAGTCGGAATACATATTGGTCAAGCTCAGGGACTAAAAAAATAATAATTATGGGTAGATTAATTGTTCAGACACGGGCCGTGAAGGTGTTCCATCCTGTTAGGGACATATACATAGTTATCACAAAATGTTAATAATGTAAAAGTTAAACAATAAGTTTTTCTTGGATAGTATATGTCCCTTATGCCATCATGGTATTTTTTTTTAATTCTTGAAACAATAACAAAACTATTATTGATGAATAAAGTGTCTTGATTATTAAGAACGGGTACTTTTTGTACCCATTTTTGCCAACAGGATGGTAAATAATAAAAAATGTGTTCAAAAACATATATTGTATAGGCTGTTAATGATCCTCACCTCCCAAAATGAAACATAAGTATGCAAAACATTTAACGTTGCTGTCAAATTATTATTTAAAAAGGACTTGCCTAACAGGGTGGAAGACCATAACAGTGGATGAGTTTTCCCTCATTGTCCTGCATGATTTGCCACTGCACCTATATAACATGGTTTTATATATAATATTTATATATGCATATATGCGTTTATAGAATTTGCAATATACACAAAATACGATTTATTCTATTAGAATTTCCACCCTGTTAAGTTAATAGATCTAACAGGGCGGAATCAACAGGGTGGAAAATTTTAAGATAAGTTAGCCGTAGCTCTTTGAGGGATCAACGTTTAGCTAACTAACCTTTTACAGATAAACAGAACTTTTATAACTATGTCAGATATGTTTAAAAAAAAATTTGACCGGACAAACATTCTTCATAACAGAACCTAACAGGGTGGAACTTTAAGAGTGGGACAAGCAGGATAACATTTCAAAAACTACAAAAAAAGGTAGAGGTGAGAGTTGAAGCTTACTTAATTTTGTACGGTTGAATTCCAGCAGGAAAAACTAATTATGTAATTTCCTGAAAATTGTCTCAATGAAATTGTGGTCTTTTTTGGAAGTCGAGAAATATATACTAACAGGGTGGAAGATGACTTCAGGGACACAGTAAATGAAGACAATTGTAAAAAATAAAAATAACTATAGTTTCACATGATTTATATGTATAACTAGAGGTAGTTTAGCCTATTCTATAACATAATCTAAAAATATTTTGAGTATTTTGAATATTTCATCATTTCATGGTTTATAGTTGTTGTGTAGTTGTATAGGCTAGTTGATTACTTTGCACTGAGGACATGATAAAATTGAATGCATATATCAATAAAAAGGTGTGCAAAATACAAAATAGTATTTTTAATACCTATTATATCTGTTTAAGTGATAAAGAAGACCTACATTTATAGTTTAAGCCTTTTCTTATGTGACTCATTTTATAGAAAATATGAGTAAGTAAATCATAAAGACAGAAAAGTCACTGTATAACAGGAACGACCCAGCTACAACATGCGGCTGTTGTCATCGGTAGAAGTGGTGCCACTCTCGTCCTCGTCCGCGGCTCAAGTGCTTTGTATTTTTACCATAGATTTTAAACGAGCAGCAATGGTTGCGCGTTTCCAACCCAGCAACTGCAGAACCGCAGAACCATATACGTCACTCACAACAGTCTGAGAGCAACAGCACCACGCCACAGTGACGTCACTCACAACCGTCTGAGAGCAACAGCACCACACCACGGTCTCATGCCGGAAGTGGGCGGAGCTGATTTATCTTCGTATACATTGCTCAATGCTCATGGAGCAATCATACATTGGAGCGTTTCAAACCATGTTAATAATGTCAAGTATTTTATTAATACGTTCTAATTGTAGAGAGATATAGATAGATAGATATACTCACTTTTCATTAATAGTACATAGTTAAATCATAAAAATACACACATTACACATTGAATATATATATAACGCAAGATATATATGGAATGTAAATTAATATATATATATAAAATATAAGTTTATATATATATATATATATATATATATATATATATATATATATATATATAAACCCCATTGCAACGTTTTGTTAAGGATTTTTAAAGTAAAAAGTTTCTATTTATATTATGTCTTTAAAGATTATATTAGATCAATTGAACATAAAGCTTAAAACACTAAAAATGAAAACAAAGATTGAGCATTTGAACATTTATTTATATGACAAAATATTTTTTACTCAAGCATTTCAGAATGAACCTTTTTTCATAGTACATAAAACACATTACACAATTCTACACTGGAATGCATAATTCAAGCAGATTCAGATTAATCAAATCCTAAAACAACACACACATTATTTACTTCCCCAAAGGCATCATATACTAGCTGGGGTTTGCTTTAAAAAAATACACAATCAGACCAAAGAGAATATATTGAACTAGGTTCAAAGTTATTGCACAGCAGGTACATGACAAATTAAATCAAATGAAATCTCCATAAATATACAATTAATTCTGAGACTCCTTTAGTCCAAACACTTAAAAAATACTAAAGGCTCTTTGGCAAGTTGTTGGTCAACCATTTCAGCCTGTGAAAGTTGAAGGGCTTTTTCCTGGTCTTCCTCTTTCAATTTCAGAAAGCACGGCTCCTCCACGAAACCTCTGAAAACGTTTGGTAGTTCAACTGCAGTGCAGAGGTCTTCTGTGATCCGTGGCTCCTTCATGAGAGAAGGGTACAAAAAATGGGATGAAATGTTGGAAGTTTTTTAACAATCTCGTGTGTTGAAGGATGTAGCATGAAATCAAAGGCAAGCTTTTCACACTGTGCTTATCGTCGTTCTAAACACACTTTTAACCCCGGGTAAAGTAACATTTCACACTTTTATATTTACGTGCATTGGACAGTCACTGAAACACTGTGCATTCTATATAAATAATAAATTCAGCGGTGGAGAGGAAAAACGTCAAATGCTGACAGAAAACGCAACAATTGCAGTGAAGAAGAGACCATTTTAATTATTTTATAGTCTGAAATGTCCATTCAGGATAAACTTGTAATACGAGGACATGCAAAGCTTGAGCATTTATGTAAACATATTGTGTGCAGTGTTCGTCCAATCAGTGACACTGCAAATAAGGATGTTATCCTATGGCTTAGTACAGTACAGTGTGGAACGGCAGTGTATGAATACCTAGGATTAATTGTCTCAGGTAAATGATGATCAGTGTGAAACAAGATAACCCAGGATTCTGTATACCTGGGGTTTACTATTTCAAGTGTGAAAAGCCCTCATGTTTTTCATCCTAATGAAGAGAAGCTCTTATTTTTAAAAAAATGTCTTACTATTAACATGAATATCCCACAGTCAATAGAGCCGACCAACTGTTGTGGAACAGTCTAAAACAATAGAACATTATTAAGTTATTCCTGGAAAAGATGTGACAGATATAACAACACACTATCTGTATAAGTAGCTTATGTCTTTATGAGAGCCTTTTAAAACTAACCTTGTTTTTGATCAGCTTCCATTGTCCTGTGCTGGGGTGAGTCTGATTGTCAATTTACTGCAACATAATCAAACAGAAATATTATATATAATGAAACCATAAAAATGTACAAGAGAGACAAGTTTCATTGTTCTCAAGCAAAAATTACCACTTACTGCAAATTCAGAATATAAAAGAAACTTTCAGAACGTCATCCAAATGAACAATATCTATATTTGGCAATTCATATCACATGTTTGGTTGTGTATTTGATTTGATTTTAATAGGACATATTCAGACACATGAAATGTTGTTTGTATTTTGTTAGCTTAAGCACATTGTGCTTATATATAAATATATCTACTTGAAACTTTGAAGATGAGATGACATGCAGAAAACCAACTAATTCTAAAGGGATAACAAATAAATACTATTTCTTGCCACTCAAAACATTCATACCTTCATGGATAGCTGCTTTTTGAAGTGAATTTGAAGGTGTGCATTCAACTAGTGCCATCTGGTCAGTTTAAACACTGGGCAGTGAAAACTGTTGCAGAATGTCTTGCATTGATGAAAATGAAGTAAAGCTGAGCCTCTCCAAATCGTAATGTGCCTCTATAAATTCGAAAAAAATCCACATAAAACACATTGGTCAGTATCAGAAAAGGTAATTAAATAAAAAATACAGCGCCAACAACAAAGTACAATCACAAACAATAAATATGTAACTTAAAGCAAGACCATATCAACAGATGCGAGAGACATCGTAAAGCTCGTTTAAAAAAAGATTAGAGCCACGTGCTGTATAAAGTGTTAATACAACAACTATGGATCAAAAATACAACACAAATAAACTTGATAGATTAAAACAACAACACAAAAAACAACTGTTTACCGTATTCTCTTTTTCCGCCATGCCGATTGTTTAGTTTTCGTTAACTCCGCCCACTTCCGGTCCTCAGACTGTTGTGAGTGACGTCACTGTGGCGTGGCGCTGTTGCTCTCAGACTGTTGTGAGTGACGTATATGGGTTCTGCGGTTCTGCAGTTGGTTATTATTGGTCTCACGTGGCGTTTCACACACCCTCTCCGGACCACTTTGAGTTGTTGACACTGACAGCGGCAAAAGCGACGCATGCGCTTTTCACTTGTAAAACTCAAGGGTGTATGGGTAATGTAGTCTCTGCTCGCAAATGAGCGTACCGGTACGCTAAAAGCACGTTCTGGGCGCACGGAGAGGTGGCGGTACGCTCAAGAGCTATATTTGGAAGTGGCGGTACTGAGTACCGGCGCGTACCGGCCCACTTAAAGCACTGGTTTATACAGTACATTAATTGTAGAATTTTGTTGCATAAGCTGAAAAATTCTTGTCATGGAAGAGCAATAGGAACATATTTATGTGTTAGAGAACAAACAACTGCAAATTTTACAGTAAGCTTACATGTAACACATTTCTTCAAAAATAAATGTACTGTATAAATACAAATGTAATTTTCTTTTCGTGTACTACATTATTGACTTTTCCCAGTCAATTTATACCTACTGTCAGAATCTGTATTTACAGTAAAAAACTCAGTGTGATCCACAAGAGCATTCAGATAGACAAAACTGACATGATTGTATAGAATAGAAAGTAGTTAGTGTCAACAGAAAAGAAAAAAAACATGTATTACATGTATTATAAATAACAAATATTTTGATGGTGAAAAAACATCTAAACATTTTGACCAGTGTGGCTCACACAATGACAAAAACACTTTACTGACACAATAACTATGTTTTGAAGCATGAATTAAATGTTTTGGGTGAGTAACTACATTTTGCAGACATGCTAAATAGTTCTGATGATCCAGCAAAAAGTTGTGACAATTGAACTTACAGTTTAGAGAATGTTAAAACTGTTTTGGATATGGATATAACTGATAAAACTGGATATGAAAATGATAACTGCGATGGGCTGAAATTAGCAAAAAAACACTTGCGTTGGGCTTGGCGTTGCATTGTACCTGTGCCGGGTGTATAATAGGGCCCAATAAGAGTAATTGATGAAATAATTTTTATTTTTGGGTGAACTATCCCTTTAAGCTGTTATTCACTGATAATCTTCTCCGTTAGGCTGTGGACCACTGAGAACGGCATCCGTCCGATGCGTGAACAAATCTATCAGGCTAATTCCTTTCTGATTCATTAAAGAATGATTCATGAATCACATATTGCTGCTTATTTAGGTTGGATATCAAAGCTAGGAGTAAACAGGATATTACAGGATATACTTTTAAAAATTCACCTTTTGTGTTCCACAGAGGATAGAAAGTCATACAGATATGGAACAACATGAATGTGCCTGAATAAAGACCAAACTTTCATTGTTTTGTTAACTGTTGCTTTAACTTTGAACACAACAATGTTTAAGATTTGTGTGAAAAATGAATCTGTGCAATATCGGAAGGTGTGACGTGAATGGAAGGCAATAATTATTTTGCTGTCACATAAATTACACAACTTCTATTATGCACACAAGTACATGTGTACACTTGCAAAGGGAAGGAGTAAATTAACTACTGTCATTTTTGTTCCCCACAGCAGCTGTTATAATGGAGGTCATAACCTCTAATTAAAGCAGGGTGAATAAATGTTAAAGCAAAATAAATTAAATCTATGTAGGTTTTTGAAGAACAGGGTAGACTATGTAAACAGAAGTACTGAACAAATCGGCAGCAGTTCTACATTGTTTGCTGCAGAAATCACAGTGAGTTCTTGTTCCAATGCTTTATCATACCACATAAAGAGACATAAATCTAAGCTATAGGCTTTGAGTGAAAGAATGAGAGCACACTAAGCTGCCGTGAAAGTTTTTGCGCAGTCCTAAGCCCATTTGTTGTACTGTGATTTTTTTCTTTGATATGATTTCCATGTGGCTCACCAATTTTTCAAAAGTGATGTGCGATCAAACATCTCAAGGAGGTTAAAAAACTCTGGCCTTTATCTTGACTTTCACTTATAAGCTTTTTCATTGAGATCTTACTAGAGTCAGAATGATAACTTACCTAGTAAATATTTGAAGATAAACTGTGCTTTGGAGAAAGTGTTTTATAACACCGCAGCAGTGCATCTGAGAGAAATTAGGTGAAGGAATTAGACAGACAGACAGAATGATAGTATGATTGTAGACAGACAGAATGATAGTACGATTGTAGACAGATAGAATGATAGTACGATTGTAGACTAGACAGACAGACAGACAGACAGAATGATAGTACAATTGTAGACTAGACAGACAGACAGACGGATATAATGATAGTACGATTGTAGACTAGACAGAGAGACAGACAGACGGATAGAATGATAGTACGATTGTAGACAGACAGAATGATAGTACGATTGTAGACAGATAGAATGATAGTACGATTGTAGACTAGACAGACAGACAGACAGACAGACAGACAGACAGAATGATAATACAATTGTAGACTAGACAGACAGACAGACAGACAGACAGACAGACAGACAGAATGATAGTACGATTGTAGACTAGACAGACAGACCCGACAGACAGACAGAATGATAGTACGATTGTAGACTAGACAGACAGACAGACAGACAGAATGATAGTACGATTGTAGACAGACAGACATAATTATAGCATGATTGTAGACAAACAGACAGACGGATAGAATGATAGTACGATTGTAGACTAGACAGACAGACCGACAGATGAATAGAATGATAGTACAATTGTAGACTAGACAGAGAGACAGACAAACGGATAGAATGATAGTACGATTGTAGACTAGACAGACAGACAGAATGATAGTACGATTGTAGACTAGACAGACAGACAGACAGACAGACAGACAGACAGACAGACAGACAGACAGACAGAATTATAGTACGATTGTAGACTAGACAGACAGACAGACAGACAGACAGACAGACAGAATTATAGTACGATTGTAGACAGACAGACATAATAATAGCATGATTGTTGACAAACAGACAGACGGATAGAATGATAGTACGATTGTAGACTAGACAGATAGACCGACAGATGAATAGAATGATAGTACAATTGTAGACTAGACAGAGAGACAGACAGACAGATAGAATGATAGTACGATTGTAGACTAGACAGACAGACAGAATGATAGTACGATTGTAGACAGATAGAATGATAGTACGATTGTAGACTAGACAGACAGAATGATAGTACGATTGTAGACTAGACAGACAGACCCGACAGACACACAGAATGATAGTACGATTTTAGATAGATAGATAGATAGATAGATAGATAGATAGATAGATAGATAGATAGATAGATAGATAGATAGATAGATTAAATTAACATGATTAAAATATCAACATTACATTAAAATATATCCATCCATCCATCCATCTTCTTCCGCTTTATCCGGGGCCGGGTCGCGGGGGCAGCAGTCTAAGCAGAGATGCCCAGACTTCCCTCTCCCTAGACACTTCCTCTAGCTCTTCCGGGGGGACACCGAGGCGTTCCAAGGCCAGCCGGGAGACATAGTCCCTCCAGCGTGTCCTTGGTCTTCCCCGGGGCCTCCTCCCGGTTGGACATGCCCGAAACACCTTCCCGGGAAGGCGTTCAGGAGGCATCCGGAACAGATGCCCGAGCCACCTCAGCTGTCCCCTCTCGATGTGGAGGAGCAGCGGCTCTACTCCGAGTTCCTCCCGAGTGACTGAGCTTCTCACCCTATCTCTAAGGGAGCGCCCAGCCACCCTGCGGAGAAAGCTCATTTCGGCCGCCTGTATCCGGGATCTTGTCCTTTCGGTCATGACCCAAAGCTCATGACCATAGGTGAGAGTAGGAACGTAGATTGACCGGTAAATCGAGAGCTTCGCCTTACGGCTTAGCTCTTTCTTCACCACGACAGACCGGTACATCGACCGCATTACTGCAGAAGCTGCACCGATCCGTCTGTCAATCTCCTGTTCCATCCTCCCCTCACTCGTGAACAAGACCCCTAGATACTTGAACTCCTCCACTTGGGGCAGGAACTCTCCACCAACCTGAAGTGGGCAAGCCACCCTTTTCCGACTGAGGACCATGGCCTCGGATGTGGAGGTGCTGATTCCCATCCCAGCCACTTCACACTCGGCTGCAAACCGTCCCAGTGCATGCTGGAGGTCCTGGTTAGAAGGGGCCAACACGACAACGTCATCCGCAAAGAGCAGAGACGAAACCGTGTGGTCCCCAAACCTGACACCCTCCGGCCCTTGGCTGCGCCTAGAAATTCTGTCCATAAAAATTATGAACAGAACCGGCGACAAAGGGCAGCCCTGCCGGAGTCCAACATGCACCGGGAACAAGTCTGACTTACTGCCGGCAATGCGGACCAAACTCCTGCTTCGGTCATACAGGGACCGGACAGCCCTCAGCAAAGGACCCCGGACCCCATATTCCCCCAGCACCCTCCACAGGACGCCGCGAGGGACACAGTCGAATGCCTTCTCCAAATCCACAAAACAAATGTGGACTGGTTGGGCAAACTCCCATGAACCCTCCAGCACCCTGTAGAGGGTATAGAGCTGGTCCAGTGTTCCACGACCAGGACGAAAACCACACTGTTCCTCCTGAATCCGAGGTTCCACTATCGGCCGAATTCTCCTCTCCAGTACCCTGGCATAGACTTTCCCGGGGAGGCTGAGAAGTGTGATCCCCCTATAGTTGGAACACACCCTCCGGTCCCCCTTCTTAAAAAGAGGGACCACCACCCCGGTCTGCCATCCCAGAGGCACTGTCCACGACCGCCACGCGATGCTGCAGAGGCGTGTCAGCCAAGACAGCCCCACAACATCCAGAGACTTGAGGTACTCAGGGCGGATCTCATCCACCCCCGGTGCCTTGCCACCGAGGAGTTTCTTGACCACCTCGGTGACTTCAGCTTGGGTGATGGACGAGTCCTCCTCTGAGCCCCCAACCTCTGCTTCCTCAATGGAAGACGTGACGGCGGGATTGAGGAGATCCTCGAAGTATTCCTTCCACCGTCCGACAACATCCCCAGTTGAGGTCAACAGCCGCCCATCGCCACTGTAAACAGCGTTGGTAGGGCACTGCTTCCCCCTCCTGAGGCGCCGGACGGTTTGCCAGAATCTCTTCGAGGCCAGCCGATAGTCCTTTTCCATGGCCTCACCGAACTCCTCCCAGGCCCGAGTTTTTGCCTCCACAACCACCCGGGCTGCAGTCCGTTTAGCCTGCCGGTACCTGTCAGCTGCCTCAGGAGTCCCACAAGCCAACCAGGCCCGATAGGACTCCTTCTTCAGCTTGACGGCATCCCTTACTTCCGGTGTCCACCACCGGGTTCGGGGATTGCCGCCTCGACAGGCACCGGAGACCTTGCGTCCACAGCTCCGAGCAGCCGCTTTGACAATGGAGGTGGAGAACATGGTCCACTCGGACTCAATATCTCCAGCCTCCCTCGGGATCCGGTCGAAGCTCTGCCGGAGGCAGGAGTTGAAGATCTCTCTGACAGGAGACTCGGCCAAACGTTCCCAGCAGACCCTCACAGTACGTTTGGGTCTACCGAGTCTATCCAGCTTCCTCCCCCGCCATCGGATCCAACTCACCACCAGGTGGTGATCAGTTGACAGCTCCGCCCCTCTCTTCACCCGAGTGTCCAAGACATACGGCCGCAGGTCAGATGAAACGACCACAAAGTCGATCATTGACCTACGACCTAGGGTGTCCTGGTGCCATGTGCACTGATGGACACCCTTATGCTTGAACATGGTGTTCGTTATGGACAAACTGTAACTAGCACAGAAGTCCAATAACTGAACACCACTCGGGTTCAGATCAGGGGGGCGGTTCCTCCCAATCACGCCCCTCCAGGTTTCACTGTCATTGCCCACGTGGGCGTTGAAGTCCCCCAGTAGAACGATGGAGTCCCCAGTCGGAGCACTCTCCAGCACCCCTCCCAGGGACACCAAGAAGGTTGGGTACTCTGCACTGCTGTTTGGCCCGTAGGCACACACAACAGTGAGAGACCTATCCCCGAGCCGAAGCCGCACGGAAACAACCCTCTCGTTCACTGGGGTAAACTCCAACACATGGCGGCAGAGCTGGGGGGCTATAAGCAAACCCACACCAGCCCGCCACCTCTCACCATGGGCAACTCCAGAGTGGTGAAGAGTCCATCCCCTCTCGAGGAGTGTGGTTCCAGAGCCCAAGCCGTGCGTGGAGGTGATTCCGACTATCTCTAGTCGGAACCTCTCAACCTCACGCACAATCTCAGGCTCTTTCCCCGCCAGCGAGGTGACATTCCATGTCCCAAGAGCCAGTTTCTGTGTCCAGGGATCGGGTCGTCTAGGCCCCCGGCCTCGACTGCTGCCCGATTCGCTTTGCACCGTCCCCTTACGGTCCCTCCTGTGAGTGGTGAGCCCACGGGTAGGTGTCCCCACGTCGCTCCTTTGGGCTGAGCCCGGCCGGACCCCATGGGGGAAGGCCCGGCCACCAGGCGCTCGCATACGAGCCCCAACCCCAGGCCTGGCTCCAGGGTGGGGCCCCGGCTGCGCCGACGTCACGGTCCTCCTTTTTGTTGTCATTAAAATATAAATAAATAAAATAGGAGTGCACATGCTCAATATGTAGCAAACCTATATAAAGAAGATATGCTTTTCAGAAATGAAAATTCTGTCATCATTTGTGGAACTAAATCAGTTTGGTTAATAAATTAAACATGTCACATTATGAAAGTGTTCATGCACTTTTTTCCCCAATTAAAAATGATATTACTTATTATTTATCAAAGGAATCTTTAAAGGGGTGGTAAACCACGATTTCACTTTTCTAAATTTAGCTAGTGTGTAATGTTGCTGTTTGATCATAAACAACATCTGCAAAGTTACAACGTTCAAAGTTTAAAGCAAACAGAGATATTTGCTTTTAAAGAAATCGATTTCTAAGGACTACAGCAAACGGCCGCCAGGGACTACTACACATTCCTCCAGGGTCTCTGACATCACCAGCCCCAATATTTACATAAACCCCTCCTCAGAGAATATGAAATCAGGGGGGGCGAGGCCATTTTGTATCGCTGCGGGGAAGCGTTGTTGTGGTTAGTAGGCTGGAGTGCTGTTGCCAATGCCGACGAAACGCTGTTATTTTCATCTGGAGTGCAGGTCCACTTTCTTCAGCCTTCCTAGGGACGGGGCAGCGTTGCAGTGCGTTTAACATATAACGTCATATGCATGTGTGTAAGGCTGCGTTCACACTGCAGGCTGAATCGACCCAATTCCGATTTTTTTGCCCTTATGCGACCTGTATCTGATCTTTTCATGACAGTCTGAACGACACAGATCCGATCTTTTCAAATGCGACCCAGGCCACTTGGGTATGTGGTCCAAATCCGATACATATCCGATCTTTTGAAATGCGTCTTCAGTCTGAACTGCCAGGTCACATGTATCCGACCCGCACGTCGTTGATACGCGACAAACGTCATCATTGTACGTTGAAGTAGGCGGGAAATTAAAAAAATAAACAACTATGGCGGACGATGCTGAGACCAGTCAGTGGAAGGGAAGCGAGATTTCTGAATTAATTCATATTTGGGGGGACAGCTCTATTCAGGCCAAACTCAAGGGCTCTTATCGGAACCGGGCGGTCTTTGAAAACATTTCCAGCGAAATGGCCGAGCGTGGACATCTTAACATGAGAAGGTTGTAATGGTGCTGGCTCCGTTGTGAAAATAACTTTAATAAAGCTAAACGAACTCCAATGCTGACACCCATATTTGGCTACTTCCGTAAACAACAAGTGACGTCGTTGACCGTTAAGTACTCTTCTGTGCATGCGGGTCACTTCTGGGTCATTTCACGTTCACACAGGAGATCACAAAATCTCGCGGAGGAAAGCTTCCACAATCTTCGCGAGTACGGGCTACAACCTGTAAGTGTGATTTATTTTTCGTCGATGTGTTTTCTGTAATAGTTTGTGTTGTTAATTGTAGCCTACGTTGTAGCAATGAAGTAGACATGACAGCGCTGTTTGGCGCTGCAAACCAGTCTGTTAAATGCTCATTTATACTTAACGTTATCCGACAAACACCTAACGCTACAAACTGTTTAAAATCTCAACAGCGAACTTGGCATTAGTGTAAATTATTCTTTGATTAGAGCTTTTATGTATTGTTTATCTACAGGCATGCTAAACATGGTTCTGTGTTTGATTTGGATACTATAGTAAAGCCAATGTTTAGTGTTCGTTCTTGCGACAGATATTTGGCAAATCGTTCTAAAAATACAAAAGTAACAGTGCCATTCAGTAGCGATCACTTCATCACTATAGATCCGCAGTTTTTACTCTTGAGGACTGAACAGCTTCTGCTCGATCATCTTCACTAAAATTGTCTGGGTCTGATTCGGGCTCTTGGTATGGTTTTATTGACGCTATTGTACACAAAGCTCAGGCTAGTAGCCTGAGGCTACCTGTAAAGGTAAGGGGCGTGACTCTTCCGAGAAACGTGCTCTAGGCGGTTAGCCAATCACAACACACTGGGCCAGCTAACTAATCTTAGATTAGATTAGATTAGAAGCTTTATTGTCATTGCAGTACAACAAAATTATAATGCCCATCTGATCAGTGAGAACACAAACACACATAGCAAAAGACAATGAAAACCATACAATTTTAAGTTAAATAAATAACACTAAGTGAATAATCATCTATAAAAGTAATCACATAACATGTTAAAAGATATATTGGTGTATTACACCTTAAAAAATATTGCATGTTAAGAATAAAATAGACAATGTTAATTTTTGTCCCCGTTCTTTTCGTCCCCGAGTGCTTATGGCCCATGGATAGTAACTGTTTTTTAGTCTATTTGTCCTACTTTTTAGACTCCTGTATCTCCTCCCAGAAGGCAGGAGGCTAAACAGTCCATGTCCAGGGTGGGTGTCATCCCTTATTATATTGCGGGCTCCGTGGAGACACCTGCTATTCGCAATTTCCTCCAAAGAAGGCAAGGGGCAACCAATGATTTTTTCTGCAGTCCTAATAACTCTTTGCAGTGCCTTCCTATTTGCGGCTGAACAGCTAGAGTACCACACTGTGAGGCAGTATGCAAGGACACTCTCAATGGTGGAGCGATAAAAAGTCACCAGCAGATTTCTCCGCAGATTGGTTTTCCGGAGTAGTCTGAGGAAGTGCAACCTCTGCTGGGACTTCTTCACAATGGCCGTTGTATTATCGATCCAGGGGAGGACGTCGGAAATGTTTGTCCCTAGGAATTTAAAGGTGGAGACCCGCTCCACCTCATCACCGTTGATCTGGAGTGGGACTAAAACATTCCTTTTTCTCCTAAAATCAATCACCATTTCCTTAGTTTTCTTGGTATTTAGCACCAGGTTGTTGTTGCTACACCACTTGGACAGTGCCTGGACCTCCTCCCTGTACTTTGACTCATCTCCTCCCGTTATTAAACCGACCACCGTTGTGTCATCTGCAAATTTAATAATGGTGTTGGAGGAGTGGATGGGAATGCAGTCATGGGTGTACAGGGAATAAAGCAGTGGACTCAGCACACATCCCTGTGGGGAGCCGATGCTAGTTATGATGGTAGAGGATGTATGGGAACCAATTTTCACAGTTTGTGGCCGGTTAGTGAGAAAGTCAAAAATCCAGGTGCAGATGGAGCGGGAGAATCCTAGGTGCAGCAGTTTTTCCACCAGAGTGCCCGGTATGATGGTATTAAATGCTGAACTATAATCAATAAACAGCATTCTAACATAAGTTCCTGGCTGCTCTAGGTGACTCAGTGCGATGTGAAGGGTTGTGTTGATTGCGTCTGCTGTTGACCTGTTTTCTCTATATGCAAACTGATGGGGGTCAAAGCTGTGAGGGAGGCTGGCCTTGATGTTCTCAGCGATCAGTTTTTCAAAACATTTCATGACCACTGAGGTGAGGGCTACAGGCCTGTAGTCATTTAGACTACTGACTGCAGGTTTTTTGGGAACAGGGACAATTATGGCAGATTTTAGGCAAATGGGGATGGATGCTTGTGTAAGGGAGGTGTTAAAAATCTTTGTAAAGACCCCTGATAGCTGGTCTGCACAAGCCTTCAGTACTTTACCGAGTACTCCATCTGGTCCAGCAGCCTTGTTTGGGTTCACTGCCCTCAGCACACGTCTCACTTGGTGTTCTTGTAGTGCAAGAGTGTGCAACGTAGTGGAGGGTGGAGGCAGAGTGACTGGGGATGATGTTGGTGTCTCAAACCGGGCAAAGAAACGGTTCAGCTCCTCTGCCAGTTCAGCGTCGCCTGCGACAGCCACCGATGGTCTGCTCTTATAATTGGTGAGATGTTGTAGTCCCTGCCACACCTGCCGTGGGTTGTTCTGCTGCAGATGGTCCTCTATTTTCCTCCTGTAGTCCTCTTTTGCTGCCTTAATGCCTCTCCTTAGATTCGCTCTCGCTGCGCTATACTGGGCCTTAACCCTGGACCTGAAAGCAGAGTTACGTGCTTTAAGCAGAGACCGTACTTCTCTGTTCATCCATGGTTTGTTATTGGGGTAAACCCGAATGCGTCTGTCAACAGTTACATTTTCTGTGCAGGTCCTAATGTAACACAACACGGTCTCTGTGTATTGCTCCAGGTCCTGGGACTCAAAAATACTCCACTCCGTGTGTGCAAAGCAGTCCTGTAGCTGAATGAGTGCATCTGCTGGCCAGATTCTTATTGTCCTCTTTTCTGGCTTAGTTCGTCTTATCAGCTGAGTATATGCTGGGATTAGGAGCAGTGAGAGATGGTCAGACAAGCCCAGATGTGGCATGGGCACAGCTCTATATGCGTGTTTTAAGTTGGAATAAACACAATCCAGTGTGTTCTTCCCCCTGGTGGCACACTGTACATACTGTACAAATTTAGGGAGCACAGTTTTTAAACACACCTTGTTAAAATCACCGGCAACTATATGTACACCCTCAGGATAAGCCTGTTGCTGTCTGTTTATCAAGTCATGTAACAGAGCGAGAGCTATACTAGCGTTAGCATCTGGTGGTATGTACACAGCAGTAATGAGCACTGCTGAAAACTCTCGCGGCATATAATAGGGTCTGCACAATACCGTCAGTGCTTCCAGGTCCGGACAGCAGTGTGTATATATGGTCCTGCAATTCTTACACCAGCCAATGTTGACGTGCATACACAGACCCCCCCCCCCCCCCCCCTGCTCTTACCGGAGTCGCTGTTCCTATCCAATCGGTGCATGGACCGCTCTGCTAGCTGTACCGCCGTGTCCGGGATCAGTGGGTGTAACCAAGTCTCAGTTATTATCATCACACAACAGTCGCGGATGGTGGAACTCCCAGCGATAAGTACATCCAGTTCATCCATTTTGTGCACGACGGATCTAGCGTTGGTGAGAAAAATGCTTGGTACCGATGGTTTGTGTGGTCGCTTTTTCAGTCGAGCTAGTAGACCTCCCCGGCAGCCCCTCTTCTGCCGTCTCTCCCGACGCCGCCTGCGTCGCCTTCCCGGCCCGAAAACAATCCAAGCAGATCCCGGTGGCCTCGCTATGTCCTGCGGGATGTTATGAGCGTGATGGAACGAGCTTGTAACATTAATCCGATACCCTCGGCTGATATCAAGCAAGGTCGAGTAACTATATGCGTGTCCTGCTTGAGAACACGTCTTCACACACACAACATACACGATCAAACAACACCGTATCAGAGAGCCAAAAGCCGCTGAGTCTGTGCGCGCCGCCATCATGCCAGCACTTTCTCCCATGACTCCAATCTGAGCTCATTGCGTATTTTTGAGGGACTGGCTTCACAGAATCCGGAAACCATCAGACCGTTTTTACAAGGAGGGACAGAGCAGTGTAGAATAAAGGTAAAATATATGAAAAATAATGATTTTTTTTTAAAAACGAAGCATGAACACATGTTACAGTGCCCCCCACAAACACAATCAAGCCTTCGAAAGAGTGTGCTTTACCACCCCTTTAATAGCTAGATCAGACAGACAGACAGACAGACAGAATGATAGTACGATTGTAGACAGACAGACATAATGATAGCATGATTGTAGACAAACAGACAGACGGATAGAACGATTGTAGACTAGACAGACAGAATGATAGTATGATTGTAGACAGACAGAATGATAGTACGATTGTAGACAGATAGAATGATAGTACGATTGTAGACTAGACAGACAGAATGATAGTACGATTGTAGACTAGACAGACAGACAGACGGACAGAATGATAGTACGATTGTAGACTAGACAGACAGACCGACAGACGGATAGAATGATAGTACGATTGTAGACTAGACAGAGAGACAGACAGACGGATAGAATGATAGTACGATTGTAGACAGACAGAATGATAGTACGATTGTAGACAGATAGAATGATAGTACGATTGTAGACTAGACAGACAGACAGACAGACAGACAGAATGATAGTACAATTGTAGACTAGACAGACAGACAGACAGAATGATAGTACGATTGTAGACTAGACAGACAGACAGACAGAATGATAGTACGATTGTAGACAGACAGACATAATGATAGCATGATTGTAGACAAACAGACAGACGGATATAATGATAGTACGATTGTAGACTAGACAGAGAAACAGACAGACGGATAGAATGATAGTACGATTGTAGACTAGACAGAGAGACAGAATGATAGTACGATTGTAGACAGATAGAATGATAGTACGATTGTAGACTAGACAGACAGACAGAATGATAGTACGATTGTAGACAGATAGAATGATAGTACGATTGTAGACTAGACAGACAGAATGATAGTACGATTGTAGACTAGACAGACAGACAGACGGACAGAATGATAGTACGATTGTAGACTAGACAGACAGACCGACAGACGGATAGAATGATAGTACGATTGTAGACTAGACAGAGAGACAGACAGACGGATAGAATGATAGTACGATTGTAGACAGACAGAATGATAGTACGATTGTAGACAGATAGAATGATAGTACGATTGTAGACTAGACAGACAGACAGACAGACAGACAGACAGAATGATAGTACAATTGTAGACTAGACAGACAGACAGACAGACAGAATGATAGTACGATTGTAGACTAGACAGACAGACAGACAGAATGATAGTACGATTGTAGACAGACAGACATAATGATAGCATGATTGTAGACAAACAGACAGACGGATAGAATGATAGTACGATTGTAGACTAGACAGAGAAACAGACAGACGGATAGAATGATAGTACGATTGTAGACTAGACAGAGAAACAGACAGACGGATAGAATGATAGTACGATTGTAGACTAGACAGACAGACAGAATGATAGTACGATTGTAGACAGATAGAATGATAGTACGATTGTAGACTAGACAGACAGACAGAATGATAGTACGATTGTAGACAGATAGAATGATAGTACGATTGTAGACTAGACAGACACACAGAATGATAGTACGATTTTAGATAGATAGATAGATAGATAGATAGATAGATAGATAGATAGATAGATAGATAGATAGATAGATAGATAGATAGATAGATAGATAGATAGATAGATAGATAGATAGATAGATAGATAGATAGATAGATAGATAGATAGATAGATAGATAGATAGATAGATGATAGATAGATAGAAATATTAAATATACCAGCCCAGTATTACGCTTTCCCAGCATACATTGTAGCTTACATATATAATGTGAACTCCAGCTTTCACTGTTTTCTGTACTGCATTATTTACACTGGTGATTGATGATTATTTAGTGCATATCAAAATGGGTTTCTTTTTATTTATTTTTTTAATAAATGCATTTATACACAGAGACACACACAAAACCATATTCTAATAGGGGATGGAAAACAAAAAGAAAAAATAAGGAGAAAAAAAGAGAAACAGAAAGTCATCAAACATTTTGCAAGGAAGAACAACAAAGTCATAACCTTCCAAAATACCAGTAATGTAATTAATTTTTTTCCCTTAACTCGCCCTTTATAGAGCAGTTAATGTTGCAATTGTTGAAGGATAATCAAACAGAAAAGCCAACTAATGCTCAACCAGGTTTATATATGAAACATGTTTTATGAGTTATATCTATTTTATTTAGCAATTTGTTTTTATAATGTGATATGCTTTAGCATTAATAACAAGCCTACCTCAGAGCGAGAGTCAGGGTTGCCAGGTCTGCACAACAAAATACACCCATTGCTTCAATCCGCTGACTAGAAAACTACCCATGGCAACAGTGTAAAAGACTTGGCAACACTGCTGAGAGTGCTGGTAAAGCAGACATTGACTGAAGCAGTGTCCATATCTGAATGCAATGATTCCCCCACAGGCTACGGTGATTTTCACTGAGCACCAGCATTGATTTCCACAGCCGCTCAATGCTTTCAAAAATGTCTTTTAAACATTCAATCCTTTTTTATAGCATTTCCGAAGTAATCTTGACTAACCTGCAGCTCAGTAATGTTTTTCTTAATTAACAAGTTATGTATAAAATGCTTTCAGTAATATGCTCTGGTCAAGATCAGGAACTTTCTTTAGTATAACTTTTATTAAACTGTTATTTACACAACTTGAAAGGATGCCTAACAGCATTAAAAAAAGAGTTATAGTTAGGTTTAGTGTCTAGAAAACATGATAGTTTTAACAAGTACATTTTTTATACTTTTTTTTATTTTGATTATCTATCTATTTTTAATAACAGAATCAGACATACCAACTAAGAGCCTACAGCTCCCTCCACCAGAAATTATGTCACTTAATGGAGGATGATGTCATAAAGGACTTTCCCCCGTTGATTGAGAGATTGTTTTGAAAATGTTCATGAAATGAAATGCGTTTACAAAACAGGAATAACACTGCTGCTGCAGCGAAAGTTTGAGAAGGCAGCTTTAAGAATCTATATCAATGCATGATGTGAATCAAAGAAACATGCATTATAGGTTCACAAAGAACACAAGTTGTTTAAAAGAATTTATGAATGCATGTATTATATTTATATTAATATTTGAATAATTGTCAATTCATATAATAATTATATGAATATATTGCCAATCCAATTTATTGAGCCCGAAAAACACTTGGGGTTACTTGACTGTAACCCTGTTCCCTGATAAAGCGGAACGAGATGCTGCATGAAGTTTATGCATATAGGGGAATGTCTTTATCGTGACCAGCTGTTGAAATAGTGTGTAAACACATCAATGAAATTGACCCGGAGGTATTTATAGCCTCGGCCGGTGACGTCATCGGTACACCTGCTGCACAAGGCTATAAATAGATGAGCTCCAGCTGTAGCCATCAGATCTCTTTTGTTTGAAGACCAGTTCTGGAGCATCATCAGCACGGCACTGCAGTGCAGCATCTCGTTCCGCTTTATCAGGGAACAGGGTTACAGTCAAGTAACCCCAAGTGTTCTCTTTCAAAAGCTACACTCAATGCTGCATGAAGTTTATGCATATGGGAACGAGAATACCCACACCGCCGTGGTTGATGGTGTCTGGACCCCCTAAGGTTGTGTAAGTGTGCACAAGGACGCAAGAGGCCTCAGACATTAGCTTGCGATGTCGACTCAAGGACGGGAGAGCCCGGAGTGGCATGAGCATCCAAGCTATAAAATCTTATGAATGTGTGCGGACAGGACCAACCTGCCGCATCACAAACTCTTTGAAAGGGGGCACCCCTTGCTAACGCAGTAGAAGAGGCGACCCCCCTGGAGGAGTGAGCCCTTAACCCTATAAAGCTTGACCGTGCACCTCATAGGCAAGAGCAATAGCATCCCTGACCCAGTGTGACATGGTTTGTTTGGTGGCAGCAGAACCTCTGTTACGGCTCCCATGGCAAACAAACAATTGCTCTGACTTACGCCACTGGCTAGTGCGGTGGACGTAGGCCTGATAAGTACGGACTGCACACAGTCTATGAAGTCTCTCCTGATCCGGTGTTGTGAACGGCAGAGGGCAGAAGGTTTCAAGAGTGACAGGATGTACAGTCGAAAAAGGAACCTTAGGCAGGTAGTCAGGATGAGGATGCAAAATCACTTTCACCAAGCCTGGGGCAAAGTCTAAGCAGGATGGCGATATTGACAGAGCCTGCATATCCCCAATTCTCTTCAGAGAAGTTATAGCCATAAGAAAAAACATATTTAGAGTCAGAAATTTGTCAGGCGCTGATTATAGAGGTTCAAAGGGGGTCTCAACCAGACCCTCGAGGACTATAGCTAAGTCCCATGAAGGGATCTTGGTTCTTACAGGGGGCCTCAACCGCCTGGCCCCACAAATGAAGCGAGCAAGCAGAGGATGCCTCCCGAGTGGCACCCCATCCACCAGGGCGTGGCAAGCCGATAGAGCGGCCACATAAACCCTGAGAGTGGAGGGGCAGAAAATCCAGAACTGAAGCAACCTGGCAGTTGACTGTGTCTGCGTTATGTGTCGCACACCACCTTTCAAAGACACCACATTTATTGGCATAAACTTTCAGAGTGAAGGAAGCCCTAGCACTTAGGATGGTCTCAATAACTGCAGGTGAAAGCCCAGTGTCCCTCAGTTGGTGCCCATCAGGGGCCAAACATGAAGGTTCCACAGGTCAGGCCTGGGATGGAATATCATGTCCTCTGCCTGAGACAGAAGGTCCCTCCTTCTGTAAGAGGCAAGACCCTTGTTGGCGAACCCTGGCTAGAACTCCTGGGAGCAGAGCGACTGGAGGGGAGGCATACAGACGCATTTTGGGCCATGTATGAGCCATCGCATCCAGACCCAGTGGGGCTGGGTGACTGAGAGAGAAGTAGAGGGGACATTGAGCTGCCTGATAAGAGGCGAAGAGGTCCACTTCCGCTCTGTAAAATTTGGTCCAAATCTGCTTGACTACTTCTGGGTGGAGTTTCCATTCCCCCATCCGTAATTTCTGTCTGGACAGTAATTCTGCTCCCACATTCAACTGCCCCACAATGTACAGCTATCCTGTTTAGATTGCGTGAGTGCAGACCTCCCTGGTGATTTATATATGGCGACTGTTGCTGTGTTGTCCACCTGCACTAGGACATGACAGCCCCTCAATTGGGGGAGAAAGTATTTCAGGGCTAGTAATACAGCCATCAACAATTGATATGCCAATCAAGCTGATGACCCTCCCATTCCTCTTGGGCTGGACGACCACTTAAGACCGCACCCCAGCCCGTCAGAGAAGCGTCCATTGTTAGAAGTTTGCGACGACAAGGTACCGGGGTCTGAGCCATAGTTAGTGTACGAAGCCCACGGCGCGTCACTTTTATTAGCCTCTGGGGGTTGGCCCTTGGATGAAACCCCCTGGCTCTGAGCCACAACTGAAACGGTCTCATGTGTAACAGCCCCATAGGGATCACCATGGAATGCCGAAGCCATGGAACCTAACAATCTTTAACACTGACAAATAGTGAGATTTTCACCTAGCCTGACTTTGCTCAGGGTATGTAGAATGGTCTCGACTCGAGCGGGAGACGGTTGTGCTCGCATTGTGATCGAATCCCAAACAACCCCCAGATAAGTCGTTCTCTGGGCCGGAGAAAGAATGCTTTTCTTGGCATTGAGTCTCAGCCCGAGAGAAACTAGATGAGCTAGCATGATGTCTCTGTGCTGAAGCACCATCTCTCACGACTGAGCTAGTATTAGCCGATTGTCGATATAATTCAAAATGTGAATGCCCTGGAGTCGCAATGGAGCCAGTGCTGCATCCATGCATTTTGTGTATGTGTGGGGAGATAAGGCTAGGCCGAATGGAAGAACCCGAAATTGGTAGGCTTCGCCCCCGAAAGTGAACCTCAGGAACTTCCTGTGTTGCGAATCGCCAGAGGCGGCGGTGGTGGAGAGGTTTCGTTAGGGTAGCGGGACAGAGTGAGCAGGTGTTCTATGACGCACCCCGTCCTGCGGGGGGCTACCCCCACCAGACTGGGCGCAAGACCATCAGGACTTTTTCTTTTTATTGATAATGGTCCTGAGGTCCGCCCTGGGAGGCTGCTGAGGATGGCGAGCCGGTCCCCAATCTTTACGAGGGGAAGCTGCGTGAATGCTTCCTCATGCTTTTTGGCTTCTCTGAATTTGGCGACGACAGAGTTAACTGTGCCGCCAAATAAGCCCATGGGGGAGAATCTAACAGGAAAACTCTGTCTTTATCTTTTATCCCTGAAAGGTTAAGCCACAGATGTCTCTCCGTGCTCACTAAAGCAGACATTGAACGGCCGATGGCACGGGCTGTTTGCTTGGTGGCACGGAGAGATAAATCTGTGGCTCGGCGAAGCTCAGCGAAAGCTTCTCCTTCAATCATCCCCCACGCATACAAGTCCTTCAAAAGGTCAGCCTGGTATGCCTGTAACACCGCCATGGTGTGCAGCGCAGCACCAGCCTGACCTGCAGCTTGATAAGCTTTTCCCACGAGCGTTGATGTTGTTCTACGCGGCTTCGTGAGGAGGATATTCTACGAAGATATTGAACCAGGCGAGAGCTAGCCCGCGAGCATCTCTTCAACCTGTGGCATCTCCATATACCTGCATGCCTTCGCACCCACGATAGTCGAAAAAGTCGACGTCGAGGGCACAAACACACGCAAGGTATATGGTTTATTCCATGACTTTGATACCTTGTCATGGAGGTCCTCAAAGAAGAGGAGAGACTGATGATGCGTTCTCTCCCCCCCGCCACCGAACAGAAACCTATCCTCAAGCTTACTGCGTTTGGGGATCTCTTATTCACGGGGCCAGTCAATCTGAAACCTGGCCACCACGGGAATAACCACTTCTAATAATTCCTCGATGGATTTATTATCGTGCGAGGAACGCTCAGAAAGTGGCTGCTCGAAGTCCGCAGACCCAAGCGATTCATCATCATATCCTCCCCCTGGGTGAGCCGAAGAGGCACCGGAGTGTGCTTTGGGATCACACGAGGAGAGATGTAGATCTGATAAACGAGCAGTCAAAAGGGACGGACCCATCTCCTGCTCATCAGCCAAATCCATTCCAGTATGGAAGCAGAATAGTCTTGTTAATAATTCACGCAAAAAACATGCACACATGTGTAGCCAATTTTACATGCATGAAACCAAATTCACGTGCACAAAAAACAATTCACATGCGCAAAATAAAATTATATGTTCATAAAATACATTTCACAAATGCAAAAACACAATTCGTAGATTTACAACTCTGCACAAAAACGTTCAAATGTCTAAAATGTACATGTTCATCCTTGAATGTGAATGTGCAAATTGTCATACGCGTGTGAATTGCCTTGGATTTGTGTGTGTGTGTGTGTGTGTGTATTTTTGAGACTTTCCTGGCAGCGCTCTCCTCCCACTCGGATCAGTCAGTGCTCTTTAGCCAATCAGATTTAAGCTTATCAACCGACCAATCATAATTGCGTGAGGGCCGGCCTACCTGGGTGTTACGTCATGAACTTTCGACCACAGTTCAAATGGCTAAGCAGAGGTATGTGCAGTTTGATGGGTTCATTTCAGTGTTTACTGAAACTAAGAAGTTAGATATCAGTTGAAGCAATAGTTTATTTACTGCTGTGTGAAAAAAAAACATTTATTTGAAGTATTTATGGATTCTTATGTTTACTTCATAAATAATTATTCATTATGTGCATGCCATACAATGTTAGGATTTTAGATTCATAAACTCCATAGAAAGCATAACAATGGTTTGAATGAGAGATGGTGTATATAAATAGACGATTATGAAAAATATAACATTTTTGGATATTTTTCACGTGGTCTTGTAGTATTATTTAATTAGGAAAGAGCAGTAAAAACTGTGTGTTTGTACCTGCATGTCATGCACCATACATTCAACTGATGATAATTTATGGAATGAAGTGCATACATTGGAGACCATGTACGTTTCATCTATGCTTTGTTTTAAGCTGCATATATATGCAGTTTTATTGTTTCAGATTTCCAAGACAGATGATGTATGAAGTTGCAGACAACCAGTACCTTGACCTTGCCATTCCTACTGTAATTCTTTCAAAACAGTCATGTTGTAAGCCAACCATTTTGACTGTTGTTTCAACAAGAGGCTGAAAGTCATGCATTGTTAGGGGGGGGGGGGGGGGGGACGTACGGCCAGCAACTCGAGGCAATTAACATGCCATGTGCGCTGGGGTCCTCTCCAGGAGCCCGCGGCAGCATGTCCATTGCACATGACACCCCAGCCCATGGCAGAGGCATTTGTTGAGACAATAACATGCCTGGAAACTCGTTCTAAGGGAACACCTGCCCGTAGAAAACTGAGGTTCGACCACGGGGTGAAGGTCTGACAGCAGGCGCGAGTGATTGGGACCCGCAGCGTGCCCTGTTGCCATGCCCATCTCGGGACACGATCGCGGAGCCAGTGCTGAAGCGGTCTCATATGAAGCAAACCGAGCGGCGTGACCACCGCTGTGGATGCCATATGCCCCAGGAGCCTCTGAAAGTCCTCCAGTGGAACCGCACTCTTGCCCTCGAATTGACGAAGGCAAGTCAGCAGAGACTGTGCACCATTGCTCATGAGCTGAGCATGCATGGAGACCAAGTCGATTTCTATACCGAGAAAAGAGATCCTCTGCACTGGACAGAGTTTGCTCTTCTCCCAGTTGACCCGAAGGCTCAGACGGGCGAGGTGCCGGAGCACCATGTCCCTGTGTTCGCACACCTGATCTCGAGAGTGACCTAGTATCAGCCAGTCGTCGAGATAGTTCAGGATGCGAACCCCGTGTTGCCTGAGTGGCACAAGGGCTGCCTCGACGACCTTCGTGAAGACGCGAGGAGACAGGGCTAACCCGAATGGGAGAACCACGTACTGATATGCCCGCCCCTCGAAGGCAAACCGTAGGAACGGTCTGTGTCGAGGAAGGATGGAGACATGAAAGTGCGCGTCCTTCAGGTCGATCGCTGCAAACCAATCCATCGTCCGCACGCATTCGAAAATGCGTTTGGCTGTGACCATCTTGAACGGAAGCCTGTGAAGGGTTCGGTTCAAGATGCGCAGGTCCAGGATTGGCCGTAACCCACCAGTTTTCTTGGGTACGATGAAGTAGGGGCTGTAGAACCCCGACTCCATCTCGGCTGGAGGGACGATCTCGACCGCACCCTTCGCCAGTAGGGTGTCGATCTCCGCACGCATGACAGGGGCATTGCCACCCACCATGGTATAGCGGACTCTCCGGAAGGTGGAGGAGACGGCGCAAACTGAATCGCGTAGCCGAACCTGATGGTGCGAGTGAGCCAGCTGGACAGATTGAGAAGTGCTAGCCATGCATCCAAAAACTGAACCAGCGGGGTCATGCGAACCACAGGCGTACCCCTGATGGGGCAGCAAGGCGGAATGACCGGCCCAGACATGGGAGGCGTGGGAGCGTCCCGAGGTGTGGGCGTGGTCAAATTCCCACGAGACCTTGGGAGGACGAGCGTCCCGCTGTGGTCTCGTCTGCCTGGGGGCTGGCGACAGAGGGAGCTGAGAGTGGCGAGGCTCGTGGGCGTCGCACACTGCCAGCCGCGCCCTCTTGGGGCTCGAAGGTGTGTTCGGTTCTTTCTTTAACCATTGTAAAGGTACCGCCGACCATGAGGCCAGCGGCAGGGAATGGGGAAAACAAAAGATTCTCCCACGGCCCTCCACCGGGGGAAGGAGTGGTCCTGCTACCATCTCCTGAGGAAGAACCGACATCACCTCCGAGCCGCCTGTCTCAGGACCGCCACTTTGACCGCCGTTTAGCGGGCTGCGGTGCTGGGACAGACGGGCCGCCTTCCTGCGATGTCCTCCGTGCTTCGGCCCGGATGAAGGCTGCTGCTGGGGCCGGGCAGGAGGGGCGGGAGTCGCTGGAGGGCGGCCTCGGCGGGGAGCAGGCTGAGGCACCTGAGCCGGCGGCTGGGTGGAGGCAGCAGCGGACCGCCGGGGCAGGATATGCTTAATAGCCTCAGTCTGCTTCTGAACGGTTGAGAATTGTTGGGCGAAATCCTCAAACGCCTGACCGAATAGCCCAGCCTGGGATATGGGGGAATTGAGGAACTGGGTCCACTCAGCTTCCCGCATATCGGCCAGGTTGAGCCATAGATGGGCGGGCTTGCATTATGCAAATTCCGCAGACCCATGGCATTTTCATGACATTGGCTCGTTTTGTTAGAGCTCAAAGGCGATTGGCTTCTAAGCGAAACCCGCATTCGTCAGTCACTGACGTTACTCGGAGTGACTGAATGAAAGGGAACTGTTTTTTTTCCAGGCAAAGTAAAATTAATGCTTCACAACATTGTCCTGTGACAAACCTTGAGATGACAATACAGCACAGAACATGAAAGTACATGTGTATTGAATATATTAAGACATTAATACAAAGTATAAAAGAGAATAAAGAAAGATGAATTTAGATGTTTGTGACTCCTATCCAGATGTCACGCCAAAGGTGTGTAGTCCGGAAAAATACAGGGGAACAATAAGTGTGCAATCATAATTTAACACTGTATATACCGTTGCACAAATGGCAAAATATCTTCATAAAAATATATTTTTCTTATTTTTTATATTTTATTTATAATCTCGATGAGGCCAGAGCTAATTGGGAGCTATTGGCCACACAGATGATTGTTTTGCACTTGTTTGCGTGATTGTAATTACAGCTAAAATACATCAAAACAAGCATTGTTTCCTCTTCATATGGGACATCTGATTACCACAGTTGCTTACATCTGTTAATATTTAATAAGCTATACAACTGATATCTAACTTTATAGTTTCAGTAAACACTGAAATTAACTGATAAAACTGCACATACCTCTGCTTAGCCATTTGAACTGTCATTGACATGTTTACACACTATTTCAACAACTGGTCACGATAAAGACGTTCCCCTATATGCATAAACTTCATGCAGCATTGAGTGCAGAATATTTTTTCAATCTCGTAATATTCTGCAGAAGAGAAAAACGAATCGTATTGCTTCTCTCGCGAGAAGTGAATCTCGGTTTGACTATTCCACAGCATGTGATTGGCTGTTCACTACTGATGTCACACCTAATCTCCTAAACTCAGGATCGAAGCCTGGGTTGACAGAGAAAGCTGATGATCAGCATCATGGTACCAACAAAGCCTGATTGGATTGGTTTGGTTTGGTCAATTCAAAACGTCTCAGGTTACGAATGTAACCATTGTTCCCTGAGAACAGGGAATGAGACGCTGCGTCAGCTTGACGCTACGGGGAACGCCTCCAGCGTGACAGGTGCCTGAAATCACAATAAAAAAACGTCAATCCTATTGACCGGCGACAGCCTATGATGTCATCAAGGTGCGACCAGGAAGTATATAAGGGCGCCTTGCCAACATGACAGTATCTCATCGTCTGAAGGGACTGTTTTCGGCAGGCAGGCCCTGTGGCATGGCAAAGCGACGCAGCGTCTCGTTCCCTGTTCTCAGGGAACAATGGTTACATTCGTAACCTGAGACGTTCCCTTTCGAAAGGGAACTCACGCTGCGTCAGCTTGACGCTACGGGGAACGATATACCCACGCCGCCATGCCGACGGGAGTGCATGCCCACTGGCAGTGAGAACTGTCAAGACAAGCAAATTCTGCTGAAATGCCAGAACCACTTCCCTTCTGGTCACATTAGGCTGTCAGTGACAGCGCTCCCTACGGTCAAAGTCCAAGCTTATCGCTTGAGAAGGACACCTTCACGCACCTTCCCAGGCCTTGCTCGAAGGCCTGGAACCAACCCATTCGACTTAGAAGGGGTTCCTTTAAGGGAGCGTGGCAAGGGAACTACGAGGGAACCCGTGCCAGTCACTTTTCGGGAGGTTCTCACCGAATGCCACCAGGGAGACCTGACCAGGTGACCCAGACTGTTATGGGACACGTAATACGGTCAACCCTGTCTGTACAGTACAGAGCCTCTGGTACTCGCCTCCGAAGAGACATCCCGCTAGGGTGCTGCAGTAAAAGGCAGTGTCACCGACTAGCCGGACCTCAGAGACGGGTTATCCCGGAGAGCAGCGCTCAGCGAAGTGCTTTCAAACCCTTGCCAGCGAGGGGAGTCTAGCCGCTCGATCCTCAGATCTACCAAGCACTTACTTTAAAATGTGCTTAGGAGGCCAAAGGCCTTTCAGGCTGATCGTATCGGGGAGGCCCCGCGGGACCTACAACCAATGAATCAGCGCCAGGCGGCCTTAAGCTCATAGCAAACCCTCGCTTTGAGAGGAGCTCATAAGCCTGCCTGGTAGGTAACCATGTCGTAGGCAAACTATGAAGGTCCCCTCCTGTGGGGACCGCATAGCAGCAGCGACGTCTCATCATGCTAGGGTAAGGACACCGCCTTCAGCTCTCGCAACGGCCAGAGACCGGCTCCTGATAGCGGGTGACCACTAGCTGTCAGCGTAAAGCCAGTTATGTGTTCCCGCCAGATACCTGATCGCAGTCTCGCTAGCCCTCGGGGTAGCTGGGAAGACCAGGGACTCGCTTCACCAGGGAGGCCATGCGGGCCTACCAACTTGCAAAGAAATCGGGCATTCCTCCGTCACAGCCTAGCTGAACGTGCTACTCATAGCACTTCATGCTCATCCACAGCGGCTGGGGAGCCGGCCTCTGCTCAGTGACTGGACCTAACCAGGAACCACGAGCCAGAGCGTGCCCTCAGAGGAGGCCACGTGGGCCTACTACTCCAAAGCGAATCCCCTCAGGGAAGCCCGTGCAGCTTGCCTGATAGCAGCCCATGCTACGATCCGTTACCGGAACTGGGGACCGGGGAACGATTCCAGGGAGGCGCAATGCCACCTGGTAGCAGAACATGCCGTCCGTAGCGCTTCGCTAACCGTCTCACTCTCGTGCCTGAGAAACGGGGGCTCGTTTTCAGGGAGGCAACAGTGCCTACCATCTGATAGCAGAGCACGCCGCGCATATCGCTTCATTCTGCTAGTTGTCTCAGCGCCTGAGAATCGGGAGCTCGCTTTCAGGGAGGCAACCGTGCCTACCAACGGATAGCAGAACGTGCTACTCGTAGCACTTCACGCTCATTACCACAGTGACTGGGAACCGGGAGCTTGCCCTCAGGGAGGCACCAATGCCTATCAATCTGATTGCAGAGCGTGCTACTCATAGCACTTCACGCTCATTGCCACAGCGACCGGAAACCGGGAGCTCGCCCTCAGGGAGACCCAGTGCCTACCACCTGATAGCAGAACGTGCTACTCATAGCACTTCAAGCTCACCGCCACAGCGGCTGGGAACCGGGAACTCGCCCTCAGGGAGGCCCAGTGCCTACCAACTGATAGCAGAACGTGCTACTCGTAGCACTTCATGCTCACGCCCCAGCGGCTGGGGAGCCGGAACTCGCTGAGGGAGGCCGGTTGAGGCCTACTACCTACTAGCACTCATGCTAGTCATCCAGTGACTGGAGCCCAGGAACGCCCTCCACAGAGGAGGTCAAGTGAGCCTGCTTACCCCACAGCAGGCCCTAGGGAGGCCCGGTAGCGCCTACCACCAACTAGCAGCTCGTACCAGCGTCGAGGGGCTAATGCCAGTAGCTCCCCCTCGGGGGAGACCGGCAGCGCCTGCTGACCACAGCAGACTCTCAGGGAGGCCAAACGGGGCCCGACCCCTAAGCGAAGGTAACCCAAACCAGGAGCCTACCCCTCAGGGAGGCCTGGCAGGACCCTGCCGCGACTTTAAGAAGGCTGGCTGCTGCGCCTGGGCTGACGGCGGCTGTCTGCTACTGACGAATGCCTGGAAAACCAGTTAGTGCCTGGGGACTCATCCCCAAGGCTAGTTGACGAGGTTACTGCTGACGTCGACACCGGTGGAGAAGATCCTCCAAGGCCCACTCGTGGGCCATGGCGTTGAGACTTCTTGTCCTGAAGTCCTGCTGCCCTGACCGCCGAAGCTGGCTACTAACAACCAGCTGGCTCTCACGCCCGCACCTGGGGCTGGCTCCATCCCAGAAGCAGCTAGGGACTATGATGCTTTAGTCCTAGGGCCTCCATGACGGCGCAGTCTCTCGGGCAGTGCCTACAGACATGAACCTAATCACATTGCTAACAGCAGTGTACTCAGCAGAAGTGCTAAACAAAACACCCTCTAAAGCGAGGGGAGTACAACTTACGTCACCTGCCCTGGGGCGGCTGTCTTACTTTCAATGCAGCGGCCAACCGTAAGTGCGAGGGCGTCAGCCATTAGCAATGCTCGGGCCTCAGGGGAGCATACGACCAGAACCGAAAACAGGCGATGTTCAGCTCAACCCGAGCCCTAAAGAAGGTGAAGCAGAGACATAGAGCAAGGGTGAAATAACACATAATTATGCAACCCACCGGCCGTACCGTCCTCCAGGAAGAGGCCGTGGGCCGCCAGCAGATGGCGGCCACCAAGCTCTGAAAGGCGGAACCAGCAGATAAAGTCTAATCGCAAACCGGCGAAAAGACGTTTAACTCCGCCCCACGACCACTGGCACAGTCGCCGTCTCCTGCAACACCTCAACTGCATTACTCGAAACCCCAGAACGCAGAGAAGAGGGCGGGCCTTGGACGGACGACTCTGTAATAAGAGGAGGCAAAAACAAGAAATTAATTTACCCATATTAGTGGGGAAACAATAACATGGAGAGGCAGCAACTCTACTAGCAAAAGTGAGGCATTCACACACAACCACATAATGTTGCAAAGAAGATCGTTCTTAGCTTACTCACGGGGAGCTGCAGGCCCTGGGAAATCCAGCGACGTTCCAAATCTCCCCAAATAACCTCTCAGGAGAGCGAAGGTACAGAAGTCCTGAAAAACGTAGTTTTGAAAATGTTTCACCCTCATAGAGGGGGGCTCACCAATCGCTCCTCGCGGTGCTTCAAACCAGCCGTCGTGCTAGTATCCGCCCGCCATCCTGAGGGGGGCGCTTTCAACAAACAAACCAGGCAGGCCGTCAGAATCTTCACATCTTCTGCTCAACACAGGCCCACCGGCCTGATGTAAAGCGCCCAGGAGAAATACAAGAGGAAGGGAAAAATGGAAGCCCTCATCTGTGCGTCCTATAGGGCGGAGTCTGCTGCCTGTGCTGGTTCTTTTCGGTTACCAGCCCCGGCTTCCTTCCTCTTCCTGTTGCGGGTGTCCCGCCTCCCCTGCGCCCCAGTCCTCCGCGGCGGGGGCGCTTGAGAGGCGGCACGGACTCGCTGTTCCCGTCTCCAGCCCTCAGACTGGGACGGGCCGGGGACACCCGACTGCCTGGGCACGGTCCCGGACCTCAGCGGGATGCATGTTCTGAATGCCGCCGAGCGCGCCTTCGCCTCTCCGAACCTTCCCACCACCGCCTCTACGGAGGTGCTGAAAAGTTCGGATTGCGAAAACGGGGCATCAAGGAGAAAGGACTTCTCTTTTCTCCCCGATGTCCAAACGGTTTAACCCCAGATGTCTCTCCGTGGCCACCGTCGCTGCCATCGGCGTTATTTGTATGGTGGCCCGGAGAGCGAAAACCGCGGTCCGGCGCGACTCGACTACCGCCTCAGGGGGTCCCTCCCCCTGATCGAGGTCCCTCAACAGGTCCGCCTGGTAAGCCTGCAACACCGCTGTGGTGTGCGAAGCTGCTGCAGCGCGACCCACTGACATGTACGCCCTGCCATTTAGCGAGACCGGCAGGATGGGAGCCCTCAGTGTCGCCGGCCGCCCAGAGGCGAGATAAACATAACATCTCGTCCAAGGGCGGCACCGACACATACCCAGCCTAGGCAATCCCTCGACATCAGCGAAATTTAGCTCGCCGATGTCGACGGATGCGGGGCTGAGTATGGTTTCTTCCATCCCCTCGAGATCTACTGATGGAGATCTGGAAGGAATGGAAGACTCCCAGGAGTTGGGAGGTCATGGGCGGAGAGAAACCGATCGTCCGAACTGTTTGGACGCTCAGCCTCTCTCCTCACGCGCCGCCAAGGCAGCTGCAGTCTACCTGCAGCGCGTTTCATGACCTCCAACAACTCCCCGTACATGGGACAGAATGGTGAAAAAGCCTCAGCATTTTTAACTGACTCACCCATCCTCTGCTCGAGTGGAAGAGCAGCAGACGAGGAGGAGGAACCTAGATCCTGCTCCTCCTCCGAAGTCCGCCTCTCGCGATCTGGATCGTCCTCGAGAACCACATCTGTCTCCATTCTAGCGACGAGCCAGATCCATCTGGGAAGCACATGGTGTTTAGACGGCGCTCAGCCTCAGCTCAAGCGTGGCCGTTCCCAGATGCTGAAAACCTCTCCCCTCGAGAAGAGGTCCAGTCGAGAGCGGAGCGTTTTCCCAGAGGACAACGCTCGCAAATACTTTCACAAGAGGTTCGCAAACCTCTCGTGCATGCTCTTCTCCCAGACAGTAAACGCAAAGTGTGTGTGTATCCAAAGCGCAAGCTACATGGTACACATTCAAAACACACCTGCAGAAGTGGCGTTGATTCTCAGCACACTTCATTGTTATCCTCTTGCAGACGTTTCACGTGAAGACAGGCAAAACAGTCCCTGAAGACGAAAAGATACTGTCATGTTGGCAAGGCGCCCTTATATACTTCCTGGTCGCACCTTGATGACATCATAGGATGTCGCCGGTCAATAGGATTGACGTTTTTTGATTGTGATTTCAGGCACCTGTCTTGCTGGAGGCGTTCCCCGTAGCGTCAAGCTGACGCAGCGCGAGTTCCCTTTCGAAAGGGAACTAATCCTGTAACCCTGAGTTTGTTCAACTACCATCATGGTATGGGCCACAGGACTGAAGTCGCTCATCCCTTTGAGTTAGACATATGTGCTTGCGTGTCGGTAGTTGTTTGTTGAACCAGGTGGCTCTACATCAAGCATGTCAATATGAGGTGAGAGCTGGGTCAGAGAGAGAACTATATGCCACATTTGTCATTGCAGACTAGACATTGTTTACCGACTAGAAAAGTCTTAATTGAAGCAATTCAGGCATGCCGTTTTTAACGAATGAATAGGCCTAATACATATTTACACTGAAGGCCTGAGTCAAAGTAAACTGTGATAAATCCTCAGGGGAACCTGTGATTTCAACACCTCTAGTTCTCACACAAGCATGTATGAGCAGATCTATGATACTCAATTACATCTCACACAGGTTAAAGAAGGTAACTGAGAAAGTTTCTCAAAAAGGTGGATACTGTGGTATGCAGCATAGGCTCAATGGAAAAACATGCATCTACCTACGTTTTTGCAAAACTCCATAAACATGAGCTGGTGTTTTTCAGCTGAAATAAACACTAGTGGCAATAAAACATTATCAGCTTTTATACCTTTTTGCACAAATTATGGTCACAGAGTGGGCTTAAAAACAGGAATTTCTTTTTTCAATCGTTTCACTCAGAGTTAATAAATGCCTTCTAAAGCGAAGCGCTGCATGTGTTTGTGAAAATTAAAAACTAAAATAACTAACTATACCTTTAATACTGTCGGCTAAACCTCACGAGGACAATTCACACTGCACCGACATTTTGAATTCATGATAAGTTGACTGCCAAATTAAAATATTAAAGGGATAGTTCACACAAAAATGATCCCATAATTTACTCACCCTCAAGCCATCCTAGGTGTATAATGGTATTCTTCTTTCAGACGAACATACAATCAGAGTTGGGGAGACATCGGGTAATGTGAGACACCCCCTGTATCTGGTCAACAGAACACATTTGTGGTCATATGACCATTATGTTTTTAAGCCCCTTCAATTTCCCCTTGGCCATGAAGGAGAGGACCTCATGGTGCTGTGGCAAGCATGTTTTTTTCAGAAAAATATGTTTTTTGCATGTAAAAGTAAATTTTCTTGCTGTCAACTTAATCAACTGTTGTGCCAAAGCAAATTGATTCAGGTAGAAAAACTTATATCACACATGTTGATGAAATACCAACATATAAAACCATGTAATGATGCTAGCTGAAGATTAGTCTGAATTGCTAAGAGCGATCGTTTTTTCTAAAAATGTGGTGGTGGGGTAAAGTGAGACAAATGATCTGGGGTAAGTGAGACATGAGGCACAAGTTAAGTTTAGTCATAAAAATATTTCAATGAAAATTACATTGCATATTTTGTATTTTTAATGTCATAAATATTGTAGAAAAGCCATCATGCCAAGGCAATACACCAGGAAGACAACCTGGGGCACATGTTCCTAAAAGTGATGAGTTGAAGAAGCTACCTCAACCTAAAAGGCCTGGAGGAACCACACAGAGAGAGCAACTCCTCATCTTTCCCTGTAACCTTCAGGGAAGAAATGTAGAGTAGGCCTAGTTGTAGAGTATTACAGTAGGCTGATGGGTCTAGTCCTGTGTTCTGAGTCCCAGGCTGTTCTAGCTGGTTCTGATTGTCCTTTGCTCTGACCCCCAGACTCTAGCTGGCTCTAAGGGTCCTGTATTCTGACCCCCAGACTGTGCTCTAATCTAACTGGTTCTATCTGTCATTTGAATGTTCATTAAAACATTTTGAATGATATTATGTTGTATTTGATTTTGTTCAGAGTTACTTTGTTTTTGTGTTTAGAAAAAAAAGTGCTTATTGACCAATCCCCATGATTCTGTTACTAGTCCAACATTAGTTCTAGAATGTGTGGTTGTCAAGCTAGCTGTTAGGATTCTGACTGTTACAACATGTGTTGTTATGGTAGTTTCAGAGTGGAAAAAGTAAGTGGTTCACTTTACCCCCTTGAGTTCTCTGGTCTGTCTCAGTTTACCCCTAAGCTGGGGTAAAGTGAGACACAAGACGTCTTTTTTTTAAACAATCATATTTTCACTGACTTTCATCCTGAATGCATTCTGATAAATTCCATTGCTAGGAAACATCCTGAATCAATGGGAAATGTGTCAATTTTACTGATATATCATTTTAGCTTGCTTAGAGGGGAGCAAATATAAAAAAATGTCTAACTTTAGATTATCGATTAATAATAAAGATATATTTTCAAGTGATTTCTTGCACTATGACCTCAAAACACTTTTGCCAAAATGTATGATTTGTAAACTAAGCCTTCTGATGCATCAAATAATGCGTAGCCTATATGATCTGTCTGAAAGAGTTAGCTACTCAGCAACTCACCTGGTATAGCGTTGCAGTTGAGATGCGTAGAGCTGTGGAGTCCGTGAAACGTCTCAGGTTATGACTATAACCCTTGTTCCCCGAGAAGGGAGCGAGACACTGAGTCTCGTGACGACACTTTGGAGAACGCCCCTAGCGTAAAACATCTGAAGAATGAATGGAATTAGCCCAATCCTGATTGGTGTTGCGTCATGACGTAGTATATGACGGCATACCCAGAAGATACAAAGGTACGTCTGAAAACAACAGAGATAGCGTTCTGCGATGAAGCGAGCGCTCTGTCTGATTGGTGTGGACACAAGACGCAGTGTCTCGTTCCCTTCTTGGGGAACAAGGGTTATAGTCATAACCCGAGACGTTCCCCTTCGAGGGAATTAGAACTGCGTCATCGTGACGACACTTTGGGGAACGAGTACCCACTATGACCCACCAATCATACCCTACCTAGTGTGAAGCTGGAAACCAGGCACAACTAGGGGGCGAGCACTCTAGTGCCAGGCATCACAGGGAGATGCAGACTGTAGTATCTAATGAAGGTGCCTCCTCACAGATCTCTTGCATAGAGGCTCCAGAAAGGAGGGCCACCGAGGAGGCCATGCTCCTGGTGGAATGGGCCCTCACGGATATCGGTGAAGGCAAATTGCGTACCTGATAAACCGTGGCAATAGCCTGGACAATCCAGCAGTGTTAATTTTGACAGCAATATATTTTGATTTAGTTTTAGTCATAGTCTTTTGACTAAAATGCCATTTAGTTTTAGTCATATTTTAGTCACCTGAATTGTTTTTAGTTTTAGTCGACTAAATATCATAAGATTTTAGTCGACTAAATCTACAGTAGTTTAGTTTAGTTCAATTTTAATACATTAAGCATTTAAGCATTACATAACCGACTGTCACTTGAACTGACATTTTGACATCATTTTGTTTTTGACATTAAAAATTTGTTTTTGCTCACTATCTGTTAGTTTCAGGGTAGGGTGCACTACAGTATTAATTTCAAATGTGCCAGGGAATTATCCTTTTAGTGCAACTCACGGGGCAACAACCAAAAAGTTGCCACAGTCACGTTAATTTTGTTTCAGAGAAAATAGAACTGATGTTTAGCGCTACAGTGGACATTTCACTTTCAAAGTGTTTCTGGACTGACTAAATATGTGAATTCAAGCAACAAGGATGTCACATTTCATTGATGGAAAACAATGACGTATATGAAGCATTTTTAATTTATGCACATAAAACAAGCAAACAAAGTTTTACAAGTAGAAAAGAATTAGTAGAAATTGAAAAAGTGTATTCCCAAGCACATCTCCATGATGGATGGATGGTTGGTTAAGTTATAAGTAAATTCCTTGAAATGTTTTAAAATGAAAGAAAATAAAGCTGAAAAAGCAGTTTTTCCTGCTAAAAAGCTGTTTTTTTTTATATAGATAATATTCTTTCCTCGTGAAATCTCGAACTACTAAACATCGAAACAAATAGAAACATGTTGATAATATTAAAATGTTCAATGTTTTACATAAAAGGTCCTGTAATGTTTCACATTCTCTCTTTTTTTGCAGACCTTACACCACATAAAGACAAATGTTAATATGACAATTAATGTCTTGTTTTGGTGACTGAACAGGGTTACTTTGAAAGACTTTTCCAGAATAGACTCATCTATAAAAGCTACACTGACATATGCGTCATGAAAAGTGTATTGTACAACAAAAACACAGAGATTGCCACCACTGCTAAGCGCTCGACTAACAAGTGCCCCTATTCTGAGAAATAGATGATTTTTCAAAGACCTTGGTATTTACATATGGATAGTGTGTTGCAAAACTCTATTTGAGGGCAGGCAGGTGCACTGGAGACCACTGTAGGTCCTCAGTGAGGCACAGGGGCTCATGATTCGGCACAGGAGACAAAGCAGTCCGAGAAGGCTCCACCCATTTAGGACACAGGCCCCACCCACAAAACACTGGAATGCAACCAACCATGCAAAAAGCAACGATAAAGAAAAACACATTAGATGAAGAATCATGCAAATTGTCCATGTGCCATTTCTACAGCGAGAGTTTATCGGCGTCACGGTTGAGTCAAAACGTCTGCTTTTTTTGTTCATCATTGTTCAATTTCATTTAGTGATGTCCACACAACTGGAGAGCATGATGTCCTTGTTAACTCTGAAAATGGTTCTGTACAGCTTTATTGGCATTTGATGATAAAATGGTCCCACTTAAAATGTCTTTTTATTTATCCGGGCAAGCAACCCACAAAGAAAAATAAAATCACTAGGTGCTGAAGTTGATGTGGCGAAGATGACTGGAATCACAGATCCATTTTTAAAAGTCGTCATATGTGTTGACGTCAGTGAAGTATGCGTTGGTATATGTTTTTCCTGCTAGCTGAGGGTTGAAATACTTATTTCTTTCCTCCAGGATCAAGTTATTCTTATTGAAAGCCTGCGGATGAGAGAAAAGGGTGTTTTTAGAAACGCATAACAGAACAGAAATGTAAAATACTTTTTTTTTTTGCATCATGGATGAAAAGTCAGACTGTATTGGGTTGTGGATCTAGGCAAAGAAGAAATCAAATCACAAATCACTTGAAAAATTCAACAAAAATCTTGCTTTGAGACTGAATGATGGTCAAATCATGAAGAGGGTTTAGCAAAAGACTGATCCACTTGGCTGACTATATATTACTAACTTAAAATATCGGCCAAGGAAGTTAGTATCATTCACAGAAACATAAAAAAGAGCAGTCAAAACGTCACAGCATCAAGACAACATGGCTTTTTATTCAAAACCAGAAATTAATTTTTGCTGTTTCTGCCACCCATATGCTCAACATTGTAGCTTTGTATCAAAAGAAGCCAATTTTTAATAAAATAGTTTTTATTATACAAGTAATTAAAAATGACTGAAAAATGTTTTAATGAATGACAGAAAAATGACTTAAGCTGACAAGGTTTATATATTAAAAGGTTAAATATAAAATATAAACAAATTAATAAGATGGTTATTTTAAAATGTGTTTCAATTGTTTATCATTTATAGTCTTTTTTAAATTGATAAATGAAATAAAGAAAAACAAGGCCTATAAATATTAAAAGGTAAATTTGAAACATAAATATTAAAAATATATAAATAAGATGTTTGTTTTAAAATGCTTAATAAAATAAACTGCAAAAAGATATTTAAAGATAATGATGAAAATATATTTATTCAGTTCAGTCTTTTGTAAAACGGCAACGTCTCCTACATAATTAGAAGAACAATTAAAAGCAAATGTTACAAAGCTGTAAGCTAAAACTGAGCTCAGCGGGGTGGCAATAACAAGCAAGCAAAATAATAATTTAGAAGAAAAGACTAATCTGATTCACAAGGTAGAGAATAAAAGAGATGGAGGGAAAAACGCATGCAACAAAATGGTAGTAGACAGCCACAATCACGACACGACACCAAAATTACACTGCCTTCTCACAAGCCTGAGTATCTGCTTTGTGGGATGATGGGAAATGCTGGTGACATATGCAGACAGAACGAATGGGCGAGCACACCTGCCACGTACACGAGGGTCAGGGGAAGGAGAAGGGATTCGCGAGAGGTCTGAGAGTCAGAGGAGAGGATGGTAATGCCGGTCAAGAGTTAGTAGAAAATCTCCAGGCCTCGCGCTACACCAGTGTTAGAAGACAAAGGCTGGCAAATGTGGTGCTCGTCCAAAGGCAAGAGAACGGAAACATCAGGCTGAAAAGAGGAATGGATCACAATCATCCTCAGGGCAGCAGGAGATGGAAAGAAGGCCTGCACTGCTGTTTATGGTCTTTTTGTGAAGCTATCATTAAAGTCAACATGAAACAGCCCTCGCAACCCATTTTACTTCCTTAATGTGAAAGATAGCGATTAACCATGTGGGAGTTGATTTTATCCATCGTGTTGTTTCATACCAATGGTCAATTGTGGCAGGCTAGCTCCTAAAACACCAAAACTACAACTTTTAAGGAGGGTTTTTGACCGGGACGTAGAGGTTTAATGTCAAGCTCACTCTTAAAAGCGTCTTGGCATTGGTAAATTCATTGCTTGCTATAACTGTATAACCTTTTATAACCTACAAAAGGATAGCTCATCCAAAATGTTGTCATCATTTACTTTCTCATTTCTCATCCATCCATTGAAAGTTCACACAACCAAAACTTCTTATACATCAAAAAGTAATCCATATGATTATGTAATTTATCTCTTAAGAAGACTTCAATTCTTTTTGACGTGTGAAAGTTTTGGTTGTGTGGACTTTCAATGGATGGACAAAAATTATTTGAGAAAAAATGAAGATGAATAAAAGACTTATGGGTTTGTCATGCACTGTAAACCCTAATGCTCAAAACAATCAATTGGTTTGATTCAAATAATTTTTATGAGTATTTAGAACTTAATTTTTTCTTTTGAGTTCTCAAAACTGACACATTTTAAGTAATCTGAATTGTTTAATTATTTTGAGTTTAATTGTTTTTTTTCATTTAGACTAACTTAAATGTAACCAAAACTGGGCTGGGATTTCCATTTCCCAACATGCTTTGCCATGACCCTCGAAAAGGGACAGTAAATGCCCAAACTAAGTGTTATATTATGTTTTTTTGTAGGACTGCACAATTTATCGAAATCGAACCGCAATCGCGATTTGGCTTATGTGCGATTATGAAAGCGCAAAGGCTGCGATTTTAATGAAATAAAAATGAAGAGCGGTTCTGTGATCAGTAGTAAACTCTGCTCCGTCTGAAAGACTACGAGTTTGAGTCGCTTATAACGTGCGTTTGAAAAAACAACACACGTCAAACATCTTCATAAACCTGTTGTCCAACAAAATGCGTTTAATAACAGGTTTTAACTCACTTCATATCGTCAGTCGAGCTGATGTGGCTGAATATTTTATTATTATTATGAAAATACCCGAGAAGACTTGAAGAACCATATCTTGTCGCAGAAGTATTATCATGTTTAATCAGTCAAAGCGTTTCTATCTTCGTTTTATTTAGCTTACAGCGTGAGCTTCAAATAGGGAGTGGAAACTGTGGAGTTTCTGCTCGAGGGCGCCCTCTGGCTTCCAGTATGAATTAAACTTTTGGCTAGAAAATAAGAAAAATAATACTTCTAAATAAATGTATATGACAATCCATATGTTTTTCTTCAATGTACAGGAGTTTTAATCCCCACAGTGGATGCATAAGAGGCTCATATTTCATATTAAATACATTGACTTTAAGAAATTTATATTACAGTTCATTTTTTTACAATAAATCCTTAGACCTTTCTAATGATTTTTTAGTCATAGGCTGTCTGCATACTAACAGGTAACCCATAATTTCTTTTGTAAAATAAGTTTTCTGTCAAATATAAATATTATTATTATTATTCGGTTATATTTATTCTTAAATGCTATTTAAATTTTTTAGTTAATTAAAGTTATTGTAATAGTAATATTTCTTATTTTTATTTAGCAATAATAATAATAAATAATAATCAATTATTATTAGCCATATTAATACATAAACACAAAATGTTATATACACAGTTTTCATTTGTAAAAATAAAATAAAAATAATAATCGCGTTTTAAATCGCAATTTTATCCAGAATAATCGCAATTAGATATTTTCCCCAAATCGTGCAGCCCTATTGTTTTGTTCAAGATTAACGCTAAGTGGGAGATTTAGTAGAGTTTAACCCCTAGGAGTCTGAGCTGTTTTGGGGCCCTTTAGGAGTTGACATGCTCTGACATTTGTGCATTTTTACATAAACACAGAATATTTGTTTTCATTTTGATTTACATGCTTTAAAACCTGACATTTCAACGTTTCTTTAGACATATGTCTCATGTTTGTGAGACAAGTATTCACTAAGCTACAGGTCATTTTCTGAATAGAATCAGATTAGACATCATTGAGAGAGAGGCTGAAGATCGCGAATCATGTTTGTTTCCCTTATTTTGCAAAAAGCACAACAATTTGTTTTTATTGTGACTGTACACCAAAAAAATAGAAACTTAACAGAATATAATGATGTATAACACTTGATAAATGATAAAAAAGTTATTTGAGTCTCTTTAGCACTTATAAGAAAAAAAGAGAGCAGATCGTGCCGGCGCAACCGCTGACTTGAGGGGGTTAATGTCTTGTTATGCTAGATTAGAAGAGTTTCTGTTCTGTTTTTGTAGGGTTTCCATCATGGTGACGAGTGGAGTATGAGCTTAGTTGGAGAACAGATATATGTTAAATGTATTAAATTGCTGTCCTCATTCAGCAACTGCTAATGCTACCAAAGCATTGTGTAACCAATTAGCAAGTTAATATTTTTTGAATAAGTTTCCACTACTAAAAAATGTATATTACATGATATTTTTAAGTTAAATGTATGAATTGGTTTACTCAAATATTTCAAGTTTAGAATTTCCTAACGTAAAAATTGAGGCAACTGATTGCCTTCATTTTTTTATTGTAAGGTTGAACATGTGACCACAAATAACAAAAAAAAGAAGGAAAATGGGGGGTGGATTGACAACACCAGCACAGCTCCAGGATTCCCACTGCTCCTCCTTGATATATCAACTTCATTTTTGGGGGGAGTTTTGCCAATTTATTCAGGTTTACAGTGTGAGGGTGAGTAAATGATGACAGCATTTTAATTTTGGGGCGAACACTCCCTTATACTTTAGGCAGCTTTAAATTCCTACGTTTCCTACAGCACCAGTCTAAAACAATGTCAAACCAGCTCATTTGGCTATTAGTTAACATTATTTAGTCTAGGTGACTTCATTTTGATGAAATATTCAATATTTTTTTCTTTGGAATAACATATTGATGAATCATGCACTGGAACATGTATTAAGAAAGTAAATATGGGCAATTTCGATGTCATGTTGCCTTTAAGGATCCTGTATGGGAAAATGTATTCCATACTTACAGTAACAAACTGACAGCATTCAGAAGAAGAGAAAAACAATACGACAAGTAAGTTGTGCATGGCAATAATACTGTGTAGCCTTGAAGATTCATTCATTCTTGTCATTAGTAGAGATGAAGCTGAGCTGGCGACTGTCTACAGTCTCTGGACAGTAAAACAAAGAGTCATTTGCTATTACCCTTCTGGGCTCGGGATGTTGTGTAAGTGATGCTATTCTATTGCAGCATCCAGCTGATGAAATATGCAACTTCACAAAAGTGTCTGAACAAGCAATAACTGAAGAGCACTTTTTTGTAATTAGTCATGAGTCTTGTACATTCAAGTCTAATGAAGCCTTAACTGTCCTTCTGACTAAATGTGAAAAATGATGGTGAGTTTTATTTTTGCTGTGCTTATGAAAACTTTATCCATGTGAATCTAAATCTTAAAGTCTATTGCATAATGCATTATGTATTAAAAAAAAACCCTAAATTCAAGAAAAGAGAAAATGATCAGGGTTAAAGTAGCCCACTAACAACAATAACATTCTCAGAAAAGTACTGACATGAGCTGCATATTGGTTTCTGGTTTCATTTGAGACAATCTCACACAAACACTGAGTGTACAAACTTAATCAAAACTTTTCAAATTACTTATGAGAAAGCAGTGTATGAATGTATGAACTGATTTAGACAAGACAGAGTCGCACACGCTCACACACAGACCACATACTGGATCCATCGTCTTAACAACATAAACAACATTTTCGGATAGTATGAGTGAATAACACCCACCTTAATGGCTTCAACTGAGTCGTACTTGTCCAGTTTGTTGATGTGGTTGGTGATGCTGGTGTTGAGGGGGGCGGCAGAGATGGGATGGATGACCGTGGCATCATGGGACTGCTGCTGGTATCTCTGACAGTAAGTGTAAACCAGTAGGGTCACTAGACAGCCGAGTATGGAGCTGCTCAGGCCCACAGCGATCATGTGGAACACATTGAAGTCTGGCAAGAGAGGCAAAACAACTAAATTATCTGATGGAAGCATTGTTCCTAAAGCCAGTAGATATAAATAATCCATTACCTGAGCCAATTAAACATTATAGTATTTTACAGGCAGTATTGCTGTTGCCTTGAATCTGCATGAACAGCCAATTAAAAATGTACTATGAAAAACCATTCCAAATGCGCATTTGTTTAATGGCTCCCCAAAAAGCATTGAGGCACATTGTCTCTGCAATCTACATCCGTTTTGATTATGTCGTTCTCTGGATTACTGAATTCTGATTGGTCAGCTGGGACAGTGAGCAGTCAGATGTGTTTGTATCATGTTTCACTGCTGTTCATGGAAACATCAATGCTACTTTCATCTCTGTTATATCACTCAGCGATCTTACTCTCTTGCCCTGTTTACACCTGGTATTAAGATGCGTTTTGGTTGATCGCATCACAAGTTGATGAGGGAGACACTCATTTACACCGGGTGTTTGTGCACTTTCGATCATTTCTGTCCTGATTTCTTTGAGGGGAGGGTCTATGGCCAGGTAAATGTGTGGGCTTTTTCAGATCTTTCGATCGAATCGACAAAATAAGCTTGCACAATTTACAGCTTTCAAGGCTGCAAGACCATGCTGAATGCTGTGTGTGTGTTAGAAATCAGGAATGGTGAGAGAACATTGTGCTTGGTAAATTTTTCGTCTTCAAACCAAACTCAAACAAAAGCAGATGGTCTTTTCTGTCTGTTCAAACACATTCAACCACATGAGCGAAACTCACTATGAAAGCATATCCGGTTGAATGCGCTTTCGACTACATCTGGAAGTGGTCGAAAGTGGACAAGCTCAAAACATTTAGACCCCGTTTACACCTGTATTTAACATTGTCCATTCGGAGATCCGATCGACCAGAATGCATCTTAATACCAGGTGTAAACAGGGCCTCTGTTATACTGTTATATTACCTTGGAGGACTTCATTTTAATATACAATACCATTCACTATGTTTTTGAAAGAAGTCTCTTATGCTCACCAAGGCTGCATTTATTTGACAGTAAAAACAGTAATATTGTGAAATATTATTACAATAAAAAACTATTTGAATACATTTTAAAATGTCATTTATTATCAAAATATAATATCAATATAATCAAAGTCTTCAGTGTCACGTGATCCTTCAGAAATCATTCTAATATGTTGATGTTGAAAAGTTGGAAATATTTTTGATATTTATGTATATATTTTAAATGCTGAAAGTTCAAAAGAACAGCATTTATTTGAAATAGCAAACTTTTGTAAGATTATAACTGTCTTAACATTGACTTTTGATAAATTTAATGCATCCTTACTGAAAAAGAAATCCACAAAAAACATGGCTTTTTATTAGATAATAGATAATAATAACAACTTTAACTTGAATCAATATTTCAAGTCCATGTATTTATTTATTTGGCAAGTAGGCGTGTACTAAATGGGATAATGTACAGTCAAACCCAGCAGATTGACATAAGGCTGCGTTTAATAGCGTTCACTTCTTTGCAACATTATAAATGTTTTAACATTCACTTTTAATCAATTTAATGCATCCCTGCTGAAAAAGAAAAAGAAATCAATAAAAAACATGGCTTTTTATTAGCAGAAGCTTTCAGTTGATCTAAGTAAAGCTTGGTGGGGTAAGTGTTATTTCAAAAATGCTTTATAAAAGTGTCTCGGGCCGAGGACCAAAACAAATTTGTAGCAAATCAGCAGTAAGGGGCATGCCTATGAATGATGGTGCGAAGAGAGCGCTCAGTGCACGTCATTATTCAAAATACACGACACAGGACGGACATTAGTCGAGCGACGACAGAAAGAGAGAGATTGCAGATAAAAAAACACATGTGGAAAATGTCTATGAAACAAAAGAAGGCTTACGATCAGGCAATAAGTATCAGCTTTTCAGCGCTGGAGAGAACTCAATGAGCGCTAAGGCCTGCAATCGGACGCCGAGGTTGCTTTATTTCTTCTCGATAGGTGAGTAACATTGGTTTTGTTTTGTTTCACAGAACTAATATATGCTAGCTTTTGCTTGAATATGCTCATGTGTCATGTTCCCTTGTTTGTCCATTTGCAATCGTTTCGTTGTTCACTTCAGCGATGATAAAGAACCATTCATTTCCACATTGTATAAGCCTGGAGCGTCTTAACCTCCTTACTGTCGGTTTCAAGTGTCAGCTCCCAAAGTGTGTCCGAAAAGTAAGATAATAAACTCCTAATATATGTTTGTTTCCTTTGGTTCCTCTTTTCGTGATCGATATAACCCTCTAATCTTGTCATAATTGTTATATGTTCATTAGTTGGTCTGTCGTGCTCATGCTATCGAGTTGTTCATGTGTGGGGCGGAGCTATCAAAATAGGGGCGAGACCCTTTTGGGGGAGGGGCGTGTTTGTTTTGGTGATTTGAAATATCAACATCGGTTACCAGAAAGCACTTACCCCACCTTTAAGCTAAGATAATAACTTTAACTTGAATCAATATTTCATGTCCATGTATTTATTTATTTATTTGGCAAGTAGGCGTGTACTAAATGGGATAATCTAACCCCAGCTGATTGATATAAGGCTGCTTGCACACTACTTATGATTCTGCATACACTGCTTACCTCCACACCATCTTTCCTCCTGACTTGAACGTGCAACAGACGTTTCTGAGGAAAAAGGGAAAAATAAAATCAAGGGAGGAACAGGGAAATTAATCCGTCAGGCTGATAAATGAGATCTTTAGAAGTTTCAGAACATTATAGCAAGCAAATTTCAAACTCAAACTATTATTACAAAATTCAAAGAGCTAAATAAAGCACCTGCGACGCATTTTTATGATCAGTAATGGAAGTAAATGAGGTATAAAACTTTTCTAATGAGCTGTAATGGAATGTTACTCTGTGAAAGATAAGGGCTCTGCAGGGCAGACAATATTTACATAAGATTTAAGGAATAGTCTTAAAAATTCACTCGCTGTGCTACACTGTAATAACTCCCCTGACGATCATATGTTTAGCTATTTCCATCTCTACAAAATGGTTGATCACATAACTAATTTTCAAGATGCTTATCATCAGAGCAGGAAGTACAGTTATTAAGATACGATCTTCCTACTTTCAATTAGCTACCTCATGTTTGAGTTTGTAAAACTGGTTGTTAGATGTAGCAGAAGTATCACAGGTATTGAGTGTATGAATGCAAATGCTACATGAAACATATCACTGTAATGCATTTGTTCGATCGTGCCACTTAGACAAGGAAGAGGATGAGAGGCTAATTATCCCTGCACTGCAGAAATCAATGGTTTGGTGTGTCTCGCATTACTTCTTGTCAATAAGGGAAGATCCTTGTTTGTCAAGGGGTCGATATGGCAAGTGTTTGGGTGTGTATATATGTGTGTGTGTGTGTGTTTGTGTGCCCACCTGGGATGAAGTTGGAGATGGGCAGACAGGCACGTGTTTCACTGCTGTTGCCAGAGCACTGGTTGCCGGTAGGAAACAGGACGTCACAGTGCCGCAGGCGAACTTGAGACCCTGATGAGTCACAGGGGGACCATTCGGACCAATCAGACCAGCTCTCTGTACATGATGACAACAAATCCAAATCAGACGCAAAGTTATGTAGAGCGGAGGAAATGTGAAGTTTACAGGTAAAAGGCAAAGTGATTCTGATTAAAAATAAAGAAAACAACTCAAAACTCAACAAGAAAGAAATAAAACTGACTGTATCAGAAGCCATTTGTGTTGTCTGTCTCTTCCCCCTCCACTTCACAGCTTACCATGCAATTTTTTAAAAATGTATTTCTTTTTAGAATTCTTCAAAACTGCGGTGAGAACCGGTGCTGTAAAAGAGGGTTTTATGAGCCCTTAAACCAGCACAAGATGGTTTAAGATGGTCTAGCTGCTCTTCCAGACTGGCCAAGCTGGTCTTTAGCTGGTCTAGCTGATTGGTCAGCTAGTCTCTCAACCTGGCAACATCCCAAAATCCTTCTAAAGGCCTGTTCACACCGGGACGATTTTCACACACGTTTATCACCGATGTTTAACGCCTCATGACTAAACAAAGGGCGCCAATGTGAGTGTGCACACCGATGCGCAAAACGCCAGGCGTAAAAGCTTTATTTAAAAAAAAAAAACGCTTCGGGTTTGTTTTTTGTATTTTGACGCGGCGCGTTAAAAACTGGCCGACTAATGAGATCCGTGCTTTTGTTCACGTGCCTGGAGCCGCTGAAGTGACAGTAAAACACGACTTGGTGGCGCTCAAGCACAAAACGGTCTTGCCGAGCACACATTTATACGACGAAGAAGTAGTAAGTAGACAAAGAAGAAGATGAGCTGCTAATGCTGCATGCAAATTTACCCTTTTTAGTAAATTTGGCCCCAGACCTGCTTGGCACAATAGACTCTAGCAAGAAAGACTTGAAATTGTGTTATATGGTTATCGTACAAGGGAACGGCTTGACTATTTGGCCTCTTAGCTAATTTAAACCAAACTCTACAATGGAACATAAAAAGGTTGAAATTCAGTTTAGGAGAACTTCCACACAGGGTCTTCTGATTAGCATTCCCCTCACTTATCCCGTCCCCGTCTCCCGACTGTACTGTACAGCTACACGCGAGTGTGTAATGAATGGTGTGACAGATAGACCTGAACGCAGCTAATAAAAGGTCACTCCGTAACCTCACTACACTTCTGGCTAATGGATGGACTGACATTTGAATACAAGCTCTCTTCTCCCATTCACCTTTCCGTGGATCAATGTGCAAGGTTTGACTCTGTCATCAATCGCCTTATCTTGCCCTCCTCTACTGCACTCCCTGCTGCGAGCTTATGCATATTATCTTTGTATCGCAAGCTCGGCTTTACCATTTGCTTTTCTATGATGTGTGACATTTTGATTTCCTCTTCTTTCATTCCCCCACGGGCCGCTTTAGACACGAGACACGAAGAAAGGAAAGCAGGTACAAGACAAAGGCTTCCTATCCAAAAAAAAGTCATGTAATTTCCTGTTTGTGTGAGTTAGTGTGTGCGTGAGTTCACATAGGTTGAGTTCATGCACGTGATAAAGCGAGTGTGTGTACCAGGGCAGGGTTGGATGTTACAGAGGGCCTCTTCAGTATGCAAACCAAGGCAGATGTCACCTCCGTAGGCAGGTGGAGGGTTGTTACAGGTGCGTGTGCGCATGTAGTGGCCTCCTCCGCATGTCACTGAGCATTTAGACCAAGGTGACCAGCACGACCAGCTCCCATCCACTGAAAGATAAGGAAAAGAGGACACTCAAATTACTACTGTGCTCGTGTCATGAATAATTTTGGGACTAGCGTCTGACATTTATATTATATTTATTTATGCATTTGGCAGACGCTTTTATCCAAAGCGACTTACAGTGCCCTTATTACAGGGACAATCCCCCTGGAGCAACATGGAGTAAAGTGCCTTGCTCAAGGACACACTGGTGGTGACCGCTGGGATCAAACCAGCAAGCTTCTGCATATCAGGTTCATGGTTTAACCCACTGGACCACCATCTGACATTTCTTTCAGTAAATAGAGAAAATATTTTTTGGAATAAGTTTGAGCTTATTCCAACTATAAATATGTAACAATAGTTCACATCGATAGAGGCGAATGCATTTTTTCCTACCCCTTTTCACACTTTTGTTCAGACAAACATGTTTCATTAAATATAAATGGGACATATAATGGAAAACATGATTTAAAATAAATAAAATAATAAAATTAAATAGCTAAATTGAAAATGTACACACTCCCATAACACAATGAAAAATGATCTGAAAAACCAAGCCATTCAGAGAGCATCACATTTGTAATATCAGCACCCATTCAATATTCAGCAATTTAGTGGGATTGTTACTCAGTTCACATTTGAAGAGGTTTACCAATCATAGCATAGCTCATTTATATAAAAACTATGTTAAAAGACCACTGGCCTGTTAAAATGCAATAAATGGGTAGAAAATAGTCAGGCAGAAATAGCCTAAGCTGTTTGGATGCTAGGCAGGGTTGTTGGCATTTTTCTGCTGGCCAGGCTGGGAGACCATCTTAAACCAGCTAAGACCAGACAGTCATCCTAGGCTGGTTTTTGCTGTCCCAGAAGCATTATGACTGTTTTTAATTATGAAAAAATTACTATAAGTGAATATGCTTTGTGCCAAGTGTGAAGTTTGGTGGAGGGGGATTATGGTGTGGGGTTGTTTTTCAGGGGCTGGGCTTGGCCCCTTAGTTCCAGTAAAAGGAACTCTTAATGCTTCAGCATACCAAGACATTTTGGACAATTTCATGCTCCCAACTTTGTGGAAACCATTCGGGGATGGCCCCTTCCTGTTCCAACATGACTGCCCACCAGTGCACAAAGCAAAGTCCATAAATACATGGATGAGCGAGTTTGGTGTAGAGGAAATTGACTGGCCTGCACATATTCCTGACCGCAACCCGATAAAACACCTTTGGGATGAACATCAGTGTCTGACCTCACAAATGCGCTTCAAGAACAATGGTCAAAAATGTCCATAAACACACTCCTAAACCTTGTGGAAAGCCTTCCCAGAAGAGTTGGAGCTGTTATAGCTGCAAAGGGCAGGCCAACTCCATATTAAACCCTACGGATTAAGAATGGGATGTCATTAAAGATCATGTGCATGCATAGCCAGGCGTCCTAAAACCTTTGGAAATATAGTGTAGATCCAGGACATTTATGCATCTAATACCTCAATATGAATGAATGACATTACATGTTACCTCTAATACAATCACTACAATGAAATCATCCAGTGTCAAAACAAGCTAAATACTTCTGTGCTTGTGTCATCAATAATTTTGGGACTAGCGTCTGACATTTCTTTCAGTAAATAGTGAAAATATTTTTCTGAATAATTCTGAAGTGTGATTGCAACTATAAATGTGCAATGACAGTTCATATTGATAGCTCATATTGAAGTGTCTGTTTATATAACATCCATTTATGGAAAATGATCTGTGAAAACAAGTCATTCAGAAAGCATCACATTTGTAATATCAGAACTATTATGAACTATTATGCTTAAGATATCAGAACCTATTTGATATTCAGAAATTTGGTGGGGCTTTACTCATGTCACATTTGAAGTAGTTTGGAAACCATAGCATAGCTCATTTACATATGAAACTCTTGAAAAGAACACCGGCCTCTTGAAAGAGTGGGAGAGGATAAAAATAGTGATATAAAACAATTCCCTACTGGAAAAAAGGCTGGGAGATCATCTTAAACCAGCTAAGACCAGACAGTCATCTTAGGCTGTTTTTAGCTGTTATGCTCTGCAGGGTTTTTGATCATGAATCAATGCTTTTAAGTGGACTTTAAACCCTTTCATTGAAATATATCCAGGACATTTATGCATCTAGTACCCCAATATGAATGAACGACATCCCTAACATCCCATATAACACCCTAGTTATCTCTGATACAATCACTACAATGAAATCATCTAGTGTCAAAACAAGCTAAATCCAGATGCGGAGACTGCTAAGAATTGGATGAAAAGAGAATCAGCTGTTCACACAATCTGCTCCGGAGCCCTGCCTTTCCCTCGCGCTCTCACACTGACCCCTGCTCTAATTAATGAGGCTAAACGAACCATCAATTCACTCCCTCCCCTCTTCAGCGAGTGCCAAGCTCAGGGTCATCAACCTCGACAACTGGGGGAACAGAGAACAACTCACAAAACACTATGACTGCCTTAGCACTAATTAAAGGAAAACAAGCATATACTGAGTCTCATTTTCCATTAGCATTAGCTCTGACAGGTTTGTAGAAGAGGGGTGAGAGCTTATGTCACTGACATAAACGGCTATGTTTAGTATGGAATATTAGCTTACTGATTACATTATACTTCACAGTATAATGTCTAGTACTATTAAAAAAACTGAATGCTACATGGTATACAGTATAAGCAACAAATCCAATTTTGTATTAAAATTCCTTAAAGGGATAGTTCACCCTAAAAATGAAAATTCTGTCATCATTTACTCACCCTCATGTCGTTTTTAACCCATAAAATTAGTCTGTGAAACACAAATAAAGATATTTTTGATTAAACCTGAGAGGTTTCTCTACCTCCATTGAAAGTCATGGTAATCTAAAAGGCATCGTAAAATGAATCTATATGAATCGAGTGGTTTAATCCAAGTCTTGTGGAGAGACGATCACTTTATATGATGCACAGATTCAATTTAGGCTTGTTTTCACATATAAACACACGTACACAAGCTCATGCGTGCATTACATTGCTGTAAGAGCAAACCTCATTGGTTCTCGTGAATCATGTATGCATGTTTGAGTTTCTGTTTTTACAATGTGTGATGTGCTCTATGTATGTGTGTCAATCATTGTATCCTGTCTCGGTTCATATGGATTTTAAGATGCCTTGAAAGGTTTGTTTAGCTGGACCTTTAATGAATGGACAGAAAAATCTCAGGTTTACAAATATCTTAAGAATTTTCCAGCTTTCTGTGTTCTACGGTAGGGGGCACAATGACATCTTCTGAAAGAATCTCCTGATCAAAACACAGGTTAAAAAGAGATAGAAACAAGTGATAGCATGATGCATCATCAACATTAAACAGCATATAAATCAAAACTGCCTAATGTTACCTAATGAAATTTCGACTCAAGAAGTGCTATAGGACTGTGCAAGCTTTGGGGATGTTGATGGACTCGATCTACTCCATCTGTGTTTTGATCATTGTTCTGAATCCAATCTGGATGTACAAAAACGTGCTTTTCTCAGCTTTTTGCTCAAACTGTTGCTTTTTTATGAAACATCCCCACATTCAAGTGTTGACAAACAAAGAATGTATGAAGCCAGAATAAAACTTTTTGAAAAAAATGCAAGTTGCATGTTCAGATATTCAGATATAACAAAATATGAATTAAACTTTTGTGAAAATGATCAAAAATGCTGGTGCTGGCTGGCAACTTTTTTCAAGTCTTATGGGTTATGGGTTTGGAACGACATGAAGGTGAGTAAATGATAATTTACTTTATCATGGGTAAAACTCTCCCTTTTTGGCAGTCCAATCCAACGGGTCAAGGTTTGGCTGGTTAGCATGCATCTTTCTACACTGAAAGTCATAAAAAATTAGACAAAATAGATTTTTGAAAGTAACATTAGGGGGGTATCGCAATATACCGGTATTGGCAATAACCATGATATTTAAAAACTGATATCATGTTTATACTACACATATGATAATATTATAAATATTTCATAAAATGAGAAAAAGAAGACAATTGCAGTGTGTAACTTATATGTCAGAGGAACGCAAGACACTCCTCCCACACATATAAAATAAAAAAAAGCTTGCCAGTGTTGGAGATTTTTGGATTTGGCACGTTTTTTCTGGATGCTTTTGTACAGCTATGGTTACAAACTCTCTCTCCGCCTCCCTGTACTCATACTTAAGTGTGATTCATTGGCAAAAAAAAAAGAAAACACAAAATACAGTTAAAGATGATTTTAACTGATATCTTTATTTTTTATTTTATTTAAATAGATATTGCTATAATATTGTTATTATAAATGAAAAGGTCAAACTAACTTTTTCTTGTCTGTTGCCTTTTGATGTCTCAGGATAGTTGAAGGTTTTATGACTCACTGTATTTCACATATTTGGTAAAACAATTGAAAAATGAACTTTTTTTTAAAGGTATAAGTAAACCAAATATTGCATGTTACCATCTGTTATAACTTCTCTATCGCGAAAAATAATAAATCAGCTCATGTCGGCCACCGTGTGACTGATCATCTCATTTCACCTTTGTGGCCTGCGACAAGAACAGATTCATTCGTTTCATAGCCGCAACCACAAGACCTCTCTCTACCTCTCTCAAAACAAAATAATGCATTTCAAAGGTCTGACTTTGAACGTGTAAAGATTTAGCTAGGCAGAAGGAACCAATAAAAGGCACACAGGGAGAATACTGGTCACAGATGAGCTCCGGTTCAAAGACGCTTATGGAGGTGTAGAGCAATTTGATGTGTTCTTTTCCAAACTTCCTGCTGGGATACGCTTGATGAAAGTCATCTGTATTATTCTGTCATCGTCTGTACAAAGGAGCTATTGAATCTAAGCTCTACTAAGACGTTTCATTGGAAGTAGACAAGAACTGAATTAACTTAGTGAAGTGCAGAGCACAGTTACTGATCAACAGTGCGCTCAGATAGCTTGCTGTACAATTTGTTTTCTGCCAATTTTATGAAATTTTAGCAGCCATTCCTGATATGTTGGCAATTACTCCTGTAGAGAAAACACATCAATAAGGCTAATCAGGTCTTAAAACCTCTGGAGATCTTTGTTAATGAAGCAGCCCCACTGGTCTTGCTACTGTCACTTTACAGGAAATATGTGATTTCCTGTTAGAAAACAGCTGCTGTAAAATTAAGACTGGGGAGCGATTAGATTTCCAGCATATCATGAAGAGAGACTGCAAGACTCTATAAACTACAGTATGCCCTGCTTTGATGGTTCGGGGTGACATTCATTTTCAAAAACAGGTTATTGATTAATTAGGATCGCAAAACAAATTCTGCATTTCCTGATTGTGTCTTGCTCACTGTTAGGTGCCATAAAATACCCAAGAAGCACATTTCCATTTAGACAGCATATTTCCATCACACATAACGATGAGCACTCATTTAATTAGAGCGCTTTTCCCCTCCTTCAACTTTAGAGAGGGTGTACACCATTGTCACAAGCCTTTTAATGACTGAATCCTGCCTTCCCGTCGCTGCCAGTGTAATTAGCCTGAAATGTGATTACACACAACGATGCCACAGAGATTTTTCTCCATTTCCGCCAGCAAATTGGGGTCCTCGCACCTTAAAACAGAAATATTGTCCTCCATGCGTACAAACACTGCACGAGAAAGTGGGTTATATCTTTCCTTTATTGTTATATGTGTGAAATTCTTCTTTATTCCCTGCACACCAGAAACAGACTGAAGGGGGATGGTTTGCATGATTGTCTGTACATTCTTAAAAATAAATGTTCCAAAAAGAGTTTTGGTAGCGTAGTGGGGGGTCCTTTTTTAAAATATATATTAAAAAAATCTCTACTATAAACAATGTTTTGTGCAATGGAAAGATTGCATGGATGTTGCTCCCATGAGAGGGCGTGGTGTTCGCATTCTCAACTATGTCGACGACTGGCTGATCCTTGCCCAGTCGCGGGAGCAGTTGTGCGAACACAGGGACATGGTGCTCAGTCACCTCAGCCAGTTGGGGCTTCGGGTCAAATGGGAGAAGAGCAAACTTTGTCCCACACAGAGGATTCTCTTTTCTCGGTATGGAGATAGACTCGGTCGCCATGACAGCGCGCCTCACCGAAGAGCGCGTCCAGTCAGTGTTGAACTGCTTGAATTCGTTCAAAGGCAGGACAGCGGCACCACTGAAACACTTTCAGAGGCTCCTGGGGCATATGGCATCCGCAGCCACAGTAACGCCGTTGGGATTGCTTCGTATGAGACCGCTTCAACGGTGGCTACATGACGAGTCCCGAGATGGGCGTGGCACATCGGAACCCTCCGCGTCCAAGTGACTCTGAGGTGCCGCCGTCCGACCCTAGGTCTAACACTCGTATGCATTGGTGGAACGGGTGTTAGGCTGGGTTCCATATGTTGTGACCCACACGGCGGTCCCATGTGTGTATTCTTCCATGGTACGGCGAGCCTGTGTCTTTCCCTCCAGTAAGGTGTTGTCCCCCACCGCTAACGGCCGGGGCCTCTGGGACTTCCGTATGTTGTACTGCCCAAGGCCAGTCCGTGTATTCTCCACATGGTAACTCCCTCTGGGCATGATGTGGCTTCCGCAGCGGCCTTCACGGGCACGCTTTCCCAGCGTTATCCAATAAAGTCAGCTGAATGGGTCTTGCGGAACAGCAGCTTTTTTGACTCTCCCTGCGTGAATTTCCCTCCCCGCTAACAGACGGGGTCTGAGGGGCTCATCGCTGGGCGCTGGAAGTGGTAGTAACTATGGCGTTTTCCAAAGGGATCCTAATTCGTCTGTGACGTCCGACGTACGTCGAACGTGACCAACTGAAAGGGAACGTCTTGGTTACGTATGGTAACCCTCGTTCCCTGAAGGAGGGAACGGAGACGTACGTCCCGTCGCCACAGTTGCTGTACCATCACTGCATGGCCGAGTCACTAAGTTCGGCTCCTCAGTGAAAAACAGCGTGCATTCGCTCTCGCTTCCTGTTTATACCCGCATCGCGGGGCGGAGCGCGAGATGCAAATCTCGCACGCCAATGTTCATTGGCCGGTTCTATATAGCTCGAAGCTGATAGGGTCTCCCAGAAGTGATCACAATTCGTCGGTGACGTCCAACGTACGTCTCCGTTCCCTCCTTCAGGGAACGAGGGTTACCATACGTAACCGAGACGTTTTCTGTCTGCGGTAACTATGAGTGAAACATCACTTCATCATTGTGCATTAGACATTGCCACCTTGTGGAATAAAGTTGAATTGCACTTATTCAGTCATCAAAGATTCAATTATTGTTGTGCAAAAAAAATATATTTACACTGTTACACACCTCGGGTCGTTAGTGACCCTATACAATTTTTACAAGAAAATAATAGGAAAACCGCCATTCTTTTATAATTATTATTTTTTTTTCTTGTTATATTGTTTATAATGAATTGATTGAGGAACACTAAGAAAGTTGATGTCTAACTTTAAAAAAATTTTATGAGGAGGAGGCTAGTGAATGATGTCCCGGGTCACTAAAGACCTGTATGCATTTAAGGGTTAAAATATATTAAAATAGAAACACTTTGTTTTTAAATTGTAATAATATTTCACAATATTAATGATTTACTGTATTTTGGGAACATAAGAAAAAAAAAACCTTACTGACCCTAAACATTTGAATGGTAGTTTCTTAGTGATTTTTAGTTATCAATTCAATTATATGACATTTATAAATATCATTTAATTTCACTGTGACAGTGACAACTCCATTGCCTGGAGCAGCTGTGTAAGTCACACAAATATGAATGGAAAAAACTTGGAAATGGTGAATATATGAGGACTTAGGGAAACAGTATGAAACAAACCTGGACATGGTGTAGTATTGCACTCCTGAAACTCCTGGGCAGGCCCGAGGCAGGTGATTCCTCCATATTTGGGTTTGGGGTTGGAGCAGGTGCGTTTGCGGTTTCGGACACCTGAGCTGCAGTCCCGACTACACTGGCTCCAAGGGCCCCAGACGGACCAACCTCCATTTACTGTCAATCCTGTGATACGTCCAGTACGCAGCAAATCTCCTAAAACAAGAATAAACACACACAACAAACAGGGCCAGTTAGCATGATTGTCATTAGACATACAGTACAGATGTACTACAGAGTCATTGGAATTTGATGCTCTTAAACCCTGACAGAATTTTTAATTTCAGAATGTTTATTATTTCAACGAATGTAAAACATTTGAATTCATACCACCTAAATTGTATTTCAAAAGATTAGCTCAGAAAGCAAAATAATTCCAACTATTTCATAGTTATCGAAGCCATTCACAACTATTAGATTATTATGCATTTGTGTTAAAGAATATCTATATTCTCATACAGAGTGTTTTTGCAGCAGAGTATCTGTCTGCACTGTGACCTCTGTGTTTGTACCTCTGACCTTGAGGGAGATTCAACTGTGACAGTCCCTCTGAGCCACAGCCATTTATCCATTCTGAGCAGGCAGTAGCAGCGCTACATGGGTCGACCTATAATCTCTCCAGCACCAGAGCACACAGCCCTCTCAAAGGTAATAGACTACTTCATAATCTACTCACAGCTCAAAGCGGGGCGCCCGGCTCTGATGGCTAATGGCAGGGGAACACAGGTGTCAGTGCATGCTAGACCCACAGGTAAACAAACCGCACTGCGTTCAATGACTTTAACCAAGAAATGACGGACTACATTGATTTTTACCAAAGTATAAAGTCATATTGTGGAATTGGATTTTGACTTGCTATGCTCACTGGTTGTTAAGATGCAAAGGAATCAAGACAAATTGGGATTAAATACTTTGAAAAAGTCGGTGGTAAAGCATACACTTTGAACTTTCCTGGCCCATATTCTGTGATGTGTTAGACCAGTGGTTCTCAAATGGGGGTACGCGTACCCCTGGGGGCAGGCCCGGACTGGCTATCGGGAGCACCGGGAGAATTCCCGGTGGCCTGGCGACTAATTTGGTCTGCTGCCAGCCAGCGTTTTTTTTTAATATATTTTTTTAATAATTATAATTATTTTATATTATTGCCTTTACTAAAGTGATAATTTTCGAATTCGTCATTCAATCAAATTATTATTAATAATTAAAATAAATCATGAATCTGTTAGTCTTGATCTGACTGGCAAGGCTACAATTTGACTTTACGCTTCAGCCAAACACGAGCAGCGCCCGACAATGGATAGAAAGCGGCCAGGTCGAGCAGAGAGGGAAACGGAAACGGCAAAGAAAAAGAAAGCTCTCCAAGAAGCAGCAGCGAAACGTTGCAAAACTACTGACCTGTTCAGGGCTTCAAGTGCAGGTCAGTTTCATCTGTAAATACTGTACTTTTTTCTTTGTTAAATTAGTATTGAACTAGCGAATGTTAGCGGTAGCGCCTCTATTACTTACTATCACTTAAAATACTGTAGGCCTATGCTAAAGGAGATTAATATTATTTAGTGTAAAGTTACATTAGTAATTTAGCAGACAAATATTCACAATTATATGGTAGGTACTGGGAGCAGGGAGACAGAAGTGATAGTGCAGACATCAACAAAAAATAATGCAATAACATTTTATTAGGATTTTTCTAAATAGATACAGTCAAAATGAAGTTTATTATTTAATACATGGTAACACTTTACAATAAGGTTGTATTAGTTAACATTAGTAAATGTTGAAATTAACATTAACAAAGATAAATAAATGCTTTATAAGTGCAGTTCATTATTAGTTCATGTTAATGAATGTTGTTAACTAATGAACCTTAGATTATACAGTGTTACCGAATACATTTTTGACATTTAGACTATTTAGAAAATGATGGGTGCGTCTCAATCAGCTCCCTAGTTCAGTAGTAAGGACACTGGTCAGAGAATCAGTCCGTGGGCTGACCACTGAACTAGAGAGCTGATTGAGACGTACCCTATGTCTGCCCATTTGTGAGGTTTAAAACTTTTCCCCCCTTTTTTTAATCAAATGAAGGTGGAGATAATCAACCTATTCAGATTCAGCCAGGCAGGGAGTAGAAACAAAATAAGAAACGTTTTCTTTTTTTTTACATATTGTATGCAATATAGTTTTGCTAAATTTTGGATATTTATTTACATTTTAACATAAAAACAACATTTTGTCTTAAATATAATGCTTTGATTTTTACTAAAATATATGTAGGCTGATGATCCTGGTGGAAGGGAGAGACAGAGAGATATTAGGGAAAATTAAGAAAAAGAAAATGGAAGTGAGGGTACCGTTCAAGATCAAGCCTTTTATTATTTAGGGAAAAAAATAGGGTTGTCCGTGGTTCTAATTTGGATGGGTGTAGGATTTCCCCGCCTGAAATTGTGTCCCAGTCTGGCCCTGCCTGGGGGTACGTGAAGGTACTCCAGGGGGAGATTTTAAAATATAGCCTACGTATATTTAAAAAGTAGCATCCATGCAAAAATCCTTTAAAAATAATGATTTAATAAATATTTCAGGAAAATATAAGTTCATAAAATGAATATTATATTCAGTAGGCTATTCAATTTCATTATCCTAATAACCCAGAGTCTCCCCCATACCAGGATGGTTTGACCCAACCTGTCATATGCTGCCTTGCATCACCTGTCAATCACTTGAATCAACGATAGGGTGACCAGACGTGCCCGTTTCTCGGGGATAGTCCCGGTTTTTAATGTTCTGTCCCTGACTGGAGTTGTCCACGGAAATGTCCCCGTTTTACAGCTCGTTCCAAACAACCCGGCAGATACCCGGCGCCTAACCAACACACAGCAGCTGCTGGTTAAAGGAGCAGTCGTGCAATGATTATTTTCACCAGCAGATGGCGCTGTGAGATACGCTGACTCTACTTGGTCGCGCGTGCATGCCGCTACTACTTCATGAAGAACTTAACCGAGAAGTAGTAACATACTAACTATTCGTTTTTAATTTAAAGTAATATTGTTTGTATGTGCTTTATAACAGAGCCTCAACAGGGTGCAGGATTGTTTTGTCCCCCAAAGTTCCGCAGTCCCAACGCAGTGATTACCACACATCTGAACAAAACAAAACCCCCAAAAAATTACACTTGCAACCAATACATGTGCAGAATACACATACTTTCTGCTTAAAATAATCCTAAAATGCAAAATAACAAGACCAATTAAGGATAGTAAGAATTATTTTCAAGCATAAACGTAACAAAACTTTTGAAGTAAAAAAAGTAATTTATATAGTATAAACTTAAATACAATTATAAAATGTTACTATATTTGTTGAATAGTTTTATTTATCATATTTATGTTTTATTTTTGTAATGTGTTTTTGTTAAGTCATGTTACAATTGAACTGCTTATTTTCAATGGTTAGCTTACCATTAACTGTTTTCAGTGTTTGTTTTTTATTGTATTAAATCCAGACCAAAAATCCTAATAATCAAACTAAATCATAATAATTATTCATGTTAATAAATAATATAGGGACTCCACAACAACAACAAAAACATTCAAAAATCTATTGTCCATGTTTTTTTCCATTAAAATATAATAGCAAATGAGATTTTAGTGATATTTTGACCACTCAAATAGGAAATGTCCTTGGTTTCCATTTCAGAAATATGGTCACTGTTTTCACTACATTAGTTTCAATCACTATGTTTTAGTGATGAGAAATGTTTGCAATAAATTTAGTCATGGATTATCATCATTTAAAATGTTCGAAATTGTTTCTTTTTTTCAAATGTTTGAATTTTGTATGTTTATCTGTTCCAAAGTTTAATAAATCAGACACTGATGGCACAGTGCTCTGTTTTAAGTCAAAATGCTTTGCGCTGGTTAGGGGGTACTTGGCTGAAAAAATATTTCACAGGGGGTACATCACTGAAAAAAGGTTGAGAACAACTGTGTTAGAAAATAAGATCAGTGGTTCATCTGCTGAGTGAGATGGGTGGCATTATATCCTGCACAATCAAGAAAATGAATAGCTCTTGCGGATTAAGAGTGTGGCTTTTACGCTACTCCCCAGAGCTGTCGTAAACTGTCTAGCGGTCACCAGCTCTTATTAAAAGCTAGGGGGTGGGCAATTAGAATCGACTCCCTGATGGGTCTGCATAGTGGGTGGTTAACGCCTATGCAAATACATATAATTACCTTGACATACAGCGATCCAGCGTCACAAGAGGTAACTACGAAACAAATGGCCAATTGAACAGTGTGGGGTACTCATAAATAGTGGTGTCTAAAAGTCTGAGACCACTGTTAAAAATGTTTGAATAAAAATTGGCAGGATGCTCAAAAACCTGTGCAAGATGTGGAAAAGTGTGAGGTTGGTAAGATCTTTTTAATTCTTTTGAAAGAAGTCTTCATGCATTTATTTGATTAAAAAAACTGTAAAAAAATAAATAAAAAAAAAAGTAAAAAATATTATCACAGTTTAAAACAATTTATTCCTGAGATGGTAAAGCTGAATTTATAGCAGTATAATATAATTTAATAATTAATGTAATATAATTTAATAATTTTAAAATGACAAATTCCAATATTTAAGGAGAAAATTATATTAGTTTTTAATTATTAAATATAATGTAATATATATAATATATATATATATACAGTGAGGAAAATAAGTATTTGAACACCCTGCTATTTTGCAAGTTCTCCCACTTAGAAATCATGGAGGGGTCTGAAATTGTCATGTAGGTGCATGTCCACTGTGAGAGATTTCAAAAATCCAGAAATCACAATGTATGATTTTTTAACTATTTATTTGTATGATACAGCTGCAAATAAGTATTTGAACACCTGAGAAAATCAATGTTAATATTTGGTACAGTAGCCTTTGTTTGCAATTACAGAGGTCAAACGTTTCCTGTAGTTTTTCACCAGGTTTGCACACACTGCAGGAGGGATTTTGGCCCATTCCTCCACACTTCTCTAGATCAGTCAGGTTTCTGGCCTGTTGCTGAGAAACACAGAGTTTGAGCTCCCTCCAAAGATTCTCTATTGGGTTTAGGTCTGGAGACTGGCTAGACTACGCCAGAACCTTGATATGCTTCTTACAGAGCCACTCCTTGGTTATCCTGGCTGTGTGCTTCGGGCCATTGTCATGTTGGAAGACCCAGCCTTGACCCATCTTCAATGCTCTAACTGAGGGAAGGAGGTTGTTCCCCAAAATCTCGCAATACATGGCCCCGGTCATTCTCTCCTTAATACAGTGCAGTCGCCCTGTCCCATGTGAAGAAAAACACCCCCAAAGCATGATTCTACCACCCCCATGCTTCACAGTAGGGATGGTGTTCTTGGGATGGTACTCATCATTCTTCTTCCTCCAAACACGTTTAGTGGAATTATGACTAAAAAGTTATATTTTGGTCTCATCTGACCACATGACTTTATCCCATAACTCCTCTGGATCATCCAAATGGTCATTGGCAAACTTAAGATGGGCCTTGACATGTGCAGGTTAAAGCAGGGGAACCTTGCCATGCATGATTTCAAACCATGACGTCTTAGTGTATTACAAACAGTAACCTTGGAAACGGTGTCCCAGCTCTGTTCAGGTCATTGACCAGCTCCTCCCGTGTAGTTCTGGGCTGATTTCTCACCTTTCTTAGGATCATTGAGACCCCACAAGGTGAGATCTTGAATGGAGCCCCAGTCCGAGGGAGATTGATAGTCATGTTTAGCTTCTTCCATTTTCTAATGATTGCTCCAACAGTGGACCTTTTTTAACCAAGCTGCTTGGCAATTTCCCCGTCGCCCTTTCCAGCCTTGTGGAGGTGTACAATTTTGTCTCTAGTGTCTTTGGGCAGCTCTTTGGTCTTGGCCATGTTAGTAGTTGGATTCTTACTGATTGTATGGGGTGGTCTTTATGCAGCTAACGATCTCAAACAGGTGCATCTAATTTAGGATAATAAATGGAGTGGAGGTGGACATTTTAAAGGCAGACTAACAGGTCTTTATACTTATTTGCAGCTGTATCATACAAATAAATAGTTAAAAAATCATACATTGGATTTTTTGTTTTTTTTTAGATTATGTATATACCGTATTTCCTCAAATAAAAGCCGGGGCCTTTATTTACCTGAACTGCAGAAGGTCACCGGCTTTTATTTGAGGCAGGCTTTTATTAGGGGCAGGCCTGTATTTCGAATTCCATCTATTTGGAAAAAATAATTGTTTTAAATAAACCGTTTTAAATGTAAAGCGATAGCGTTCCAGAGGACAGATATCATCAGAGGCGCGGGAAGTGGGGGGGGGGGGTTATTTATTTGTAATAAACATTTTAAGTGGCCCATTAAAAAGTATTATTTATAAGTTGAATTGTGTTTTTAAAACATACATGAGGTCATATTGTGACTGTTGCGGTGTGTGCGTAGAAAGAGCGGTAATATTTCCTCCAGTGGAGATCAAGCGTCTTTCTGGAGATTCCGCTCATTTCTGAAGCTCATTCCGCTCAGCACCGCCGCTCAACCCAGAACTCCCTTTGTGACCTGCTGGATTAAATATAGGCCTATCTGAAATAAATATAACGTTTTTTTCCTTTTCTAGTACTTAATTTAAGCCGACGCTGCCGCCTCCTCATGTCATTGTCTGTTATAGGCTATTTGCTTGTTATTTATTAAATCCGGGCAATTTGGTTGATAAAACATAGATTAAAATTAAGATACATATATAAGATATACAGGTCCTTCTAAAAAAATTAGCATATTGTGATAAAGTTCATTATTTTCCATAATGTAATGATAAAAATTAAACTTTTCATATATTTTAGATTCATTGCACACCAACTGAAATATTTCAGGTCTTTTATTGTTTTAATACTGATGATTTTGGCATACAGCTCATGAAAACCCAAAATTCCTATCTCAAAAAATTAGCATATCATGAAAAGGTTCTCTAAACGAGCTATTAACCTAATCATCTGAATCAAAATTACACCTGCAAAAGATTCCTGAGGCTTTTAAAAACTCCCAGCCTGGTTCATTACTCAAAACCGCAATCATGGGTAAGACTGCCGACCTGACTGCTGTCCAGAAGGCCATCATTGACATCCTCAAGCAAGAGGGTAAGACACAGAAAGAAATTTCTGAACGAATAGGCTGTTCCCAGAGTGCTGTATCAAGGCACCTCAGTGGGAAGTCTGTGGGAAGGAAAAAGTGTGGCAAAAAATGCTGCACAACGAGAAGAGGTGACCGGACCCTGAGGAAGATTGTGGAGAAGGACCGATTCCAGACCTTGGGGGACCTGCGGAAGCAGTGGGCTGAGTCTGGAGTAGAAACATCCAGAGCCACCGTGCACAGGCGTGTGAAGACCCGCATTCCCCAGGTCAAGCCACTTTTGAACCAGAAACAGCCTGACCTGGGCTATAGAGAAGCAGCAGTGGACTGCAAAAGCAAATTTTGCATGTCATTCGGAAATCAAGGTGTCAGAGTCTGGAGGAAGACTGGGGAGAAGGAAATGCCAAAATGCCTGAAGTCCAGTGTCCAGTCCCCACAGTCAGTGATGGTCTGGGGTGCCATGTCAGCTGCTGGTGTTGGTCCACTGTGTTTTATCAAGGGCAGGGTCAATGCAGCTAGCTATCAGGAGATTTGGGAGCACTTCATGCTTCCATCTGCTGAAAAGCTTTATGGAGATGAAGATTTCATTTTTCAGCACGACCTGGCACCTGCTCACAGTGCCAAAACCACTGGTAAATGGTTTACCCACCATGGTATTACTATGCTCAATTGGCCTGCCAACTCTCCTGACCTGAACCCCATATAGAATCTGTGGGATATTGTGAAGAGAAAGTTGAGAGATGCAAGACCCAACACTTTTGATGAGCTTAAGGCCGCTATCGAAGCATCCTGGGCCTCCATAACACCTCAGCAGTGCCACAGGCTGATTGCCTCCATGCCACGCCGCATTGAAGCAGTCATTTCTGCAAAAGGATTCCCGACCAAGTATTGAGTGCATAACTGAACATAATTATTTGAAGGTTGACTTTTTTTGTATTAAAAACACTTTTCTTTTATTGGTCGGATGAAATATGCTAATTTTTTGAGATAGGAATTTTGGGTTTTCATGAGCTGTATGCCAAAATCATCAGTATTAAAACAATAAAAGACCTGAAATATTTCAGTTGGTGTGCAATGAATCTAAAATATATGAAAGTTTAATTTTTATCATTACATTATTGAAAATAATGAACTTTATCACAATATGCTAATTTTTTGAGAAGGACCTGTATATATATAATTATTAAATAAGATTTGTTAAATTACCTATTATAACAATTTGAGAGAAAACTGATTTTCAGAATCATCTTTGGCTTGTGTCTGTATTGCTTTAATAACTTGAGATGCAAAAACTGGTCAAGTTTGTGTAAAACCTGATGATCTCTAGCATGACTCAAAAATCACCCATGGTTTTGTTCCTAAACGATTAGTTTACATTCAGTTTTATATTTAATTTTGAACACCTGATTTTGTGACTCTTGGGCCTGACTGTAAAGGGTTGAGACCAGAATCAATGACAGTGAGATTTTATATTTTGTATCCAAGGACGTGTGTGTATTGCAGCACAGAGTAAGCTGAGATCCTAAGGTCTGCAGAATCTTACTAACTGATGGCAGATCAGTGGGAAACCGACAGCAAATAGCCTTGGAGATATCAGGTGGTTCTCAGAGAAAGACAGAAAAAAGACTGATAGACAGAGATGGAGAGAGGGAGCCGTCCTTGCATCACGGTATTTAGATGAGAAAATAGTGCTAAAGTCACACGCTAAAATGATGTGCTATTGTTTCAGAGATAAATGAAGGCATCACTCATAGCCAAATTACAAACCTGGGCCATCATCAGTTATGGCCTCTGACTTATGCTGCAGAAGAAACTCAAGGTTTTAAGATAAGTAGCCTGACTGTTAGGCAGCATTTTCACTTTAGCCACTGCCATTACTCCAGCAAACAAATAGACATAATGGTGCATGTATTGATTTTTATTGTACTGAAGGTTAAGCGTTAAACACTTACACTTGCACTTTCTAAAAGAAAAATGGTGCTGTATTATAAAGGTAGCTAAAGAACTCCCATTGGGGTTAGGCATTTACATAAGACACATTCTTATGTTTCAAAATGCCTAGATGGATCACAAGTTCAAAATAGAGAAAAACCCAGAGGTCTCAAGATGGGCACAGCATCTTAAAGTGGACCTATTATGCAAAATTCACTTTTACATGGTGTTTGAACATAAATATGTGCCGGCAGTGTGTGTACACAACCACGCTATAATGGTAAAAATCCACCCACTCCTCTTTTTTAATACCCAAAACAAGCCGTTTGCAGATTGTAGCTTTTGTGACTTCACATATGTTTAGGCCACGCCCACGATGGACTCTTAACCCTATTAACATAGATCCCGGACTAACTTAATTGACATAAGTACCAATGTAGAACATTATATATAAACTGTGTCTATTCCTCGTTTAATGAGATCAAACATTAAATCTACTGTAAGATCTAGGAAAAATCTAATTGTGATTAAACCAGAAAAGCTAAATATTAGTGAACAAAAACAATTGTGTCCTAACTTAATTAACATAAGTATCAATGTAGAACATTATATAGAAACCGTGTCTATTCCTCGTTTAGTGAGGTCAAACATTAAATCTACTGTAGGATCTAGAAAAAATCTAATTGTGATTAAACCAGAAAAGCTAAATATTAGTGAACAAAAACAATCTCTAAAACTAGGTCTTCTAAACATTAGATCGCTCACACCTAAGGCGGTTATTGTAAATGAAATGGTCACAGATAATAGTTTCGATGTACTTTGCCTTACTGAAACCTGGCTTAAGCCAAATGATTATTTCGGTCTAAATGAGTCTACTCCGCCAGGATACTGTTATAAGCATGAGCCCCGTCTGATTGGTCGTGGCGGCGGTGTTGCAACAATCTATAGAGATATTCTTAATGTTACTCAGAAAACAGGTCACAGGTTTAATTCGTTTGAAGTACTAGTGCTAAATGTTACGCTCTTAGATGCAAGAAAGAAATCCGTATTATCTCTAGCCTTGGCTACTGTGCAGTGTTTCCCCTACAATGTATTTACAGCGGCGCAGCGCCGCCGCTGGATTTTCAGCGCCACTGCAAAATCTTCACATGATCAGTAATATCACGACATTCACTTCTTACACACTGTAAAGGAGAGAGAGAGATTGACGATGGCCAGATAACTAAACAAAAATGTAGTCTGCTTACACTTTCACAATATCACAGGGCTGTAATATTAATCTTATTTTCGCTTCCAAGGATTAAAAAAAGAAGATATGAGGTAAAACTATTATAAACTATGCTCGCGCATCGTCTAGCACAACTTCCTTCCCTTCACAGCGCGCGCTGTCATTTCTCCACAAACATGTATTTAACGTCAAATTCAGCACAATCCGTGATTGTTGTCAAATGCACACTCCACTTTGGCTAAATTGCAGAACGTGTTTGATTCAATGAAAAGCACAATAATCCGCGCAATAGACGCTGTTTCCAAGTTCAAGGCGGGTGTGTGTGTGTGTGTGTGTGTGTGTGTGTGTACGCACGCTGCGAAACGGACCGACTTGCACATATGCTTCGTGTGCGCGACTAAACCATCAAATACACAAAAAATAGCCTATATCTCAAAATGACAGGCTTCAAGAGAGTATTCACTTAAACACAGTTTAGCTTAAATGGGCGTAAAGGGGAGAATGATTTTAGATCTGCGTCTTAAAGGGGCAGCATCTAATAAACCTGGTGACGATTGAGCCATAATGTGAATCAAAACAACAAATATATATATATATATATATATATATATATATATATATATATATATATATATATATATATATATATATATATATATATATATATATATATATATATATATATATATATATATATATATATTCGATTAATAAAAACGTAAGGTAAAAAAAAACATCATGTAATAACATTTCACAATATTAGGCTACTGTTTTTTCCGGTATTTTTAATTAAATAAATGCAGGCTTGATAAGCATGAGACTTTTTGCAAAAACATAAAATAGTATCCAAATTTTTCCAGTATTTATTCTTTTTTTTTAGATATTGCCCCTTTCTTACATTTGAGCCCTTGCCCCTTAGGAACTTTCTGCACGTCCCTGCAGGTTATTGAAGTAAAATAGGCTATAAGCTAGTCACCTTTTAAACTAATGAAAAGCTTAATTTGGATTTTAATGTTCAAAATGTCTATTTCTATCCACAAAACTTGCCAGAAGTCATGGTTTAAGGTTTTTTTTTTTTTTTTTTTATTCCGGAGGTTCATGCCCCCGGACCCCCCGACGAGCGGCTAACCTCCGGCACGTAACAGCACCGCTGCTGGAAAAAATTCTAGGGGAAACACTGCTGTGTATAGACCTCCAGGGCCCTATGCTGATTTCTTAAAAGAGTTTGCAGACTTTCTCTCAGATCTGTTGGTCAACGTCGATAAAGCATTAATTGTTGGAGATTTTAACATACACGTAGATAACACAAATGATGCATTAGGGGCTGCGTTTACAGATCTATTAAACTCCTTTGGGATCAAGCAAAATGTCACTGGTCCCACTCATCGTCTTAATCACACACTAGATTTAATTATATCACATGGAACCAACCCAACCGATATAGATATTATACCGCAAAGTGATGATGTCACTGACCATTACATGGTAACTTGCATACTGCGTACTGCTGAAATCTGTCATGTTGCGCCACGTTATCGACCAGGCAGAACAATCATTCCAACCACTATAGATAGATTCTCAAATAGCTTACCTGATCTGTCTCAGCTGCTCAGTGAACCCAAACAAACAGATGAACTAGAGGAAATGACTAGCAGTATGAGCAACATTTTATCTAGCACATTAGAAATTGTTGCACCAATTAGATTAAAAAAGGTTAGAGAGAAAACTAAAGCACCATGGTACAACAGTGCTACACATGTTATCAAGAGAGAAATTCGTAACTTAGAGCGTAAATGGAAACAAACTAATTTAGAGGTCTTTAGAATCGCGTGGAGAGATAGTATGTCACGTTATAAAAAGGCCCTAAAAGCAGCCAGGGCTGAGCATCTCCGCAAACTAATAGAAAATAATCAAAATAACCCAAGGTTTTTATTTAACACCGTGGCTAGACTAACAAAAAAACAAGCATCGCCTGAGCAAAATTTTCCATTACAGTTTAGTAGTAATGATTTTATGAATTTCTTCACTGAGAAAATAGAAAACATCAGAAATAAAATTGTAAATGTACAATCTTTAATGATGTCTTATGATTCAACCGCTACTATCGCCCCTCAAGAACTACTACACCGCTTTACAATTATAGGACAGGAAGAGCTAAATAAACTTATCATTGCATCTAAACCAACAACATGTTTATTAGATCCAATACCCACTAAACTACTCAAAGAGTTGTTACCTGTATTGGAAGAGCCTCTTCTCAATATTATTAACTCGTCTTTATCTTTAGGTCATGTTCCAAGAATATTCAAGCTGGCAGTCATAAAACCTCTCATTAAGAAGCCACAATTAGATCATAATAACCTAGCAAATTACAGACCAATTTCAAATCTTCCATTTATGTCTAAAATACTAGAAAAAGTTGTGTCCGCTCAATTGTGCTCTTTCTTGCAAGAAAATGATATCTATGAAAAATTAGGCCGCATCATAGCACAGAAACTGCGCTCGTTAAAATCACAAATGATTTACTTCTAGCTTCTGACCAAGGCTGTATCTCAATACTAGTTCTACTCGATCTTAGTGCTGCGTTCGATACTATAGATCATAAAATACACATAGATCGACTTCAAAATTATACTGGTGTTCAGGGACAGGCATTAAACTGGTTTAGATCGTACTTATCAGACCGCTACCATTTTGTCTGTCTAAATGGGGAAAAATCCAGGATGATGTCAGTAGACTATGGGGTGCCGCAAGGATCCGTATTAGGCCCTCTGCTATTCTCAATATATATGCTACCGCTTGGTAATATTATAAGAAAACATGGAATTAATTTCCACTGTTATGCTGATGACACTCAATTATATATTTCATCACGACCGGACGAAAACGCTAAATTATCTAAACTGACAGCGTGTGTTGAAGATATTAAATACTGGATGACGTGTAATTTTCTGCTATTAAATTCAGATAAAACGGAGGTATTACTTATTGGTCCAAAAAACTGCCCACAAAACCTCGCACAATACAACTTTACCTTGGAAGGATGTCCTGTCACTTTAGCCACTACAGTAAAAGACCTAGGTGTTATACTAGACCGCAACCTGACATTCGAAAATCATATTTCATATGTTACAAGAACGGCATTTTTCCACCTTAGAAACATTGCTAAGCTACGTAACATGCTATCTATTCCTGATGCAGAAAAGTTAGTTCATGCATTCATGACCTCGAGATTAGATTACTGTAATTCTTTATTAGCTGGTTGTCCTGCATCCTCAATAAACAAACTACAGTTAGTCCAAAACGCAGCTGCTAGAGTTCTTACTAGGTCAAGAAAATATGATCATATAACACCAATTTTATCATCTCTACACTGGTTACCTATTAAGTTCCGTATCAATTACAAAGTATTGCTACTGACCTATAAAGCCCTAAATGGTTTAGCTCCAGTGTATCTAACGGATCTTCTATCGCCCTACAACCCATTGCGCTCTTTAAGGTCACTAAACTCTAGGCTTCTGGTCATTCCTAGGATATCCAAGTCCACTAAAGGAGGGAGGGCTTTTTCACATTTGGCTCCTAAACTCTGGAATAGTCTTCCTGATATTGTCCGAGGTTCAGACTCGCTGTCCCAGTTTAAAACTAGATTAAAGACACATCTCTTTAGCCAAGCATTCACATTATAATTACCTTTTATACTACAGTTAAATCGGAACAACAGCATTAATATAATATTCTGAACAGCAGCTACGCTAATTATTTCCCATCTGCTTTTCTGTTGTTATCTCGGGACACTAGTCCCGAGGTAAATAGTTTGTCAGCTCCAGTTTGTATCCAGCCTCTCATGAAGACTTCGGATGCCCCAACACCTGTGATGAGACGACTCCACGCCTGTGAAGAGACGACTCAACGCCAGCGTTGTTATGGCCTAAATTAATACACGACTGATTAACTTTTCGAACATTATTCTTTAATATTCTTTAATGTTTTCTGTAAAGCTGCTTTGAAACAATGTGTATTGTGAAAAGCGCTATACAAATAAATTTGAATTGAATTGAATCTCCTCGCCAGACCATTTAACAACAGCATTCAAGTAAGAAATGTGTTCTTATTAAAGCTACTAAAGTTATTCAATCAAGAGCAGCGAGTGATTTTCAGTTTTTCTTTTTGTTGTTTGATTCATATTAATATCATATATAGCAGTGGGTACTGTATATTAGGCTGCTTTCACTTTAACACACAGATTTAATATACATACGTGATTTATTTACTTGCTGTTTGCGTTCACAGACATAACCAACTGTGTTTATGTGAACTTTATGTGTTATTGACATACATTTGTGTGAATTTGACAGTTTAAGTGCAATAAGGCGTGAAAAAGAGCTCTTGGCAGCTCAGAAAACCATATATCAGAAGTTTAGGCTGATATGGCTTTAAAATGCATGCAGATAATCAACTTTCATGATGATGATGATGAAGAACTGCAATGTCACATGAGCCACGATAGAGATGATAATTAAAACCACAAATATATTTTCGTTTTTCTGGCAGAGTATCTGGAAAGCTGGATGGGGAGCAGCAGCTCATTTGCATTTAAAGATACATGCACGAAAACAGCATGTTTTCCCCTTCCACTCAAAAATGGGCATTTGCACCTGGTATAATAAATGATCTGTTGGGTATTTTGATACATGATACTTTTTTCTGTCTCAATATGTATGGCTGTAGCAGTGGCATTTTAAAAGGGGATGAATTTAAAGATTTTTCAGATAACTTATTTATTAGTTACCATGTAAACTGTCTAGTACTGCTGAGAATTTGTCTGTACCTTTAATAATCCCATAAGACTTTCAATTTAAGTAAATTAACTGATGACCATCAAGGTTAAAACAAATAAAGCCAACAGTTTGTCAAAGAACGTGATGTTATCTGACAATGTATTATATTTTTAGGTTTTTCTATTCATTACAATTAAATAAACTGAATGCAGATCACTAAGCAAAGCTCCTGAATCAGTGTGTAAATAATGACCAGCTGCTGCGGACACTGATAATTTCTTTCATTTGCTTCTAAAAAGACAGCAGAGAAATCAAGGAACCTTATCTGCATAAAGCCGATTTAAATTGGCTAAATAGAAAAACTGACATCAAATGTATTTCCAATCTGAAAAATGTCAGCCAGGGCTGATACTACTGATCTTATTTCTTTCATAATGTTGATATTAAGCTGAGAAAGAGGCTCAGACCTCAAAGGCTTGACAAAATAACAAGGTGACTTGGTGACCTGCTAACTCCATCTACACACAGCTGAATGTCCTTGTACTTTTCTAAGTAAATTTGACAAAAAGTAGTGTATTTTAACATAATACACACCATTTGTTTAAAAAAAAAAATTGGTATTAGCTAAACAGCTAAGCTAATAGAATTAATAGAGAGTAAATCATTTGCATTTTATTGTCTTAACAACACAATTACAATTCATAAATGCAAAAGACTTTTCACGCATTCACACATGCATTTGTTAACTGTTCAAAAATAAATACATTTGGAGTACTCTAAATGACTGACAGCATTCCCAAAGTTAGTAATTTGCTTAACATTCATTATTACTTTACATAAAACATATATTTTTTATAATTTGCATTAATCTATCTATCTATCTATCTATCTATCTATCTATCTATCTATCTATCTATCTATCTATCTATGAGGGTGAGTAAACGATGATAGAATTGCCATTTTTTGTTGAACTGTCTCTTTAAAATATATATATTTGAAACATATTTAAGATGAAACCTATGTATACATTTCATCTTAAATAGGGCTGAATAGTAGCAGTGCAAATGTGCTATTGATTTTATACAACAGATCAATAAGTAAGAAGTTAATATTGTGTTATATTTAGACACAATATTGTCTGTGTTTGCCAACAAAAATATTACCTGAAAAGCCACAGCAGAACTGTTGTGCACAGTTCAAACGTTTATGACTTACTTTCCTTTGTGAAATATAAAAAGATATTTTGAAGAATGTTGGTAACCAAATTATTTTGTTTACCATTGATTTCCATTAAATGAAAAAAAATAAGTAAAGTAAATAAAATAAGTAAAATTATCTTATTTTATGTTCCACAGATGAAATAAATGACAAAAGCAATTTACATTGCAGTGTAAATGCATATCATGCCACCTCTGAGCTGCAATAAACAGCCAAATTTAATGTGCGATTAATTAGCGAAAATATTGATTTAATAGCGGCATATCACGTAATGAATTTGATACAAATTTTAATCGCCCTACAGCCCTAATATTAACATGTTTACAAGCTAGTGTATGTGATTTTTGCAAATGTGTGGTTTTAGTTGTTCCTAAAATTTTTTCGTACATTTAGAATATGTATTTAGAACAAAAGTTATTGATAAATCATGATTCATGAATGATTCAATCATTCGGACAAATCGGTGCGTATGCGCAATTAGTGAATGAGTTTAGAACCCTTGATGTAACCACATACAGTCATTCCACCACTCTAGATTTTTCCACATGAACCCTATGCAATGAGACCCTGTGCTTAATCAAACTCTCTTCACACAGGCATGGCTTACAGATTCAAATCGATATGGGCCAGCCGAGACCTGAGGCTAAATCTTGGCCAAGTGGCAGCCCATTCATTTCAGAACTCATCTTCCCTTGTGGCTTCACTGACATCAACACACATCTTTAGTGTGGAGGTGATTATGAGACTAGGCTTCCTCTGTACGATATGCAGTAAGTTAACAACTGTCCAAAAGCCCTTAGAAGAAACATCTGTCATGACAGGCCATGCAGCGGTATAGCTGGGTGCTTCAAGCTAAATAATGGTTGAATTGCAGAAATTAATCATGTCTATGCTGGGCACTTAATATTTATGTATAATACTGATGCAGCACTGATGAATCATATGAGAGTCTGTAAACGATGCTGGAGCCCTGCACTGTAAAAAGTGAACGTGCAGTTGTTGCTTTGAGGAGGTGTTTCTACCTGATTGTACCTGAAATCGAATTTTGTTGCTGTAACCTAATTCAATCACATTTATATATATATAAAAAACAAACTTAATTGAGTTACATTGACCTAATATTACATTTCCATTAAAGCTCAGGATGGACACATTTGACACATGCGCACTACGACTGCACCAGACCTATAAAGGGCAGTATAGTCCAACCCGTTCTCACTCACAAGGTGTCAAAATCCAAAGCATGGTCAAGTGCCTTCCGTGTCACAATGAAGATGCTAAAGGTACCCCAAGGCATCATTTTTTGATGCGCTGGGTGCGCCATTAATTTCAATGAGAAACCTTTGGCGTCATACACAGCGCGTTGGGCATTGGAATGTTTTCGTCATGATGATCATATTAGGTTATGATTTTGCCATTATGACATGTTGGAGTGTGATTCTCAATTTAATCAGCCATCATAATTTTATTGACATTTATTTACGCTATTTAGACACATTTTAACATGTAACCCAACCCCATCCCATCCCTAAACCTACCCATTTGTGTATATGATATAAAACACAGATATAGCAGGCAGATAAGACTGCGTGCACAATTTATTCAAAAAGTACAAATATTCCAAGTGTTCCGAGGCCAAACGATTGATTTGTGTGAAGAAAATTCCCAAAAGCGATCAGCGTCTCCAACCGCCAAAGATCACAAACACATTCACTTAAAAAATGTGCGGACCAATTGCGTCATTACGTCAGCTTTGATTGTAAAATGTCATTGGCTCTCGTGTGTCTTTAGACCGATTGCGGCATGCTAAAGAGTTGTGTTAATTATTTGAATGAAATAAGAATGAGTGTGTGCATGTGTTCACGGAGTGGCGGATAAATTGCAATAAATACCTGTGACTGTACTTGTATTTGCCTGTTACGTGTTTTATATTGTTTAGAAGTGGGTAGGTTTAGGGTAGGAGTTGGGTTAGTTGCTCCAAAATATAAAAGTAGCCTTTAAATATGAATAAAATCATGTTTGCTTTTACAAATGCAAAGAATAAAATGCGCCTTGATCTGACGCATTGGGTAAACAACTGAAATGAGTGGAGCACCCAGCGCGTCAATATAGTAACGCCTAGGGGTGCCTTTAGCGCAGGGATGGGCAACTCCAGTCCTCGAGGGCCACTGTCCTGCAGAGTTTAGCTCCAACCCTAATCAAACACACCTGAACCAGCTAATCAATGTCTTCAGGATTACTAGAAGGCTACAGGCAGGTGAGTTTTATCAGGGTTGGAGCTAAACTTTGCAGGACAGTGGCCCTCGAGGACTGGAGTTGCCCATCCCTGCTTTAGCGTCTTCATTGTGATGCGGAAGGCACTTGACCATGCTTCGGATTTTGACGCCTTGGGAGTGAGAATGGGTTGCGTAGTCGTGACTTGTGTCAGCTACAGGAAGGACAAAGAAGAAGAAAAGGTTTGCTGATCTGCAAATTTTTCTTCAATTAGAAATTGTGATTTGAGGTTAGTATACACATTATGTTGCATCGAAGTCAAAATCACAATTGACATTATAAAACAAATACACTCAAAAAATTATATTGTTTGCCTCTTTTTCAGTTTAATAATTAAAATAAGCTAAAGTATATGTCGTCACAACTTAATTGAATTGTGTTCAGTCCTCCTAATATTTTACTTAATTAATTTGTGTTACTACATTAATAATTTTTTGTTTACATAACTAACTGGGCAGTGGATCTGTAGTTCCCAGCATGTTTTGCAAGGGACTGCATTAGGAGAGTAAATTTAGGGATTAAGTGTTATTTTATGTGTTTTTCAGTAAAGGGAAAGATGTTGGTATAGTTTATGTTAATGTTTAATGTTCAGTTATGTTGGTTTTCAAAAGTTACTTAGCCACTCAGCATTTTCACTATTTGTTTGAAAATTAAGCCTTAGTAAATTAATTAAAATATTAGGTTGGGCCAACATAATACATTTTGTTTGACCAATGCAATGAAATTAAGTTGAACATACTAGAGTAGATTAATTTGACCTAAACCAACAAAATTGTGTTGGTCCAACTAAACGGATTTATTTTGAATAAACAAAATTAAATAGTGTGTAGAAATGTATTCAATTAAATTAAGTAAGGGTAATGAATTCATTATTGAGATGGAGAATCTAAATCAGGTTATATCAACTGACAGTTATGCTTCAATAAAAGGTTTTTTTTTCAGGTTGGTTGAAATCAGTTATAATCAGTAATCTTAAATAATGTATTTAATTTCAGCAAAATCAGTTCTTTTAGATGTTACTACGTACAAGTTGTGACAAAACATCTTTTTCAGTGTAAACATTACCTATGTATGTGTGTATGTAAATAATTATCATGTTTTCATTTTTGCATTTAAGAGCAACAAAAGACTTTCACAAATTGGCAAATGAAATGTTGCTGTGCTGTTTTTTTTAGATGGCTCTGAATGTTTTTTCTTTTGTCATTTTAGCTCACTCGCTTGTAAAATGAAATGGAAATTAGTACGATTGAAAATACCAAAAAAAAGAGCTCTGGTCATTTGTGTGTGGCATCTCTTAGTAAATGTCTGTTGAAGATCAGAGTTTTACTGTAGAATATGAGTGTCTATAAACAACATTTACTGTTACAGGGTTTTCATTGCATATCCGCTAAATATATACCTCTGTGTCACTTTGACTCTCATAACTCGTAGGTTAACAGCTTGTTTACAAACCACAACTAGTTCACAGATGTGCAACCCAATGTAGCTGCACATGTAGGGAGGTAAATAAATAAAATGAAGTGCATGTGTGTTGCACTTTGTAAGATAGGAAGCCCCCCAACCACTGAGAGAAATAATATTCTCTGATTTGACTTAATTATCATGTTCCCCATGTCTCTCGGAGGCAGAATGCAGCCAAGAGCACTCCAAAAACCAATGTAGTGAGCCCACATAGATAGAGAGAGAAAGAATGAAAGAAAGAGAGAAGCACTAGAGCACATCATGTTGTCTTTCCACTGATGGACAAATAGATCAAGTGTCTTGCCTCAAAGTCACTGCGGGCTCACTTCATCAAAGACAGAGAAAAAAACCAAGATGAGAGCAGAGGAAAGGAAAAGGCTGAGTGACAAATGAAGGATCGCAGGGAAGAGAGACAGAATGAGATCTCACCATCCGTGGAGCATCCCGTGGATCCGTCGCTGGAGCAGTACCTCATCTCAATCCGCTGTCTCCCTACTTCAAGCAGGTTGGGCTCCGGCACTCTCGCCTTACAGGTGTACCTGAACCGCTGCTCGTAGTGACCGCCATTGTCTGAGATATTCACTGGCGTCCATGGTGTCCAGGGAGTGGTCTTCTTTAGATCCGGGCAAGGGAGGGTATTACAGGACTGGAATTCCTGTACAAATGAACTAAATATATTATTGCATTTACAAACAACAATATTTCATATTTTATGTATTTATAAAGTATAAATATATATATATTATATACGTATTTAATATAATATACATTAAATACTTATATAAAGGGTTAGGAATAAAATACTTAAAAATTTTATATATAAAAATATTTTACATACATACATTCTATATATATATATATATATATACAAACTGTAAATATGTTTTACTTTATATAAAATACATAATTATAAAATGAGAATGTCACTTTGGTGATTTGTTGCCATTTCGCAGGCGCCTATGAAATATTTCCATTGCGCTCTTTGCTGAACATGGCAAGTCGCAAACAAGTCAGGCAGAAAAAGGTCATTGATCAAGTTTAATTTATGACTCACAAGGAGGAAAAGACTGTGAAATATGAGGGAATAAATAAGGATGTACATCCTACACAAGCTAAAATGACACTTCGATTTGAACGGAACCTCGTAGGACTGACAAAAAGACAAAAATTGTCACTAGCATGGGACTGTTAAAATGAGTTTCGGCAGTGCTGTCTGTTCTACCGTCTCGTCCTAGTTCGGCGGGGACAAAACCTCTTAAATTCCTGATTGCTTTATTGCATTTCTATAATTGATATGACATCTACACTGCCTGTATCCTTGATCTGTACCAGCAGTTATGAGCCTTCAATCCTTCGATTTATGATAATGTAGAGCGTCTTCTGATACCAATGTCTAGCACTTGAGGCAGTCAGATTCATGCCCTGACACCTTAATAAATCGGCCTGAAACAAGGAGCTATAGATTTCCTGTAAATCATATGTGTTCATTTGGTGGAGTGGGGAGCTGTGTCCATTCTCACTGCATTTATTTATGCTTAATAGACCTTGAATGACTGCCAGACCTTGGCAAAATAAGATAAAAGTCCTTTTTGTTCATCCGTCAATCTGTCAGACGGATGGGGGGAGCTGATGTGAAGCGCTCAGACGGCTGTCTAGCTCACCTCCCCTCCCTCCACTCATCTCTTTTCACCTCCGTTCTCCCAAGGATGAAAATCAGATAGACAAGGTTAAAGACATGGGAAAGTTTAGGCACTGTTTATAGCACGCTCTGACCACCTGCTTTTGTTTCCACACTTTCTTTGTTAATATTTAATGATGGTAAATATTATTAAATCAAATCAGCTGACTCAACGCTTTTTACCTCAGTGAGCATCAGCCAGAAAGGTTCTACCATGCAGAGATTTTTGCAGTATGTATGTTTTCTCAGAGACAAAAGAGGGTTGGGTGTTAGTGTTGTATTTGTGTGACTACGCATAGCGAAATGTTAACGGTAGACTGCACTCAGAGAACACAAAAGCAAAATTAGGTTCTCAATAATTACAAGGTTACATTATCCATTATCCACGTCTGGGTGCCTCCACAAATGAACAAACTACAACTACAAGCTGTGATACATATATATAGTTATGTAAACATGCCATTAAAATATTATAGGATCTTTTTTGTTTGTTTCAGTTTTTTATCATTGTGAGAGATAAATATGATGAAAAAAATGTGTCATGTTACTAGGTGGTTGCTGGGGTAATATGGGTGGTTGCTAGGGTGCTGCTTGGTGGTCCTAGTCACTATGAAATTCTGGACCCTAGATATGGTTCGAGTCCCTCAACAATCAAATTCTTTCTTCCGTTTTGTTGCTTGCTAGGAGAAAATAAAGGTCAAAGTAGTACAAGAACAAGTCTTTAAAGGGGTCATGAACTGGCTTTTTACATTTTTTTATACTGTTGTCTGAGGTCAACTTATGACGTTCACGTGGTTTTTACATTAAAAAAAAAGTAATAGGCTATTTTCTACCCTGGTTTTGAGGCTCTCACAAGAAATGCTCAGTTTTCAAATATCAAGTCAAGAGAGTGAACAATGCACATCAAGAAAGGAATGTTATTTCACTATTTAAGATAGCCTGTCCGCAGGCCGGGGTTATGTTTTGGTAGCCCGTCTGAAAAACACATAGCCCTGGGATGTTGGGCTTTGCGAGCACTGGCTGATCCCGAATGGCAATGAACCAACAACACCACAAATAAAGGATTCGTCAGCCTTTGACAACGTGCTAAGGTATGTTTAGTTAGACACGTACACATAATCAATACGATCTGTAACAATGCAATACTATCACATATAAAAAACATTTTTTACTCACATAAGTGTGTTGCTTCATTCATTCATTCATTCATGTAACCTCATCCTGTCTGCAAATCCAGTCTCTTGTTTACAAAGGAATCCGTGGTTAAATGAAGGAACAGATGCGCAATGTCTTTCCCACGTGAGCTGGATATTCATTAAAAATAAAGTTCATCCATGCATTCATAAGCTTCATTCGGATTGCAATATTATGTGGTATGTTTACTGCTTAGAAATTCGATGCGGTTTAGTCATATGTCATGTTAGTGGCACGAATCTATGGGCGGGGCTACAGAATCAGGCATTTCTGTTGATGCGGCGCTTCACCACAGGATGATATCAAGGTGTGGTGGCAAGGCCTGGTGTCTATAAAAGCTTTTCTTTGACTAACAAGGAAGTTTTCAGCTCTGAAACTATAGATTATATTACCATGACCTTTCATATATCAAAAGCTCAAGGGAAAGTTGATTTCTCAATTCATGACCCCTTTAAAATAAAGTATAAAGTAAGGAGTATAAAGAAAGAATATACTAAATGCACACGCACGCGCACGCACACACACACACACACACACGGATTTCCATTTTTTATAGGGACCTTCCATAGACATAATGATTTGTATACTGTACAAAGCATATATTATATCCCCTAAACCTACCCATCACAGAAAACTTTCTGCATTCTTACATTTTCAAAAAACTTCACTCAGTATAATTTATAAGCTGTTTTCTTCACAGGGACCATCCTTGTGGGGACATTTTGTCTTCATAATGTAGGGTTTACCAGGTGCCAAATCTTGACCATTTGTCAGGTTTTGCTCACTTTTGGGTACAAATTTGTTCCCAAAATATGGTTAAGTAGGTACACACGCACACAAATATTAGACTATATATATTTACAAAAATATGATATAAAATAGTATTTAAATGTTTTTTTAAATAATTATTTTAATAGATAATTAAAATTCATTATAATATTATATATATATATATATATATATATATATATATATATATATATATATATTTGCTATAGAATACAAAATACTATTGTATTATATGTAAATGTATATACTACAAATATGAGGAAAGGTATAGCATTACTAATATATCTACAATCCTACCAGCACTCACACACATCATCAACACATCTCTCTGCACCGGCATCTTCCCTACCACATTCACGCAGGCTCGGGTAACTCCACTGCTTAAGAAACCCACATTAAACTCATCACTCATAGATAACTACAGACCTGTTTCTCTCCTACCATTCATAGCAAAAACTATTGAGCGAGTTGTTTTCAACCAGGTTTCATCCTTCCTATCACAGAATAATCAGCTGGACATCAACCAATCAGGTTTCAAAAGGGGCCACTCCACAGAGATTGCACTACTGTCGGTCACTGAAGCCCTGCGCATAGCTAAAGCTGACTCCAAATCATCAGTCCTCGTCCTGCTCGATCTATCTGCGGCCTTTGACACGGTCAATCATCAGATTCTTCTGTCCACCCTCTCATCACTGGGCATCACAGCGACTCAACTTCTTTGGTTTGAGTCCTATCTCACAGGTAGGTCTTTCAAGGTTGCCTGGAGAGGAGAGGAATCCCAAGCACATCAACTGACCACTGGGGTTCCCCAGGGCTCAGTGCTTGGTCCTCTCCTCTTCTCCATCTACACTACTTCATTGGGACCCATCATTCAGGCACATGGCTTCTCATACAACTGCTATGCTGATGACACTCAGCTCTACCTTTCATTTCACCCAGACGACCCCACAGTAGCTGCACGAATCTCCAGCTGTCTGGCTGACATCTCTGCATGGATGAGAAAACATCACCTGTAGCTTAACCTCGCAAAGACTGAGTTTCTCATCTTCCTTGCCAGTCCCACCATACAACATGACTTCACCATCCAGTTAGGTACATCCTTGATTTCCCCATCAAAGTCAGTCAGAAATCTTGGAGTAACATTTGATGACCAGCTGTCCTACAGAGAACACATTTCTAAGACAGCTCGCTCATACCGGTTTGCGCTCCACAACATCAGGAAGATTAGACCGTTCCTAACAGAGCACGCAACACAGCTTCTTGTCCAGGCCCTGGTTATTTCTAGACTTGACTAATGCGCTTCTGGTTGGACTCCCTTCTTGTACAATCCAAACATTTCGAATGATCCAGAATGCAGCAGCACGTCTTGTCTTCAACGAGCCCAAAAGGACCCACGTCACACCTCTCTTCATCTCCCTGCACTGGCTACCACTCGCTGCTCGCATCAAGTTTAAGGCGCTGACGCTTGCATACAGAGCCACCACGCGCTCAGCTCCTGCTTACTTTGACTCCATTCTACAAATCCACACACCCACCAGAAGCCTTCGCTCAGCAAAGGAACGACGGCTTGTGGTACCATCACAGAGGGGGAAAAAAATCCCTTTCCAGAACATTTTCATTCAACGTTCCCAGCTGGTGGAACGATCTTCCCAACACCATCCGAAACGCAGAATCATTGACATCATTCAAAAGTCAACTTAAAACTCAGCTCTTCCGTGATCACTTAACCTCATAAAAAAAACCCACTTTCCTTTCCTCTTTCTCTTCCTTCCCTACTCTAGCCTGTGCTACACTGAGCAATGTACATGGTCTCAGGATTTCAGGCTCTTATCGCGCTTCTCGACTCTTCATGACCAATCGCTTCATGTACCCCCAAGTTGTAAGTCGCTTTGGATAAAAGCGTCTGCATAAATGTAAATGTATTAGTAATGCTATACCTTTCCTCATGTTTGTAGTATATACATTTACATATAATACAATAGTATTTTGTATTTTATATTTATATAGTGTATAATTTTGGATAATGTGGATTACAGAGGATTATAATTCATTATTATAGTAGAGGAAATGGTCTGATCTGAAAAGTCTGATCACTTAGAAAAGTAATATCACACCTTCCCTCAAAAACCTGTGAAAAAAACTAAAATGTCCAATAAAACACCTTATAAGCAGCCATCAGAAAATTCACAAACTTCCATTCGCTACAAAGCATGACTGCAAAAATCTCTTTTCGAGGGTATTAAGTGAAAGTGATAATGCAGCAGAACGCACTCAAACACATCGGCCTGCGGCGCTGATGCTACATTGGATTCAATGAGGTAGATGTTCTCACCAGCTGGGCGAATGCCTACATATGGGCAGAACATCATAATGGTGATTTAACACTTACTGATATGGCGATGTATGCTGCCTGATACGGGCCTCCCGTGATGTCTGAAATGTGAAAATATGACACGACCTAAACCGAGCAGAATCAATCATGTTTTCTCATCGATAATGATGTTACGTGTGGATAATACAGCCTCTCGGATTGTTTGCTCTCTTTCTCACTTTTTCCGCTATATCATTACTCATCCTGCTCACGTTTTCCATTTCTATAATTCTCCATCCATCTCACTTTATCGGGCTCTTCCTTTCCCTAATTCTCTATTGTTCCATTCTTGTTTTTCCCGCCAACAATCTATTCATTATCCCCCCACTCACTCCATCTTTTTCAGACTTCGCACTCCCCAAGTATATTTTTCATCCTCAGAATTACTGTATTACATACAGTTCTCATCCGTCACTAATGCATTATGGGTAACGGAGGCAGGGATTAGGGGATGCCCTGTACAAAGCTCTGCCAGTCCCCGTTCAGTCTCCAGGCATCTGCTGACTAATGAGTAATCCCACCCGCGCTCTCTGGAGCTTTCTAACATCATTACATCCACTTTGCACACACACACACACACACACACACACACACACACACACACACACACACACACACACAATCCTCAATCCTTTGTATCCACACAAAAAATACAGCGCATCAGCAAGTATGTGTGTATTGGAGCGTAATTGGCCATTCTACGGCTCACATCTTTGACACTATATGCCCCCGACTCCACAGAGATAGCAGCCTCTAGTATGTTTTACAGAAAACAACAAACTTCAATCCATTACGCAGGTGTCGCTGATTGCATTCATTAGCGGTTCACCTGAGAAACGTCAGCTGGCCATTCTACAATGGACCACCAAGACAAATAGTCTCAATTATTAGTACAGAAAAGCACACAATCAGTCAGGCAAGACTACGGAGCACGGTACACTCAGTCAGGGCAGGGGGCGTAATGAAAAATGCTGTCATTTGGGAATTTTCAAATTCCCTGGAGAAAACTTGTCTTTCTACGACCAAAGCGTCAGTTAAATTAATACCCACGCTGCAGTCACCGTAGAGAAATGTGATGCAGAGATTTTATGGATTGTGGATGGTTTTATGTAGTAGTTTGAAATATATTCAAATGAAATTAATAAACTCAAGAACTCTCCGAGTACCAGAGATAAAACTTCAGAGGCCCTGAACTGAACGCTCACACACAAGGTGTTCAAAGGCCTTGATTTACTACGAAATAAAAGATACTAATTTGCTTGTGTCATCTATCAAACAGTGTGTTGTGAGGTGACTTAATCAGAATAACTGAGAAAATAACCATGCTATTTGGACAAACCTTCCAAAAAGAGGCCTTTGCGTGTGGTACTGTAGTTGTACTAAACATTAGTCATGTCACACATGCCACAGGATGACTTAAAATTAACTTAATAATTAACAATTAATATTAATATAATACAATCATGACAAAGTTCTAAAAAATATAAAATGTGTAAATTTTAGCGGCATCTTGCAGTGAGGTTGCGAATTGCAACCGCTCATTGCTCACCCCTCCCTTTTGAAGCACATACAGAAGCTACGGTGGCCGACACAGGACAAAGATATCGTCGTCGGAGAGAGCAGAGAGTAGCTAGCGCTCTGTAGAGCAGTTTGTCCGTTTAAGGCTACTGTAGAAACATGGCGGCACAAAATGGTGCCTTCACTGTAGGTGTCACATATTAGTCTGTTTTGGTTGTGTTTCTCATTTGTCACATGTTCCTTTGTTCTCTTTCCCGCCATTTCTGTGTTTCCCTGATTACCCTCATTAGTTCATTCATCCCAGCTGTGTCTTGTTCAATATCTCGTTTCTGTCCACTACTTAAGTTCCCTTTGTTCATTCACTCCTTGTATAGTCTCTGTTGTATTATGTTGGAGTAGTTCCCCTGTACTGTCTCTAAGAAGCTTTATTAAAGTTTAAGTTTGCATTCAGAGCTTTGGAGTCTACAGTCTGTTCCTGATACACCAACCCGTGACAGTAGGCTCATTCTAAGGTAATAAAAACATAACGGTTCATTATGTACGGTCTATCTATATACACCACTGAAAACATAGTTATGTATATTATATTGCATTTCTGTCAATAGATTCTCATAAATATTACACACTGTACCTTTAAAAATAATTTTCAAAAATTTGATTTCCCCCTCAATAACTCTTAGATTTATTCAGCATACACATCTTGAAATTTATATTAACATTCCCAGTTTCTGTTAAATAATAGAGAAAACAAGCTTTTTTTGTCAACTGCAGGAGAGATATTGTAGAAAATGTTTATGTCAGGCTATAGGGGCTTTCAAATATTGTATATTTCGTGAAATATATATATATATATATATATATATATATATGCATATAAATCTACATTTGTAATATACATATTCGTACATAACATATGTATTCATTTATAATGCATTATAATATAAAATACATATCTGTGATCAGTTGCAGCACTCTTGAACTGGAGGATTCAAAGTGAATAGAAGAAAAAAAGTGTATTTTATACACTTGAAATGTGTTGGCTGACATTATGTACACTCTGAGAAGAGTATATTTTTGGTATAAGACACCTTCTTATTTTTGCCATTACACACAACTTTCCTAATTAACGCTAAGAAAAAGAGGAAAAAAAGTCATAAATTCTTACACCGAACACTGTACTTCACAGATTCAAGCCTGTCACAGATTTGAACTGTGTTGATTCTGAAAATACACTTTCCCTTAGACAAAGTGATAGTAATATCTGAGTCTTATCATCAGAGCATCATTACACTGAACATATGAAGGATCTCACAAACAGACAGCCAATTACGGGTTTCCAGGTACTCCTTATTAATTGTCTGTCTACACTGACATCTGGCTACATTCTTGCGAGCTTTATCACTATCATTACAGAGAGGTTACAACCACTGTGACAAACGATCTCCGTGTAAAATTACCAGCTCAATGACACATCATGTTTTTATTGTGTCTGACAAAACAACCCAGCTAGTATTTCAAAGGGAAATTTTTCATAAAATGATAACAGCTGTTTGCAAGTATGGCCCATGCCAAAGTCTGGCAATCATCAGTAAAAGAAAATAATATGAGGCTTGCTTATTAAAGCATCTGTTCTAAGTATTACCTCTTTAAGCAGATCAGCAGCTCACCAGATATGTAACTTTGTGTTCACAGGGCACAAAAATAGCACGAAAATCCAAATCAGGCAACGCACCACCCTGGTACCCACACACATACATAATTATATACATCGACATGATGTTGCTGCCCTCGTAGCCTCTGTGGCATTCCTAGGATGCTTTGGTGTGTTGGTGTTTTTGGAGTCGCCTACATGGTGATGGATCTGTGACAGCTGACTTTGAGGCTAAACACGCACACAATATGACCAAGCTTTACCATTAAGACTCACATGATCATCTGAACTTTCTCTTAAGCTGTTGTGTCTAGTGCCATTGATCAAGTGGCAAAGATCGAAAAGGTTGGCAGCCTTGATTTCTAAAACAGGACAGATGTTACTAATCCTTATAAAACAGCAAAATAGCAAATGAACTATTCAAAGCTGTCCCAGATTCTTTAAATCATTCAAACCACTTCCGTGAATGGCATGAAAAGTGAACCGTGGTCATGTGAGCTGGACTTATTCTAAACTAGCAGCGAGTGTGTGACTGGTTTAAAAGTAGAGTAAGAATATCACAGTTTGCTCATGCCTGGAAAATCCCAGCTTATGCTAGCAAGGCTAACACACGTGCCAAGCTCCTCCCAGCTTTCCAAAGGAGGATATGCATTTTAGGATTGTAAGATGCTCTTGACTGATATAGCGTGTACAGATCAAAGGTTTGGGGATGGTAAGGTTTTTTCACAATATTACTGCATTTATTTGACAGTAATATTGTGAAAAAATATTAAAATAAAATGTATTCCTCTGATGACAACTGAATCTTCCTCCAGTCTTTAGTTTAATATGCTGATTTGGTGCTTAAATTCTTATTATTATCAATGTTGAAAACAGTTGTGCTGCTTAAAATGTTTGTGGAAACCATGATCCATTTTTATTAGGATTTTTAGTTGAATAGAAAGAACAGCATTTATTTAAAATAATTTCTTTGTAACACTAAGCAATTATGAACAATTTAATGCATCCTTGCTGAATAAACTATTTGTTTCCTCTCAAAGTTGAACCCCCAAACTTCTGAATAATAATGTTAATGTAGTCCTCCATAGGAAAAAAGTGCGCAATAGGTGCAACTTGTGTTTTAGACACCTTTTGCCAATACTAACCATGCAATTTTAATATGATATGATTATGATATTCTGCGCACCATAGGGTAGTCCATGATGCTTCTGCTCTTAGTAGTTTTTTTGTAGCAATAAAACCAATTTATAAACACTGAACACACACTTTCAATTTCCTGAGGTGCTCAATTCAAGGTCTCATAAACAAGCCGATTAGTAATATGAATGTGACATACAGTGCTGCATCCAGGGCATTCGTTTCCATTCTCACACGTTCGTTGTCGCGACTGGATTCCACCGCCACATGGAACGGTGCAGCGTTCCCATGGAGACCATGCTGACCAATAGACATGCGGGGGGCAGGGCAGGTGCTCGTTGCAATATCTAAGAAAGAATAAAACAAACACCTCAGCATGCTAAAACATTTTTTCACACACTCATCTCCCAGTTTACAAATTCTGATTATGCAATAAAAAACAATGGCCTTGATAAAAGAATATGAATCCTCTGATACAAATGATTAAATCACAAAGAAACTTTTTACTAAAATAATATAATAATTCACCGAAATGTAACTTTGCAACTATACATGTCAACTACCAGAGTATTAGTAGACTGTCTGCTTAATATCTGCTAACATACTCTAATGAGAGTTAGTTGACATACATTAGTTGCAAATGAATAAGTGTTATGTATATGTAGTTTCAAAGATACTTATAAAGGTTTACAAGGAAACAAGATTTTTTTTTATTTATCATGTAGGAACTGCAAACATACAATAATGACTGGCTAGCAGTTTTGGTGTAGGTCTCCAAGGGCAGGAAATGTCTAGGTTAACCTTAGTGTAATGAGCAATAATGGAACTGTGTCTTATCTTAATGAGGTCTGCAGGCAGAGTGAGAGGAGGTTTTCTGGGCCCGTCTATATACTTGCAAACCCAGACAAGTGGGTTGTACAAGTAGTTGTAATTGAAAGGTAGTTGTAATTGGTATAAAGCATGATGATTGGACACACACAGTCAATCATTCCAGCTCTCATGTGGTCTCACTGCAATCAGTGAATCTTTGAAAGGAAGTGAATACTAAATGAAGTCAGATTCCTTTTGAAGATAGTCATAATCAGAACAAAATGACCTGAAACATCCTGAGCCTGTAATGTCCCCGAAACAGAAAAAAATGATGCACTAGGAACAAGTTGTAAACATTTAAAACTAAATTAGGGAACTCACAACAAATTCTCTGCATTATTTTAAGACCGACAAGAAAATATTCATTGAATACTCAATGATACTCAAATACTCATTGTTTAAACAGAAACCAGCAAGCCTTATATAATGCAAAAAGACTGTCTTTGGTGGCTGTTGCAAGGAACCGAAGGAGGAAGGAGAATACTTGGAAATAGTCTTTAATCCAACAATCTTACAAGAACACTCAACCATTAAACATGGACAACACCAAACAAAGAACTGAAAGAAGACAGGACTTAAAAACACAGAGGAACAAAAGAGCTAATTAATTGGGCAACAGGTGAACGGGATAATCAATCAAGGGTGCAAACTTGCACACACTAGTGCTGCTTCCAAATTCACATACTATCCGTCCTAAATAGTATTCGAAAATAGAATTAGTATGTCCCAAATTGTAGTATGTTGAAAAGAGAATTCCAAAGATGCTCGGATGGTCTACTTTTCCGGGTCAGAATACGAAGTGCGGATCGACGCGAACTCTAACGGTTGATATTGCCCACAACCTATTGCGAGTGGGACGAGGATTCGATTAGAACTACAAATGTGGATAAAACGTGTTAAAAAACTACAAACATGACAGGTGTGCGAGTCTGACGGTTAAGTAGAGAGGTTTAGATTAAGGGGCTTGAGTGATTAATTATTAGTATTTAACCTGACGAAAATATATTTATTCAATGTTATACACATTATATCTCACCTGCAGCAGCATTGTGAACTTTTGTAATGATACGTTTGGCCATTAACCTTTTTAAATGCATCATTATATTTAAATTGCAAACACATGAGGAGAGTCTCTGCATTAAAGACCCACGAATGGCAGATCAACGAGCGACTACGTTTCTCTCCGATACGGTAGGAAATTAAATTGAATGTGGAGGATTTTAACTATTTTACATACTTGTAGGTTGTAGTATAAGTAGGCGAATTGGGACGCAGCATAGGAAACTGGGTCACACAGGCAAACAGGCACAAAACTAAAACACACTGAAACATGGTCAAGTTTGAAATGTTTCAAACTTGTTTTATAGCCTGACAAGCCAGACCCACATCAAGATGTTTTTGACCATTGACAGGGCTCAATCCGAGGGGTGGGATAAACAGTTGTCTTTCAAATTCCCTCTGCACGCAATTGGATAGCGCCATGAGTGCCACAACCAACCAGAAGTTGAAGCCGAGCTAACGTTAGTTGATAGACTTTCGCCGTATCCCGTAGGCAAAACTTCGAACATATAATCTTTTTTTAAGAATGACTTCAGTGCCGTTCTTTGTTTTTTTTCAAAGTCGCGGCCAAAGCCGTTTCAAACCGTCATTATGTTAAGCCCGCCCACCGACTCTACACACACTGTGATTGGCCTGACCAGAGTTTAGTTTTTCCAGCTCTCAGGTCTACCGAGATTTGCTACCCTACACTCGCGGCAAAATACATTTTCTGCCGCTAGGGTGTGTCTATATTTCTAGGCTAGCTTTTTTAATGAATTCACCCTGTTTTTTTTAATATAATACAAGTGTGCATATCATAGGGTTGCCGTGATTTTGCCAAGTAAGACATGTTCCTGGATCATCCTGGAACAACAACATTACAACATTTCAATCAGATTTGAGGGATCGATTCACAATGAATGTCTTTAAGTTTAGGCTTACAATAAGGGTTAGGGGCTTCTACACCATTCTTAATAACCTATAATTTCCCTTTTATTTTAGGGATACGTTATGGGTAAGGTTAGGTTTAGAGGTAGGGATATAGGGTTAGTTAGTTATGTTTTTGAACAGGAATGTTGTTCCAGGATCAACAAAAGTAGTCTTACCAGGCAAAATCTCTGTAACCCTATGCTATGGACACTTGAATTATACTATTATAAAAAACACATACTAAATAAGCTTTGCCACTTCTGTTTGAAACATTTCAAACTTAACCACTCACGAGTCACGACTGAGTTTAACCAGGTGGTAAATACACTGAAATAGTGCTGTGGCATGAGTATTTTAATTAAGTCATTGTCATTCTTTTCACTACAAAACATCTCCTTTCAATGTAAATTATGCATATTATAGATTGCACCTTAACAACATTTTGCATGCTGAAATTAATGCCACACTCTTCCTGCAAAAGAAAATGTTTCTAAAAGGAAAGAAAAACATTGTATAGCCTTCTGTATGGTTGATATTTGTCTGTAGAAGCAAACTTTTTTTTTTTCCATTTTTATTAACCACTTTCTTCAACGAAATGTATATATGTGAAAATTAGAAAATAAGATAATATTATCAGATTCAAATAAGAAAAAGCCTTTAAAAGGATTGATCACAGCAACTTGTTGTGAATGATGTAGCTGGCAATAAAAAAGTCAGGAATTCATATAAGAAAGATTTATAGCCAAAAGGAAACTCACTGCCAATTTGCATATGCAAATAGCGTTCATTCAAATCGGATTTGCTAAGTTTAACAAGTTTGCCCCTGCTCTGGCACAACAAAAGGAGAAAGAAACAAATGATCAAAAGAAAAAGAAAAATTGTAATTAATAGCACATTTGAGATGGTGTATGAAAAGAATGAGAGAAACTGTAGAAAACACATTCATTTATCAAATGGATTTCAAGCAGAACAAAGTATTGGAGTGTTGCAACAACAGTTCTCTGCCTTCAGGCGTTCTGTCTTGTTTTGGAGAGTTTCTGAGCACAAACGAATGGAAGTTCCTGGCTCTGCGTTTACAGACACCCAGTGCCGGGATAGATATATGGCTATGGACCAGGGGCTGGTTGCACCAGCCATTCGTCAGTTACTAAGCCTAGTTTTGACGTAAAGGGGTGTTGTTACAACTTGCGCACTATTAAATATTTTTGCATTGCACCATTAAAGTTGAAGTCTAACTCTATGTATAAACATGGCATAGCAGACTTACTGAACTGCATCAATTATCTCTTGTTTTACCCGACAAATTTCGATTCTTCAGTGTCACTTGATTCTTCAGAAATCAAGTTGCTGCTCAAGAAATAATTCTTATTTTATATTTTGCACATTAAAATAAAGTTCATTGCATGTTCAAAGCAGCTTGTGATGACAAATAACACTGAATTAAATCATACTTCCAAACTTGTAAGTCTTGTAAACTCCAACTGCAGAGCTACGGGGCAGGCCACCGCCCCTTTGCACATGCACAAGGGTGGAGCTGACCCAGGGCTCTTCTATGAGCTGCGTACCGCCACTGATCCCGCCCTCTGGGTGGGGAAGGTGGCCACATGCTCCCTCGGTCGGGCGATGTCCACAGCTGTGGTCCGGGAGAAACACCTGGCCTTACCTGGTGATGTGGGGGGGTTGAGTGAGCCCGCCTCCTCAACTTGCCCATATCCCAGGCTGGCCTCTTCGGCGGCGCGGCTGAGAACTGCGCCCACCGATTCTCGGCCGCCCAGAACAGACTGAGGCTGTAACACGTAATGCCCCGGCTGCTAGCTGCTGCACCCAGCCGCCGGCTCAGTCGCCTCAGTCTGCTCGCCGCCGAGGGCGCCCTCCCTTCTCCCGCCCGGCCCCAGCAGCAGCCTTCACCCGGGCCGCGCCATGGAGGTGGTTGCAGGATGACGCAACAGAGTGTTCAACATCGGCTGTGCTGCTGGAACGGCCGGGAGTTCAGTCTTGGTCTCCTCAGCAGGTAACAATGCGATATTGAACACGTACTTCCTTTTATACTCACGCGGTGAGGCGGAGTTATGTATGCAAATTCCGCACGCCCATGGCATTGGCACACCATTGGGCGTTTTCTAAAATCTCGAAATGATAGTTTTGAGAATATGTTTGAGATCATGAATATGAGCCAGATACTGAAGATACTGGGAAATGAGCTCTGATGAGGACAGTGATGATGCTATAAAACATCTGTTGAAACTGAACCCTTCCAAGCTCCAAAAGATAACAAAATATGCTTTATTTTATTCTTCTGTAATTGTTACTCTAATATAAGGGGAGTTTTATATTATAACGACAGGTAGAGATCCGTGTTAGATACAGATCCGGGTCGCTAAAGACCCGATTACGTAATAATGAATGGCAAAACACTCACTGCATTTAAGCATGAATTACTTTAAATTTACTTAGATTCTCTTTCTCTAACCCTCATCGAGGACATCATGGTGACTGAGCCGCAGCAGAGCGGCGTGCTGAGGACTTTGCCATCTGGCAGCAGTCCGGCGAACAGGGGAATAAAGTGTGACTGTACATATGAGCTGAATACCTCTGAACAGATGCCCAATGGCTGAGCAGGACACAAAGTTTCCCGCAGTACTAACAAGTGAATCCAAACTTCTTTCAATATCGGACAAAAGACACTAAACTATAGAGAATTTGTAGTCCAAGTGGAACAAAAACAGGAATGTTGCTTTCTTCTTTTGGTCCAAACCAGCGTCCTGCTAAAGGAACTGACAAAGCACATTTGAGCCATTAATTCAGCTCCCTTCAACCTTAAATGAAAACTGAGGGCCTGACGCGCTCCCTGGATATGTTTTCACAGCCATTATGCACCGCTGGGCTGGCCGAGGTGTTGTATTAAAGTGGATGGGTGGTGTGAAAAACTCGCAAGGGCTTGTAGACTAGCTAGACTGGAGCCAAACTCAAAGCTTGCACCAGAACTTTTCTGCTGATTATTCACAGCCTTTATGCTCAGACACCTGAAAGCATCAAGTGCCCAGCGCCTTGGATACAGAGTGTAAGCGGGGGGCAGGAGATGGAAAACGCAAGAAGTGGCAGAAATCCTCTGCTTCACCGTCACCTGCAGAAAAAAAATACCAATCTGCAGCCTTCTTCGTGTTTTAAGCCAATGTCTGTGTTTCTATGGTGACTCAAAAGACAGCAGCGTGCTCATTCTGTCCCGTCCCAGAAAATTTCATTGCACCGTTGCTCTTTTACAGGCCAAGACACTAAAATGAAACATTTTCTAGTAGGTATCAACTTTGTCTTAGAAGTTTTTCTTAAAATAGACATCAAATTTAAATAAATTAGGGATTTTTTTTAAATACAGTAAGTATAAAACTTTAAAATTAATTATTATGAATTCCCAAAAATTTCCAGTAAGAAAGTAATTGCAGACTTTGGTATCTTGGCAAACCTGAGCTCAGTTTGTCATATTTTCAAAGTCTCTCTAAAATGAGAAACATTTTAAAATAACATATTTATTTTTAATCACGCATAACTTTAATCATTTTAATATGCTGATTGATCAAGAAACATTTCTTATAATTATCAATGTTGAAAACAGTTGTGCTGCTTAAGATTTTTTGTGGAAACTTTGTGAATTCTTTGATATATAATAGTTATTATATATTATGTAATTTTTTATCATTTTAATGTATCCTTGCTGAATAAAAGAATCAATTTATTTAATATATATATATATATATACACTGATGTGCACAGTACTGTACATTTTCAAAATCGTTGATTCTCTAATTAATTCATGTTAATAATTTAGCTTATTTGGGCCTATGTTCATGCTAATTTCAATGTTTCTAATATTTTTTTGTTTTTCATTTTAAGTTTACTCATTTCAAATGATTTTAAAGGATTAGTTCACTTTAACCCTAAAGGGACCTTTGGGACAAATGTGGGCAAAATCGTTTTCTTTAATTTTAAAAATAGTTCCCTTAATCGGAGCGGAACAAGGCTTGGCTACTTTTTCTAAGTTTGCCACCTGAACAAAAAAATTTGACTCGATTTTACAATGTTAAGTGGTTGAAAAAAAACAACCTCCTTAATTGGGCCTTTGTGGACAAAATGGGCACCCATGGGAATTTAATAGATTTCAGAGATTTTCTTTTCTTTTTTTTTGTCCAAAAAAATAAAATAATTCCAACACAATGCAGATCATACATACACATACATGAAGGGGTGAGTCTGCACAACATTCTGAATGTGGCATACACACACACGCGCACACAAACAAAACATTCAATGAGCCTATAACAAAGCTTTTTTAATTCACTGTGTCACTCACACATACAAAAACAAAGAATTGAATGTCAGAGAGCTTTTTTTAATGTGCCAATCAGCCACTGCAAGCGTACACACACACACACACACACACACACACACACAAGTCAAGTCAACTTTATTTATATAGCGCTTTTAACAATGGAGATTGTTTCAAAGCAGCTTTACAGTGTTAAACAGGAAAATAATGCAGCCTAATTTTATTCAGCTGTATAGCCATTTGATGTCATCAGTTCATTTCAATTTCCATACGGTGACAGTGTGGGCTTTAGATCAATAATTAGATCAGTAATTTAGTTTATATGTTTAAATTAGTTTATTAATTAGATTTATTTCGATGTTTAGTTGAAAAATATAGTGTCCCCAACTGAGCACGCCAAGCCAGAGGCAACAGTGGCAAGGAAACCAAAACCCCATTAGGTGACCTAATGGAGAAAAATAAACCTTGGGAGAAACCAGGCTCAGTCGGGGTGCCAGTTCTCCTCTGGCCAATTAACAAACAGCGTATTATTATTATTATTCTGGCTGCTTTACAGGTCACACACACACACACACACACACACACACACACACACACACTTCAAAGTCAGATCAAAGCACTGCTGCAAGATTTGTTGTTGCTTACAAACAAAACATGTCTGCAGCATGCTACCTAAACCTCAGTGGCAGTTACATTTTCAGTTCATTCTGAAGCAGCACAATGCAAGGAAACGGTGCCATGTCTGTGTCAGCAACAGGAGAAAAAAAAACCCAGCATTGTCTATAAAAAATGCAAAGAACACTCAATCACAATTACCTGCTGCCCAAAGTGCATGTAAGCATAATAAATATAAATAGTGTTTTTGTCAGGTTTACATTGTTTATACTTACCATAAAGTTAACACTTACTTTTTTTGTTATGTTTATTGTTATTCTTACCTGTTTGGTACCATTGACCTTTTTGAGTTAATTCAATTGAATGATTTTGTTCAAAATAAAAATGTTACATGATCTCCTACTTTGTCTTTTACTTATTGCATGGTCAGATTTGTCTAAGCATGTTTTGGCATGTTTGTATAGTCTAAAACAACACAGATGCTTTTTTTATTTACAATTTTAACTTGTGATAAAATGTAAAACTTAAGTGGTTAAATTCGTAAGTTCATAAGTTCAGCCTTTATGCAGCTATGCAGCCATTGGGTACTATTGCTATCTAGTGGCTATTGATATTTTATCTTTATTTAAATTTTATACCAACATAGGTCACCAAAGTCATCAAATTTTTAGGTTTTGGCTGTCTGAACATACTGGAATTATTTTTTTTTTTACTCAAGTTAAATTATTTTTAAATATACATAAATTAAATATATAAAATAGATATATTTTACATAAAATATGGTACTTTTAGTGGTAAATAAATTCAAAAATACAACAAAAAAAAACTGCATAAATGTATAGTTTTTATATTATTGAAGATATTGATATAACATTTATTTAAAAAAGAAATTGGGATCACACCTCAGACCCCCGTGCCCAAATGTGTCCACGAAGGTCCAATTAAGGGCTGTAAAATGAAGGTCCCTTGAGGGTTAAAATGAAAATGTCCTGCTAATTTATTCACCCCCATCTCATCCATGATGTTCATGTCTTTCTTTCTTCAGTCAAAAAGAAATTAAGTTTTTTGAGGAAAACATTCCAGGAATTTTCTTCACACAATGGACCTCAATGGCAACCAAAATGTTGGAGGTCCAAATGAATGCAGTTTCAAAGGGCTTCGAAGGGCTTCAGAGGCTCTGCACGATCCCAGAGGAGGAATAGGGTCTTATCTAGTGAGACTATTGATAATTTTCAAGAAAAAATAAAAATGTCTATACTTTTTAACATGAATTGCTTATCTTGCTCTGCGACTTGCCACGGATTGTGCAATCACATGGGAAAGGTCACGCTAGACGTAGGCGGAAGTACTGCCCCAAACGAACGTGCGAAGACTAATACAAATGGCCTTAACAAAAAAAAACTCTATCTCAAACTTCAAAATCGTCTGACATCGTTGTTTTACCTTTTTTTTGCTAAAGGATGTTTGTATTAGTCTTCGCACGAGCGCTTTGTAAACACAGGTGCGGGACTTCTGCCTACGTCTAGCGTGACCTTACAGACGTGATTGCGCAATCCGTGGCACTTCGCACAGCAGTGCAAGATGAGCCTCTGAATCCCTTCGAAGCCCTTTGAAACTGCATTGATTTGGACCTTCAACATTTTGGTTGCCATTGAAGTCCATTGTGTGGAAAAATCCTGAAATGTTTTCCTCAAAAAAACTTAATTTCTTTTCCACTGAGGAAAGAAAGATATGAACATCTTGGATGGCATGGGGGTGAGTAAATTATCAGGAAATTTTCATTTTGAAGTGAACTAATCCTTTAAGGATTAAACTAAATGGTTTAGTGTGCAAAAGTAAACAAAACTGTCCAGTTTCATTTACTTTTGTTTACCATTTTGATTGATATTGTTGGTTGCCACCTGGGTCCTGAAGCAAAACCAATTGCTAACCCCTTTCTAGGAGAAACAACTTGGATATTAGAGATCAATTCCATTTTATCGAGAGTTTCAGAGAATAAACACAATGATGTATTTAACATGAGAATATGGATCAAAATAGTTTGAAGACAAAAGCCTAAAGGGAGAGTCAGGGGAAACTGGCACCTCCAATGGAGGGACCATAGCTATTTTAAACAGATGCCTCTCTCGTCTTCTCTTCATCCCTCCACTTCAGGTCTAATTTTTCAGCTGCAATGCACTGTTGCTTAGAAACCTCACACATTCTCAGGCCAGTGTAGTTTAAACATAATTCTGCCATGATTAGAAGACGCCGTATCATACCTACAGTGTTTGAGTGTGTGTTGAGTCTGTGGTTGCAGTCTCTGTAATTAACAAGCCTTAGCATGTTTATTTTTAATTGGATGTCAGTCACACAAATTATGAGGCAGATAAAGAAGAACCTCTCTCACTCCTCCATTCAAACATTTGGTTTGTGTGCTGATAGTTATGCACTAACAAGCTTTCTACAGATGAACATTGCATAATAGGATGAGTAATAAAAAAACAATGAAATGAGCAGCGTATATTCATTCATTATCATCAACTGCCATGCAATTGCACATGCGGCAGGTGAGAATGAAAGGAACAAACAAAAGAAGTGTCATGACCTTTCAAACAGGCACGTGCCCCCTCAGATTTCTGAGCTAAGTGGATTTTGACTGCAAAAAACAAATGAAAGAAATAAATCTGCATATGTAATGAGATATCTTGCTTTTGCTTTACCTCTCTTCACGGTTCTGGCCCACACAAACGCGTCCTCCGTGGCGGGGAGTGGGGTTGCTGCAGGAACGTTGTCGAACTTGGAATCCAATCCCACAGCTGGTGCTGCAAGGAGCCCAGGCTGTCCATGGCGTCCATGCCCCGTTTCTGGGGATAGACAGGTTACAGCAGTAATCACTAATCAAATGCTGGCACAGCTGGCTGGTATAATCTGACCTTTAGTTTGTTTACTGAGGATCTTAGTAAAGAGATAGATCGCCCAAAAATGAAAACTTTGTAATCATTTACTCATGTTGTTCCAAACCTGCATGAATTTCTTTCTTCTGTTGAACACAAAAGAAGATATTTTAAAGAATGTTGGTAACCAGACAGTTGATGGCGCCCATTGACTTCCATAGTATTTTTTTCCTACTATGGAAGTCAATGTTTCATCAACTGTTTGGTGAGCTTGATTTTGGTAAAATGTTAATAATCTAATGACACATGCAAGTGTTTAACCATATATGAAGCCACAATATCAACTTTGATAAAGCAGTGTTTTTTTCCCCTGAAAAGTTACAATGTTTCCGCCCGACAGCAACTAGTTGTAAATTTGATATATAAATGTGTAATTATGTGATAGTCACAATTATGACATATGAGATCACATCTAAAACATTTACAATAACAATTACAAGAAATAAGGTTTTAATCGCAAGACAAAAAGTCACCTTGTGAGATATAAAGTCGCAATTACATGCAATTGACCGATTTAAATTCAGAATTTGAAATGGTGAAACAAAGGCTGCGTCCGAAACCTGGAAAATGCTGCCTTCGGAGGACACATTTCAAGGCAGGAAGGCACCAAGGCACGTCCGAATCTAATGTTAGCTTCACTTCCTGTCTCCTGAGATACCTTCATCTGATCGATTTTCGAAGGCAGCATATTTGTATCCTTCGCTGCCTTTGATATCCCACAATCCTGTGCTTTCCATTCTGTGACAGTTGAGCTGGAAAAAAAGATGGCGTCCCAAAGTTGCGTTTGCTGGTCAGTTTGTGTGTAAATGTAAGTTTTCTTACCAACATTTTCTACTTCTGATGTAATTTCTAGCGAGAAATTACTAATAATTAAATATGTGTTTAGCTCTCACCAAAGCTCTCTCTATTTTGCTGTAGATCATTAAACGGTTACACTGCCTAAGAAGTCTGTCCAAAATTAGTTTTGTGAGGTGCCTTCATGCACAAACGCTGCCTTACACGCCATTGTCTGATAAGGCAGCGAGGCAACGAGTCAGCTGCCTAGGTTTTCGGACGCAGCCAGAATGACAATTATGATAAAAATCAAGGCACAATTGTGAAATATAGTCACAGTGTTAAAGTCACAATTATGAGAAACAAAGTAGTGTCACAATTATGAGTAACAATTGTGAGACATGAAGTCGCAACTGTCATATGAAATCTGCAATTTAAAATGACAATTACAAGAAATCAAGTCGCAATTACGAGATAACATCTAATTACAATAAACTCGCAATTGAGGGAAATAAATACACAATTACAAGATATAAAAGTCACATTGTGAGATCAAAATGAGAAATAAAGTATAAATGTGAGATATAAGGTTGCAAATGTCATATGAAGAGAAATAAAGTTGAAATTGTTCAATATGACATAAAATTCCAAAAAAACAATATTGCAAATATCGTTACTTTTTTGTACTTTTTACTAGGCTTCCATATAAACAAGTTATCTGTTATGCTTAAAGTGTAACTTCCTGTTTGTGCTTTAGTCTTTGACATTTGTACGGTGGTGTATACCTGGAGCAGTTTGCCACTTCAACACTGATTCCTTGGCACGGTTGCCCTCCACACTGAGGGCTTGGGCTGTCACAGGCTCGAGTCCGACACTGGCATGAACCAACACTGCTGCCATCGCTATGACTGCAAGCTTTCCATCCCGACCAGGCTCCAAAATGACCATCCACAGTCACATTCCTCACCTAGACATATACACATCCACACACATACATAACACACAGAAAAGAAAGAAAGCACATACATAGTAAATGGGCACAGAAACAAGTAAACAAAATATGAATGCAAATAAATTATTACTGCAGAATGTGCAGATAAGGTCATATTTGCCAGTTATTAGATAAATCCAAACTAAAATATACTGTAGCTTTCAGCATATTAGATTTGTGATAGCTGAAAATAACACGGGCTCCTGTTTGGAAAATGAACATGCTTTACAATGAGCAAATGTTTTCATTTGAGGCATTATATGAGAATGTAGTAATGAATAGCTAATGTAATTTTGCTATTGCACTCTGGTTATTAACATCTGAGGTATCAGATACAGGACAACATATTTTGTAAACAAAAGGAGAAGGTAATGTTGTCTAGCGCATTAAAACACAATGAGTTCTGTGGAAAAGATTGTCATTGCATTATGAATAGAGAAGAATAAATGAATATCTGTGTGGAGAGAAATTGTCTGTGCTCTTTGTGTACCGATCGCATAAGAGAGTCACATTTCCAATGTGGTGGAAAAGAAAAAACAAACCTCATTTTCAAAGGTCTTGCTTTTCCTTTAAATAGAGATGGGGTTTCTGCCAATTTTAAGACGGGGATGATACAGTAAGTTGATGTTTTTTTTCCCAGAGAAAACAAATGTGGTTCTTTGTTTATTTTCATAATGTGTCAGCCTCCAGATGGGCTTTGCTTTGTGAATGGAGTGTGTCTCCATCTAGACTTACGGTGCTCCACTACTGAAGTCATTTTAGACCTTTCACTCAACCTTAAACACCTGGACACAATCACATCCCGTGGATAAAAATGCAAGATTCCTTGCTATATAGTATCCAAAAGGACTAGGTCAGATGAGTAGGATGCCCTATACAGGGAGTGCAGAATTATTAGGCAAGTTGTATTTTTGAGGATTAATTTTACAACATTAATAATTAAACAACAACCATGTTGTCAATGAACACAAACTCATTAATATCAAAGCTGAATATTTTTGGAAGTGGTTTTTAGTTTTAGCTATTTTAGGGGGATATCTGTGTGTGCAGGTGACTATTACTGTGCATAATTATTAGGCAACTTAACAAAAAACAAATTTATACCCATTTCAATTATTTATTTTTACCAGTGAAACCAATATAACATCTCAACATTCACAAATATACATTTCTGACATTCAAAAACCAAACAAAAACAAATCAGTGACCAATATAGCCACCTTTCTTTGCAAGGACACTCAAAAGCCTGCCATCCATGGATTCTGTCAGTGTTTTGATCTGTTCACCATCAACATTACGTGCAGCAGCAACCACAGCCTCCCAGACACTGTTCAGAGAGGTGTACTGTTTTCCCTCCTTGTAAATCGCACATTTGATGATGGACCACAGGTTCTCAATGGGGTTCAGATCAGGTGAACAAGGAGGCCATATCATTAGATTTTCTTCTTTTATACCCTTTCTTGCCAGCCACGCTGTGGAGTACTTGGACGCGTGTGATGGAGCATTGTCCTGCATGAAAATCATGTTTTTCTTGAAGGATGCAGACTTCTTCTTGTACCACTGCTTGAAGAAGGTGTCTTCCAGAAACTGGCAGTAGGACTGGGAGTTGAGCTTGACTCCATCCTCAACCCGAAAAGGCCCCACAAGCTCATCTTTGATGATACCAGCCCAAACCAGTACTCCACCTCCACCTTGCTGGCGTCTGAGTCGGACTGGAGCTCATGCCCTTTACCAATCCAGCCACGGGCCCATCCATCTGGCCCATCAAGACTCACTCTCATTTCATCAGTCCATAAAACCTTAGAAAAATCAGTCTTGAGATATTTCTTGGCCCAGTCTTGACGTTTCAGCTTGTGTGTCTTGTTCAGTGGTGGTCGACTTTCTGCCTTTCTTACCTTGGCCATGTCTCTGAGTATTGCACACCTTGTGCTTTTGGGCACTCCAGTGATGTTGCAGCTCTGAAATATGGCCAAACTGGTGGCAAGTGGCATCTTGGCAGCTGCACGCTTGACTTTTCTCAGTTCACGGGCAGTTATTTTGCGCCTTGGTTTTTCCACACGCTTCTTGCGACCCTGTTGACTATTTTGAATGAAACGCTTGATTGTTCGATGATCACGCTTCAGAAGCTTGGCTATTTTAAGACTTCTGCATCCCTCTGCAATATATCTCACTATTTTTGACTTTTCTGAGCCTGTCAAGTCCTTCTTTTGACCCATTTTGCCAAAGGAAAGGAAGTTGCCTAATAATTATGCACACCTGATATAGGATGTTGATGTCATTAGACCACACCCCTTCTCATTACAGAGATGCACATCACCTAATATGCTTAATTGGTAGTAGGCTTTCCAGCCTATACAGCTTGGAGTAAGACAACATGCATAACGAGGATGATGTGGTCAAAATACTCATTTGCCTAATAATTCTGCACTCCCTGTATATATATATATATATATATATATATATATATATATATATATATATATATATATATATATTTTTTTTTTTATTACGTTAGGGCAGTTCCAGTCCAACCAGAAACAAGACAAAACAAAAGAGGGTTATTATAGTAATTGTATGTACTGTATGAAGTCCATTTTTTGGGGAAAATAATAAGACATAAAAAATTGGTATCATGTAATGGTCCAAAATTTTGCAGGCAAGATTCAAACCTGCATTTTCCACATGAGCATCATGGCTTAAAAGGCACCTATTAAAATAAGTATCTGATGTCCCCAGAGAGTGTATGTGAAGTTTTATGTTAAATGTTAAAATTACCACTTTTTGGGGTTGAGTTTTTGTGTGTATTCCTTTAAATGCAAATGAGCTGGTGCCTCCGGCCCCCTTTCAAGAAGAGGGCGGAGCGTGCTCCGGTGTCAGGACAATCTCATCTCATGAAATGAAAATGTCAGATCAGAAAATCTGGAGTCAATAATGCCTACAGAGCCGCCAGAGAATATATGCTGTATGGAGATAGAACAGATATAGTTTCATTTAATTACAGTTATAACTTATGTTGTCATCTTACTTTTATCCACTATTAGCACTAATAGCATAATAAAACAGTACAAGAAGTGCACATTAAAGTCTCTCCCCCTTGCATTATCATCAGAATTACACAAAAACACTTGTTACAACTAACAGTAAACCTATATATACAGACCTTTTAGGTGTTTAATAAACTGGTAAACTTAATATCCGTAAAACAACTCCGATGAACTGTAATAAAGTGCATGCTCTCCCTTTCATTAAACGGTATCGCTCCGGAGACTATGACTGGATCATGAAAGGTACAGATCCATCCTTGGATAACAACTTTTTAGCAAAACCTGCCTTTTACTGCCCCTCATTCACAAAGCAGTCTGGGGTGAAATGATTTGTGCAGAAATAAACAAATTGAGGAATATTTTGGTGCGCATTACCTTCAAAAATAAAACTAATCCACTGTTCCCAACTCAAGTGGCTCAGATGTTGAGAGAAAATGAAGACTCTTATGTTCACTCATGTTCGCTGGAGCGCGGAGAAAATGGTGGATAGCGTACAACTCACTGAGGGCGGAAATAGGGTAATGCAGGACTGTCAGTCAGCAGCTGTGGGCGGGGCCTGAGCAGCATGACATCATACTGCTCAGAGAATAAAAACGGCATGTCTGATGAGACTGCTTTGGTTTAATGGGGATTTAAAAAAAGGAGTGGGTGGATTTTTATCATTGTAGGGTGATTGTGTTCACACACTGCCAACACACATTTATGTCCAAACACCATGTAAAAGTGGGTTTTTGCATAATAGGTGCCCTTTAACATGTTTAGGGCATATTTTTGATTTTTGTTTTCAGCAACAAAGGAAATCTGGACCTCAAAATGTGTAACCAATATGTTTAAACAACATGTGTGAAACTAAATCAATACTAAATCTTGCATTCTAGTGACTCTGAGAGTGAAGCCTCCCACGCTTTTGCACTTCCCTGTGTGTTCAACAATTCCATGCTGCTTTCTTCAGGCAGTGTGGGTGGCAACTTGCTATTACACAAAATGTCATTTCTCAGCTAGAGCTACAAGGTCTCTTACCTAAAGAGAAACAATGCCTGATATAGTATATAGTATGTGTGAGCTGTGGTATCTCACAGAATGCTGCATGTAACCTTTAGAACTTGAAACCACGTGAAGAATAGGTGTCCAAATATTTTCAGAGCCACTGTAAATGGGAGAGACCTGATGGATTGAATTTTGGGAGTGATCTACAGGCTGGGAGGCCTCAGGCAGGGGCACATGTCAACACAAAGGAGTGTGGGAATATGAAGCCATGTTACTAGAGAATGCCACTCAAAAGAACCATGGCAGACAGCAATTTTTGCAGCGCTTTGTTTCGTTGTGCACATGCGTAATTGGCCTAATATTCTCTTTTTGATTACATAGGGAAGAAAAGTTAGTTTTGCTGCAAAAGCAGCAAGACATCAGATCTGCATTGTCTCAGCACCTGCAATGTTTCCTAAACATTGTTATAAAACTCCACTTAGGGTGTCTGCTGTTATGAGAAAAAAAGTTGATCTTGCAAGACTGACGTTACGGTTGAAGCAGGCACATTTGTCACTGTTCTTTACCGACAGACTGGATCAGCATCAAGTCTTGATACATAAAACAAAACCCCCCAAAAAAACATTTGGCTTTGAGGGCTGAGGCACTGCGTGAATGATTGAAGTGCATTCTGGATACTCACAGGACACCGTGTGATGCTCTGCTCCCATTGGCTCATGCTGACGCTCTCTTCCAGGGTGGTGCATTTCTTGAGCACCAGATCCCAGCCACAGTACGGATCCCTGGCCCCCACACAGGCACTGAGAGAGAGAGAGAGAGAAAGAGCAGATGCTCACCACAATATGAAAGTTTATGGCAACATTAATCAACTGAAAGAAGATGAAAGAAGAGCAGAAGTGAGGAGGTCATATAACGAGAAATCCAATTTTCCTTTATGAAAGCATACTGTATGTTTCACAACTGAAAACTTCCTTCCTAGTTAAAAAACACCATCTATTGACACTAAACTGGAAGAATGGCTTATGAAATCCTTTCAGACATCTGAAACTTGAAGACAGTAGAGGTGAAACAAGGAACTAGTGCGATATCATTAAGCTTAGCTGTGTGAAGCACCTACAGCTCTGCACATCCCTCTGAAAAGGCTATGGCTGCATCCGAAATCGCATACTACCCTACTATATAGTAGGCGAAAAACAGTATGTGATAAAGGAAGTACAGGTGCTGGTCATATAATTAGAATATCATCAAAAAGTTGATTTATTTCATTCAAAAAGTGAAACTTGTATATTATATTCATTCATTACGCACAGACTGATATATTTCAAATGTTTATTTCTTTTAATTTTGATGATTATAACTGACAACTAAGGAAAATCCCAAATTCATATCTCAGAAATTTTGAATATTACTTAAGACCAATACAAAGAAAAGATTTTTAGAAATATTGGCCAACTGAAAAATATGAACATGAAAAGTATGAGCATGTACAGCACTCAATACTTATTTGGGGCTCCTTTTGCCTGAATTACTGCAGCGATGTGGCGTGGCATGGAGTCGATCAGTCTGTGGCACTGCTTAGGTGTTATGAGAGCCCAGGTTGCTCTGATAGTGGCCTTCAGCTCTTCTGCATTGTTGGGTCTGGCATATCGCATCTTCCTCTTCACAATACCCCATAGATTTTCTATGGGGTAAAGGTCAGGCGAGTTTGCTGGCCAATTAAGAACAGGGATACCATGGTCCTTAAACCAGGTACTGGTTGCTTTGGCACTGTGTGCAGGTGTCAAGTCCTGTTGGAAAATGAAATCTGCATCTCCATAAAGTTGGTCAGCAGCAGGAAGCATGAAGTGCTCTAAAACTTCCTGGTATACGGCTGCGTTGACCTTGGACCTCAGAAAACACAGTGGACCAACACCAGCAGATGACATGGCACCCCAAACCATCACTGACTGTGGAAACTTTACAATGGACCTCAAGAAACGTGGTTTGTGTGCCTCTCCTCTCTTCCTCCAGACTCTAGGACCCTGATTTCCAAAGTAAATGCTAAATTTACTTTCATCAGAGAACATAACTTTGGACCACTCAGCAGCAGTCCAGTCCTTGTCTTTAGCCCGAAATGCTTCTGACACTGTCTGTTGTTCAAGAGTGGCTTGACACAAGGAATGCAACAGCTGAAACCCATGTCTTGCATACATCTGTGCGTAGTGGTTCTTGAAGCACTGACTCCAGCTGCAGTCCACTCTTTGTGAATCTCCCCCACATTTTTGAATTATCCCTATTGCTTCTACACTTTTTTTCTACCACATCTTTTCCTTCTCGTCGCCTCTCTATTAATGTGCTTGGACACAGAGCTCTGAACAGCCAGCCTCTTTTGCAATTACCTTTTGTGTCTTGCCCTCCTTGTGCAAGGTGTCAATGGTCGTCTTTGGACAACTGTCAATTCAGCAGTCTTCCCCATGATTGTGTAGCCTACAGAACTAGACTGAGAGACCATTTAAAGCCTTTGCAGGTGTTTTGAGTTGTGTGGCACCAGGTGTCTTCATTATATTAAACCTTTTCACAATATTCTAATTTTCTGAGATATTGAATTTGGGATTTTCCTTAGTTGTCAGTTATAATCATCAAAATTAAAATAAATAAACATTTGAAATATATCAGTCTGTGTGTAATGAATTAATATAATATACAAGTTTCATTTTTTGAATGGAATTAGTGAAATAAATCAACTTTTTGTTTCTAATTATATGACCAGCACCTGTATGTCCGAATTCACAGTACTCATAAAAGAGTGGCCAAAAAGTAACAGATTACCTACTTCTTCCGGTTCTGAAGTGTGCATACGATGGTCACTTTACTATCCCATGAGGCCATGGGAGAGGATTTGTGAATGGCGGTGAAATGCTGATAGGTCACATGATAATGACAACATGGCGAATATAGTACGTCCAGACTACATTCATACTACACACATTCATACTATATAGAGTATACTTTTTTAGCGGTCACAAAGTAATTACTTATTCAAAATAAGCACCTACTCAAGAGAGTAACCGATTGCGGATGCAGCCCATGAGTAAGAACAGCAGGAGTACATGACTGGTTTCTCACATGCAAAAAGGGTGTTTACTTAAATCTTAAAGGCATAGCATCAAAAAAACAGCCTGTTAACTTCTAAAAGGCAGAGAAAGAATGGTACTGGAAATAGCTTACACTCTAAAAAAAAGGTTCTATATGGCACCAAAAATGGTTCTTCGTCGTAATCATAGAGGAACCACTTTTGGTGCTATATAGCACCATATCTTAACATGTTCTGTATATGGTAGCGGTGCTATATAGCACCTTAATTAGCGGTGCTATATAGCACCTTAGTCAAAGAACTGGTGAAGAACCTCTGAAGAACTGCTGAAGAACTACTGAAGCACCAAAATTGGTGCTATATAGCACTAAAAAAGGTTCCCCTATGATTACGAGCCAAGAACCATTTTTGGTGCCATTTAGAATCTTTTTTTTTTTTTAGAGTGTATAATTTAATGAATCGACTGCCTGTTCGCTAATCTTCTACATGTTTTACGCTACACAATACTTATGTAGGGAATGATATGAAGATTTTACTATGATAAAAAGGTTATTTTATAAGAGAAGGCAGAGTATAGGGAATGTTGCGACAGGTAGGACTAGTTTATGGCATTACCATAGTATTTAATAGTAATATTGAGTGATATTGTATATTGTATAAAGAAAGTAAAAAATACCAATGTTTTGTTTCTTTGGCTTCCAGGTTTTACCAGTTATTGAATTGTAAGAGACTTGAATTGTAATTCCTGTATGCTATTATAACTGTATGTATGCATATGACACTGATAATATGCATTTTAATGAATAAAGAGAAAATGAATCATTTAATTATAAATATTGTTTTATATCTTATGTTGTTTAATGAAAATAAAAAATGTGTTCTTTCTATCGCTTCCAGGTTAGATTTGTATTGTAAAGATTTATGACTGCTGTGTGCCTAATGATATAATAATGAATTAAATATGTATTAAAGTACAATTAAGTTTTTAGTGTAATCTTAAATGTAGTTGTATGTGCCCTGCAGTGACTAGTATTTTAATAGAGATATTCACTCTCTTTTTTCTGCAGTAAAGCACATTCCACAAACAATGCAGTCCTACTGTACGTTTACTACACTCTAAAAAAAAAGGTTCTATATGGCACCAAAAATGGTTCTTGGCTCGTAATCATAGGGGAACCTTTTTAAGTGCTATATAGCACCAATTTTGGTGCTTCAGTGGTTCTTCAGCGGTTCTTCAGAGGTTCTTCACCAGTTCTTTGACTAAGGTGCTATACAGCACCGCTAACTATGGTGCTATATAGCACCGCTACCATCTACAGAACATGTTAAGATATGGTGCTATATAGCACCAAAAGTGGTTCCTCTATGATTACGACGAAGAACCATTTTTGGTGCCATATAGAACCTTTTTTTTTTAGAGTGTAGCGATATAACACCAAAATATAGAACATTTATTCAGAAACTGATTAATGTAAACTGTAGCTGTCATAAAACTTTGAACGGCGAGCACTGACGTCACTGCCATTACACGATAGGCTGAGGTGTGGATCACATGATCCAAGTTAGCCGTTACGCTTTCTCCAATGGTAAGTGATACAGACCCTCTCATCTCTCTATAATAAAACAATCTCTGGGGGTGCCTCCAGGAAGAGGAAAGAGGATTGGGAAACACTTCTGTAAACTAAATTATGACACTAACTGGAACAAAAACTTGAATAATTTTATACGTGGACCTCAGGGAAATAAACTGAATGAAAAAACACATGATATGAGCCCTTGAAATAGTTAAACACCTTAAAGTGCACACATGCTTCTTATTATAAATATAGCTTGCATTGGCATAACTTAATCCGGCAATATTTCCCTTGAGTCTTGGTAATAACTTTCATCAGAAACAGAGAACGGCCTTGAGACACACCAAATAACTTTTCAAACTCATTGAGGACTATCATCAGCGCAGACAGAAAGATAAAGCCAAGCATTCAGTTACATAATGTCTGGAGTATAGTGACAAAGCAATGTAAGTGTCAGCAGAGTAAACCAGTCATTTTTAAAAGCCCCGTTGTGGCATGTGTCTGTTTATTAAAATTAAAAAAAAGTTTGCAAAAGATCTCCACTCTTAAGCACATAGGTGTGAGTAATTGATCTCTCCCAATCTTTAAACCGCTTAACAGGACAAAAAAAAGCTCATCAGGCAAAACTCAGCACATATTCACATAACTCAGCGCTTTTCATTGGAATGCAAATGTAGAGAGATGATGAACAGGCTGCCATCTCCCCTTATGAGCAGAGATTAGAGAAGTGCTCTTGATATGACGGCCGGGAGGCACAATGTCAAACATGATGATTGTTCTTTGTTGCCCTCTGGCAGAGGATCTTTGTGACATTGCGTTTATTCTGGCGCAATGAAAAATTAAGTTACATGCATGTACGCACTGGTTAGATTAGTAGTATCATTTATCTTGGCAGGAATCAAAATGTTGGTGTTATTAAAAGCCATCATGAAATGGCATCTGCATTTAACTTCTGACATAAAATGTGACATTTGCAAGGGAAACAAATGGGTAAGACATAACAATGAAGATTCAACTTATTTCACATTAGTTAAGTTAATGCATTATGCATCATGAACTAACAATGAAAAATACTTTTAACGCATTTATTTGTTTAGGATCATATTGATTTCTATATAATTTCATAAATTACTGTTTGTTATGAACAAACATGAATTAAAGGCACAATATGTATTTTTCGCTGCTAGAGGTCGCTTATTCAAAACGAAGGCGTAGCTTGATGGCACCTTGATTTCGTAGAATCATGGGAGTTGCTGTCTTCACCTCTACAGACGGTGAAAAAGAATCTGACGAGATTCAGGCAGAAATCATATTCATGATGAGCTAATGTATTAAAGATTTATTAAAGGAGCGTAACAAGGCCGCTGGAGCGATTGCTAATAAGAGACGCGTGAAACACGGCTCAAGAGCAGTGGAGCTTCTATTATGCCGCAGACGACTGCTTCTGCTTCTTCTGGTCATGCGTATGTGAGGTAACGCAGCACTGTTTTATCATATTAGATACATTATTTGAGTGTGTTGAAAGTTATGCTTCTCTGTACATTCGCTCGGTGGCTACTATGAGACACTTGTTGCACACTGCAGTAAGTTACATCGATATTAGGCATGGTAAAACATGGAACTCGCGGTAAAACAAGAAAACGAGATTTAAACATAAAGACTTTCATAATCCCAGCCTGTTTCCCTGTCTTGTGAGGACTTTTGTTATTTCCGGTCTTGTGTCATGTTTTGTAGTTCTTTGTAGTTTTTCATGTTGATTAGTTTCCCCAGGTGTTTCCCATTTAGCCACTCCCTCTTGTTATCTTGTCAACCTTGTTTCCCTTTGTGTATATATACCCCAGTGCTTCAGTTGTTGTTTGTCGGTCGTTGCTCCTGTATGTGTTTTCCTGTTATTGCACTCCTGCCTGTTTTGATACCCTCGTTCTTGGATTTAATGTATGTTGTTTGTTATTCAATCGTTCATGCTGCATTTGGATTCGCACTCAGCTTCATCCCTGCTCACACGTGACAAAGACTGAGTTGAGTTTCATAACAATGGTTAGATTTCTGTCCATGAATGTATCCAAACAGTTGCTCACTTGTCAAATAAAACACATAGTATATTTAAATGTCTTTGGTGTTTCCATGGTTTCTACAAAATAAAAACAGAAATCGAAGGTAACGCGGGTGTGATGTCATTGATATGCGACGCATGGACACGGTCCATGTCCTGGTTAAAATGACTTATTTCTCTCGATTGAAACATTCTTGGAAACATTTTGGATAATGTAAGTACACAAGTCAACAGAATATATATCATTGTTTTAGTGTTTTTTTTATTTATTTAATCTTACATTTTTCGACTTTAACAATTACAACAATAGTATAATTACATATCATTAAGGTGTCAACCTAAATTATTAAATGCTGTAAAAATGGTCTATTGTTAGTTCAAGATAACTAATGCATTAACTAAAGCCAACAAATAGAATTTTATTGAAAAAAGTTACCAACAAAACATGTAGGGGTGTAACAAAATAGTCAGCTTCAAAATATAGGCTGGGACTTGGTTTTACTCTTTGTGAATTGACTGGATTGTGAAAAAATTCGATACATTGTTATTTGTTAATACTTTTCTTCAATGTCCACATGGCCTTGGTTAAGTACACAGAAAAGAAAAGTTGTGTCTGGTGCAGAAAGTATAATAAAAAGTGGATGTAGGATCTGTCAAGCTCCAAAAAGGACAAAAAAGCACCCTAATATTCCATGTGACTTGTTGACTATATTTTAAGTCATCGAAATTCATATGAAAAATGTGCTGGGCAGCACTGGTCACCATTAATTTATTGTTTAAGCTAGAAACAAAAAAGTTTAAATTTTGGGTGAACGGTTATGAATTTCTACCTTGAGATATTGTGCATCTGTCTGCTGAGAAGCATAAGTACGTACTCTCTAGACTTGTGGAAGTTGCAGCGCATCAGGGGGATTTTGATGACCTGGTCTCTGACTCCAACAAATAGCTCACTGCGGCTGTGTAGTATAAGCAGGCTTCGGATTGGCTGCCTCCTCTTCGAAGGGAAAAGCTCAATCTCATCCAGCAAACAGCTGCCCATGGTCTGGTTCAGTGGGGAGAGGACCTTCCTAATGGTGCCGTAATCTAGAAAGAGGAATTTGAGAACAAATGTGTTAGACTTTAAGGGAGATGGTTGGGGGGTGGGTGGAAAAGAGTGAGGAATCAGTTTAGGTGATCAAGTGGGGCATCTCTGATGACCTGGTGAGATTGGAAGGAAATTATGTCAGAGAAGCAGCAGTGGAGAATGACCTCAGATCTCTTCAATCACATGACAATTATATAAAGTGCTAGTCTGCCACCTGGGCTGTCAACTTAAATATGGATGTGCTATTTGGATCAGAAAGGGCAAACAGGGCGCACTACTCTCCAGAGAAGATTCATTATCATCTCCAAAGGGTGGCTTTTGTGTAGTGAAAAGGAGGACAGAATTATCAGCCGAATCACCGTTTGGCATGTTACACAACCCTCCCGGAGCATGTGGTCTGTGCGGCTGTGGAGTCCGTGAAGGACATTCATTGGTCTCATAATGTCAAAAAGAGTGAACTGGATAGGTTCGATAAGCTATTTAATATCTGTTTTATCCTCGTAGCTGCTGTTTTTCTTCTGTTCATGCCAAAGCTGAATGTCAGGTGTTTTATAGGAGCCATACAATGTGTGGGGCAATGAACTTTTAGATACTACTTTTAGAGCCACTGATTAGGTCCCTGCCCTTGTCAAAACAGGCTTCAGTGCTCTATTTCATTCCATTCAACTGTGAGAATTCAACCGTTCCTCACACTTCAAGCTATTGTCTGAAATGAATTGAATTTAGGCTAACTCTGTAAACATGGCACATTCAGCACCTCTAAAATATTTTGATCTTGAGTGCATGTCATTATCCCAAAGTCCATGGCAAAAGACTACGATTTTGAGCTTTAAGAATTCATTCATCCATAAATTAAAAATATGTCATAATTTACTCATCCGAATGTTGTTCCGAATGTGTATGACTTTCTTTCATGGAACACAAAAGGAGAGATTTTGATGAATTGTGGCGGTTGCTATTTTCCATATTTCCATTCCATATTGAAGCTTGCAAGAATTACCATTTACTTATCATAAAAGGGATCCATACAATGTGTGCAATATTCCAAATCTATTGAAGTAATTTGAGAAACTTGGGGGGTGTATTGGGGTGGTGAGCGGTTGCAACCTCACTGTTAGATGCCGCTAAAATTTACACAGTACATTTAAAATCGAATCTAAATTGTGACCAAAAAATGTGATTGAAAATGTATATAATGTAATATAGCTAATATAATATAATATAATATAATATAATATAATATAATTAATATAATATAATATAATATAATATAATATAATATAATATAATATAATATAATATAATTAATATAATATAATTAATATGTGTTCCCACAAGAAAGTTTGTTACCTCACAAAACTTTTGCATACAATTTGTTGGCGAACGCAAAGTTTCTTAAGGGAATGTAAAACATTTGAGGGAGAACGCAAAAGCATTTTTCATCCCATCACATATTTTTTTCTATCAACATGTCCCTTCAAGGGCTCCGTAGGCATGAGCTGACCACTTTAAAAATATAAGAATATAAAGTCATACATTTTGACAATTACATTTCTTTCTTTCTTTCTTTCTTTCTTTCTTTCTTTCTTTCTTTCTTTCTTTCTTTCTTTCTTTCTTTCTTTTTTTTTTTAATACCAATCCTTTATTTTCTCACTGTCAGACCAGGCAGACAATGTGAATGCTGTTGAATCAGCATGAGACTTTGACTCCTGCCAATAATCGAAAACAGTTGGTGTATTCCAGAAATAAAAAAATCAAAGACACGCTGCTTGCCCAATTAGCAAACAGCTTTTAAACCCTGACTGTCCTGTGTGTTTATGCTGTACAATTTAACAAGTATCTCCTTCCCTTTAACAAGTGTTTATTTTACACAGTTCTTTAACAACAAGTGTCTTTAATTTCTGTTGACAGGTAACTAGATGTTCAGTGTTTTTCAGCAGTGCGCAGGCCAGAGCAGACAGGCTTGGAGCTTTCCAGGGCTCTGGTGTGCATCTGGATAGCAAATGACAGCTTACAGTACATTTTTTCCTTATGTAAGCACATGCTGCCTTTGATGTTTCATCGCTGCTATGTGTCGAATGCCTTTATTCAGCCTGGTGACCAACTGTTGCTTGCTTCAAAGACCATTGATTCAAGTGGACCACCAATTACTATAGTCAGTTTTCCCCTGTGCCTTCCTTATGGCAATGCAGAAGTCTTCACTCAACAAAGTTTTGATGGTAAAAGTAACATTCTAATAAGCTGGGTTTAATGAGAAGTCAGCCACCTGGGATTTTCTGACTACTTTCATATTACAGGCTTTAATGTTCATTTCAGATTATAATTTTTTTGGCTCAGATCTGTTCTTTTAACTATCCATTGATACAGTATCTTATGCTGACCAAGCAACGCTGCATTAATTTGATTAAAAATTACAATAAATGAAAAAATTAAATAAAAAATGTCACAGTTATGCACTGTTTTATTTTTTTTCAGTAACATGTTTCCTTAGTTCTAGTTTCCCACCCCTAATCTGTTGTCATGGGCATTCATTAAAGGGGTACTTCAGTGCTGGGAAGATGAATGTGTATTTAAACTGTGTCATTTATGTAGTAGAAATGTGAAATTATTTTTGAATTTGGTGCCTTCTAGACTGAGAAAAGACAGAAAATTTATTTTTGTCTCATGTGGACTCCCAGAATGCAATTGCTTCGCTGCCCAACGAGGCCACTCCCAAAGCCACGGCCACCATGACACCGCCCCCACCGTCGTTTGATTTTCATAGTAATAAAATAATTTAGTTCAGTTAGAGAATAGACACTACAATTAAAAACTGAATGTGTCTTTTCAATAAAGTGTGAGTGAGCCGAACGAAAGCCACGTCACAGACGCAACAGGAGTCATAGGAATTCATTGAAAAGTTGAAACACTCACTTTGCTCCGCACTGCTCCGTTATGAATGCCCGAGCCGAACGGCCATGCACATTTATATTCTGTGAGTGAGATACCTCCCCTGTGGGCGGGTTGAAAACATGCGGAACTAGCTCCTACTACTAGCTGTAGTCTTTAGCCGCTGGCCAAAAAATCCTCTGAGGATTCAGTGTCAGTGTCAGTCGATGAGGATTTTTTTCCAGAAATAAAATGCATAATTCTCTCGTCTCAGGGGGGCATGAGAGGAGAAAGTACCATAATTTGAATATACTACTGGGTTTCTACTGATACAAAGCTTAATGCTAATTGCTGAAGTAACCCTTTAATTAGTACACCTGTCAGCATTTAGTTCATTATCGATGTGCATTTAAGTTCCTCTTTGTTCTCTGTTCATTGGTCAGTTCTCGTCAATGTCTAATACCGAGTTCAGATGGCTGAATTTTCAAACTCGTTGGATCACTGCTCGTTTCACACTACATGACTATCTGGGGCAGCATTAGTCACTGCTGTGTTCACACTGACCGATGGATCTGCGACAGGAGGTTTCACATTGCATGACTGTACAAGAGGAAGAATCGCCGACAACTCTGTCCCGTCCGCAAACTACGTTTCACAACCAAACACACGCGAGAAGTGACAAGGAAACAGCGCGAGATCACGTGTGAGTCAAAGCGGAGTTCTCGCGCGAAACTGGAATTGTTATTAAAAATATGCACTGCAGAAAGCTTGCGTTCCATATTGTCTGTGCTCTGATTTGCAGTGAAAAGGAGAAAAAGAACAAAGATTATGGCGGAGGGAATGGTTGGGGAGACGCATCATTTTGTAATGTGCTGCTGTTGCGGCTGGTCAAGCAAACATTTGTGCTTTGTTTCTGTTTGATATAATTGTAAATATATCTATTAAAATACTGATATTCTGGTCTATAACTCCTCCCCGAGGAGGCTGTCAGTCATCGACAATGTCATTTTCAGGCAAAACACATTTCACACAACAGGATTTTGAATCGCCGACAGGTCAGCCTCAGTCTCCAGGCCTTCTTCCGCTCCACGGGCCTGGCCCTCCATCCCTCCCCCAGTTCTGCCTCTGTTTCACCACCCTCCTGGACTGTTTCCTGTGGAGCGTCTGGAATCTGCTCCTAGAGTTGGGGGCTCTGTCATGATCCCAGCCAGTGTTCCCCTGTCTTGTGTGAAGACTTTTGTTATTTCCTGTCTTGTGCCATATTTTGTAGTTCTTTGTAGTTTTCTTCTTGATTAGTCTTCCCCAGGTGTGTCTTGTCATCTTGTTACGCTTGTTTGCTTCTTGTATATTTATACCACTGTGTTTCCCCTGTTCAGTGTCAGTCGATGTTTCACTGTAGATGCTCTTGTTCCTGGTTTCCTGGTGTGCTCAATCTCTGTCTTTACCCATGTTTGTTAATAAACCTAATCTGCATGTGGATCCGCCTCATCCTTCTTATTTTCAACCCAGCATTACAGTTATATTATATAATATATTAATTATATTACATTATAGAAAAAGGCACATTTCTTGTAATTTTATTTTTTATAAATTATCTTTTTATTTTTGACTGAGGGAGAAACAAGCTTATATACTAATTAGATCACTCAGAAAATAACTCTCACATGTTTGCAAAACATTAATTCCAAATGTATTCCTATTAGCCACAACTAATGGACTGCATTAGCAATTCTGCAGCAAGTAGTGTACTATTAGTAGAGCATTTTATGCTGCAACTCCATTAACCTTCATCAGTAAGGTATATCTAATGCAGTGCTTATTTTAGAATATATTAAATATATATACATTTTAATAGTACTTACAGACCATGTGATGTGGTACTATACCTGTTGCTAGATAAATGATGTGATAGAGCATGTCTTTGCCCTGCACTACATCCACAGCCACATGGGAGAAGCGCACATTGTCCTCCATGAAGTACGGCACAGGAACGACAGGCTGCACCACCTCATGCATCAGAATGAACTTCTGGGCGTCCTGCAAATTCCTCTCCGTTAAGTTCACATAGGAGCCGTAATCTATAGTGCCACACTGAAAAAGAACCAGAGAGATGCAAACAAAGAGATGCAGTTGCTTGTTGTATGAAATCATGATCATTTCATCTACAGGAAAGGAGTTAGAAATGTGCAGTCATTTCCCTAAATTACTGTTTTCCACCGTGAATAATATATCATATGGAGAAACAAATTAGCTGGCTTCACAAAACCCACACTCTCTCCTGGATCACATATAATCAACACCAATCAGCTGGAGATCAACGCAGACATAATTCTACTCAAATGGTGTGCATGTTGGTCTTTCAGGAACAGAAAATACAGCAAGCTACTTTCCATCAATGCTGGAAGCTATACATTTGAAGCTTGTAAATCTGGCCTCAACAACATAGACAAATGCTTGATGAAGATGTCACAGCAAGCTAGAAAAATTGGAACTCCTGTAAATCATGATTCCTTTTGGTTCAAAGGGAAAAAGAATGATGTCAAAGACTTTTTTCCCGCTCACGTGGACTTCCAAAACTTAATTATCAGGTCACAGAGATCGGCTTCAATAAGCTAGACGAGAAAGTCTGATTCAGCTGATCCAAAAAAAGACGTCCATGCTGATCAGACAGTTTTTAAATGGTTTAGATATGGTAGTCAAGTAATTTTAATGGGGTCATTACAAAGGCCCACATAGAATCTGCACCCAATTCCACAGAAAGCTCTAAAGATTTGAAGAAATTTGAACACGTCATTCAGAGCATCTGGCCCTTGCGTGTTTGTTATTGGAGGTGAAGCATGTAATCGAACAGGTTTTCAACACAATTTACTATGTTTAAATTCATTCCAAATTCAGCATAGGAGACGTAAATAAAGCGTCTCCATCTGGGCCTAGTCATGGATCTCACGCTGATTTAAAACACATTTAACTGCCCAGATTAACCCCCTGACTATCAAGCAATTACCAACAATTTAAGGTTAATACTTCAGACATGGATACATTCCTCCATGCTGATCACTAGAGTTTGACCATGACCTTAAATTTCTAAAGAGAGTCTTAAAACTAAATGCACTTCAGACTCAGTAATTGTGAAGCTGGCACAGGAGATGAATACAGGCTTTATTAGCTCTTATTGTTGCAATTATCCTGCCAAAACGTTATAAGATAGAAACTTTATTAATAAATCCATGAGCATTACAAAGACATGGAAATGGATGCAAATTAATGACTGTGAGAGAGACTTGAGGAATCGTGGCGTCTCATCTTCGCTATCATCGACAATATCAGATTTGGGTGTTTGTAGGGTTTGGATAATTGGTTCAGAAAAATAAAAACCTTTTTTTAACCTGAGATTAATAGGTGAAAACATGAGGCAATAAAATAAAAAACATCAATCGCCATCTCGTTTTAATTGGGTGCACATAGGTGGTAGTTGAGGTGAGAAAGTCAATTATTATTTTAGTTGTTTACTGCTGGAATGTTGCCAACAGAAATAGACCTGGTACTCTTCACAAATATAGTTCTATTTGGCAGTATAGAAACAATTCCCACATTTTTTTATTGGTATTAACCCATAATGAAATGTAAATCGTTTTTAAAATATAAAGTATCCTCCCAAAATATGAGGAAAGGTCATTTTGAATTGTCCTAAACAATTAAAATCATATGGCATAATTGAACATAATCTGTTAAAGTCATATTTAATACATTTTAAAAATCATGAAAAAATATGTATATTATTAAACAATTTTAACGACCAAAAATGTAATATTAAGCCATGTCCTTTTGCGCACAATCCTTTTAATCCATGATTTATCCCATTACAAAAATATATTTTCTAATGTTGACTAAGTCAAGTTCAACAATTCAACACTGTTACCTGCATTATCAGATATTAAAATAAATGAATTAATAGGAATAATCTATATATATATATATATATATATATATATATATATATATATATATATTATATATATATATATATATATATATATACAGGTCCTTCTCAAAAAATTAGCATATTGTGATAAAGTTCATTATTTTCCATAATGTAATGATAAAAATTAAACTTTTATATATTTTAGATTCATTGCACACCAACTGAAATATTTCAGGTGTTTTATTGTTTTAATACTGATGATTTTGGCATACAGCTCATGAAAACCCAAAATTCAAATCTCAAAAAATTAGCATATCATGAAAAGGTTCTCTAAACGAGCTATTAACCTAATCATCTGAATCAAAATTACACCTGCAAAAGATTCCTGAGGCTTTTAAAAACTCCCAGCCTGGTTCATTACTCAAAACCGCAATCATGGGTAAGACTGCCGACCTGACTGCTGTCCAGAAGGCCATCATTGACACCCTCAAGCAAGAGGGTAAGACACAGAAAGAAATTTCTGAACGAATAGGCTGTTCCCAGAGTGCTGGATCAAGGCACCTCAGTGGGAAGTCTGTGGGAAGGAAAAAGTGTGGCAAAAAACGCTGCACAACGAGAAGAGGTGACCGGACCCTGAGGAAGATTGTGGAGAAGGACCAATTCCAGACCTTGGGGGACCTGCGGAAGCAGTGGGCTGAGTCTGGAGTAGAAACATCCAGAGCCACCGTGCAAGGAAATGGGCTACAGGTGCCGCATTCCCCAGGTCAAGCCACTTTTGACCCAGAAACAGCGGCAGAAGCGCCTGACCTGGGCTACAGAGAAGCAGCACTGGACTGTTGCTCAGCGGTCCAAAGTACTTTTTTCGGATGAAAGCAAATTTTGCATGTCATTCGGAAATCAAGGTGTCAGAGTCTGGAGGAAGACTGGGGAGAAGGAAATGCCAAAATGCCTGAAGTCCAGTGTCCAGTACCCACAGTCAGTGATGGTCTGGGGTGCCATGTCAGCTGCTGGTGTTGGTCCACTGTGTTTTATCAAGGGTGGGGTCAATGCAGCTAGCTATCAGGAGATTTTGGAGCACTTCATGCTTCCATCTGCTGAAAAGCTTTATGGAGATGATTTCATTGTTCAGCACGAGCTGGCACCTGCTCACAGTGCCAAAACCACTGGTAAATGGTTTACTGACCATGGTATTACTGTGCTCAATTGGCCTGCCAACTCTCCTGACCTGAACCCCATAGAGAATCTGTGGGATATTGTGAAGAGAAAGTTGAGAGACGCAAGACCCAACACTCTGGATGAGCTTAAGGCCGCTATCGAAGCATCCTGGGCCTCCATAACACCTCAGCAGTGCCACAGGCTGATTGCCTCCATGCCACGCTGCACTGAAGCAGTCATTTCTGCAAAAGGATTCCCGACCAAGTATTGAGTGCATAACTGAACATAAATATTTGAAGGTGGACTTTTTTTGTATTAAAAACACTTTTCTTTTATTGGTCGGATGAAATATGCTAATTTATTGAGATAGGAATTTTGGGTTTTCATGAGCTGTATGCCAAAATCATCAGTATTAAAACAATAAAAGACCTGAAATATTTCAGTTGGTGTGCAATGAATCTAAAATATATGAAAGTTTAATTTTGATCATTACATTATGGAAAATAATGAACTTTATCACAATATGCTAATTTTTTGAGAAGGACCTGTATATAGTTGCAAGAAAAAGTATGTGAACCCCTTGCAGAATCTGTGAAAATGTGAATAATTTGAAAAATATAAGAGGTATCATACAAAATGTGTAATTTTTTATTTAGTACTATCCTGAACAAGATATTTACATATAGTCCACAAGCCTGTTTATTTTTTTTTTTTTTTTTTGTGATGGTTGTTCATGAGTCCCTTGTTTGTCCTGAGCAGTTAAACTGACCAATGTTCTTCAGAATAATCCTCCAGATCCTGCAAATTCTTCCGTTTTCCAGCATCTTTTGCATATTTTAACCCTCTCCAGCAGAGCCGGCCCAAGGCATAAGCGAACTAAGCGGCTGCTTAGGGCCCCCTTGGCCACCAGGGGGCCCTCAAGAGCACATTAAATGACTTCTTGCTGCATGTAATTTAATGATGATTGAAATTGCGAAATAGCCGTAAACAATTACTAAATAAACTGCAAAATGTTAAGTTTTCTAATATATGCACGGATTGATTTTGACAGCGCTGCACAAGCTTGCGGTGTCATTGGCTGGACACTATTCGCTAGCAGGGTTCAAAGTTCAAATTTTTGTTTTTGTTTCCGCTATATCGTCCCCTTGGAATTATAAGGTTCTATCTGACATTTTTTGTCAAAATTGAGTTATTCACATATTCTTATTCTGTGACAACATCTTTACATTATGTGATGTTGTTTTTAAGTTGTGTACATTTTGGGAACTTTTTATTTAGAAAATAAAAAGGTTCTTTCTACACAGTCAAATGGAATGCAAAATACTGTAAAGCTCAATATCTCAAAACCAGTCAGAATGCAGATAGAATCTTACAATTCCAAGGTAGCGATATATTTGAGTCGCTTGCATTTGGGAACATGCGTCAAACATCTTCCCAAATTCATAATGAGAATAATTTATAAATCTAAGGTCTTCCTGCGTGTTTCTGCCAAAATAAAAGCTATGTTTAATGTTTGAAAGAAATCAAAATTTCTTGTTTTTAAAAGAAGTCTCTTATGCTCACCAAGGCTGCATTTATTTGATAAAAAATATAGTAAAAACTGTAATATTGTGAAATATTACTCCAGTGTAAAGCAGCTGTTTTTTTATGTGAATATATAGTAAAATGTAATCTATTCCTGTGATCAAAGCTGAATTCATCATCATTACTCCAGTGTTCAGTGTCACATGATCCTTCACAAATCATTCTGATATGAGGATCTGATGCTCAACAAACTTAGCGGTGTGAATTATCAATAATTGACAATAGTCAATCGTACTGGTGGCACAGAGGGGCCCCCAAATAAAAATCTGCTTAGGGCCCCATAAAGGCTTGGGCCGGCCCAATGACTGTATGATTTTGAGATTCATCTTGTCACACTGAGTACAATTGAGGGACTCAAACACAACTATTAAAAAAGGTTGAAACATTCACTGATGCTCCAGAAGGAGAAACAATGCATTAAGAGCCGGGGGTGAAAACCTTTGAACAGGATGAAGAGGTCAACATTTTTCTTATTTTGTTTTAATATACATTTTTTTCATTCAGTACTGTCCTTCGAAAGCAACAGAAGATACTTGAATGTTTCCTGGAAGACAAATTAAGTACAATTTACCTTGATCTTCAAATTCAATACGTTTTCATATTTTTCTGAAAGAACATTGGGCAGTTTAACTGCTCAGGACAAACAAGGGACTCAAGAACAACCATCACAAAACAAAAACAGCCGTGGATCATCCAGGGAACGACACACGGTATTAAGAATCAATGGTTCATAAACTTTTGAACGGGGTCATTTTAATAAATTCAGCAATTTTTTTGTCTTGTGGACTATATGTAAACATTTTTTAATGTAAAATATCTTATTCAGGACAGTAATAAATAAAAAATAACATGCATTTTGTATGATCTCTCTTATTTAGTTAAAATTATTCACATTTTCACAGATTCTGCAAGGGGTTCACATTATTTTTCTTGCAACTGTATGTATTTATATATATATATATATATATATATACACTCACCTAAAGGATTATTAGGAACACCTGTTCAATTTCTCATTAATGCAATTATCTAATCAACCAATCACATGGCAGTTGATTCAATGCATTTAGGGGTGTGGTCCTGGTCAAGACAATCTCCTGAACTCCAAACTGAATGTCAGAATGGGAAAGAAAGGGCATTTAAGCAATTTTGAGCGTGGCATGGTTGTTGGTGCCAGACGAGGCGGTCTTTTCACATTCTGCTCAGTTACTGGGATTTTCACGCACAACCATTTCTAGGGGTTACAAAGAATGGTTTGAAAAACATCCAGTATGCGGCAGTCCTGTGGGCGAAAATGCCTTGTTGATGCTAGAGGTCAGAGGAGAATGGGCCGACTGATTCAAGCTGATAGAAGAGCAACTTTGACTGAAATAACGACTCGTTACAACCGAGGTATGCAGCAAAGCATTTGTGAAGCCACAACACGCACAACCTTGAGGCGCATGGGCTACAACAGCAGAAGATCCCACCGGGTACCACTCATCTCCACTACAAATAGGAAAAAGAGGCCACAATTTGCACAAGCTCACCAAAATTGGACAGTTGAAGACTAGAAAAATGTTGCCTGGTCTGATGAGTCTCGATTTCTGTTGAGACATTCAGATGGTAGAGTCAGAATTTGGCGTAAACAGAATGAGAACATGGATCCATCATGCCTTGTTACCACTGTGCAGGCTGGTGGTGGTGGTGTAATGGTGTGGGGGATGTTTTCTTGGCACACTTTAGGCCCCTTAGTGCCAATTGGGCATCGTTTAAATGCCATGGCCTACCTGAGCACTGTTTCTGAACATGTCCATCCCTTTATGACCACCATGTACCCATCCTCTGATGGCTACTTCCAGCAGGATAATGCACCATGTCACAAAGCTCGAATCATCTCAAATTGGTTTCTTGAACATGACAATGAGTTCACTGTACTAAAATGGCCACCACAGTCACCAGATCTCAACCCAATCTTTGGGATGTGGTGGAACGGGAGCTTCATGCCCTGGATGTGCATCCCACAAATCTCCATCAACTGCAAGATGCTATCCTATCAATATGGGTCAACATTTCTAAAGAATGCTTTCAGCACCTTGTTGAATCAATGCCACGTCGAATTAAGGCAGTTCTGAAGGCGAAAGAGGGTCAAACACAGTATTAGTATGGTGTTCCTAATAATCCTTTAGGTGAGTATATATATATATATATATACTGTGAGGAAAATAAGTATTTGAACACCCTGCTATTTTGCAAGTTCTCCCACTTAGAAATCATGGAGGGGTCTGAAATTGTCATACTCTAAAAAAAAAATCCAGAAATCACAATGTATGATTTTTTAACTATTTATTTGTATGATACAGCTGCAAAATAAGTATTTGAACACCTGAGAAAATCAATGTTAATATTTGGTACAGTAGCCTTTGTTTGCAATTACAGAGGTCAAACGTTTCCTGTAGTTTTTCACCAGGTTTGCACACACTGCAGGAGGGATTTTGGCCCACTCCTCCACACAGATCTTTTCTAGATCAGTCAGGTTTCTGGCCTGTCGCTGAGAAACACGGAGTTTGAGCTCCCTCCAAAGATTCTCTATTGGGTTTAGGTCTGGAGACTGGCTAGGCCACGCCAGAACCTTGATATGCTTCTTACAGAGCCACTCCTTGGTTATCCTGGCTGTGTGCTTCGGGTCATTGTCATGTTGGAAGACCCAGCCTTGACCCATCTTCAATGCTCTAACTGAGGGAAGGAGGTTGTTCCCCAAAATCTCGCAATACATGGCCCCGGTCATCCTCTCCTTAATACAGTGCAGTCGCCCTGTCCCATGTCTAGAAAAACACCCCCAAAGCATGATGCTACCACCCCCATGCTTCACAGTAGGGATGGTGTTCTTGGGATGGTACTCATCATTCTTCTTCCTCCAAACACGTTTAGTGGAATTATG